>CM054139.1:4469782-4482282 GCA_028751875.1 Rapana venosa | reverse complement strand
AAATAAAGGGGGGACATCAATCTTAACTATCCTAGTAGCCCAGCAGTGGTGGTGGTGGTGAAATAGACTAGAAAAGGGTTGGGGGAGGGGGGGAGGGTGGTGGTGGCAATCAAGCCGCTATTTCCTCCCCCTCCCCCCACCACCCCCCGAAAAAACCCCAAAAGCTCTTTGAGCCAAAAGAGAAAGTTGGTTCATCAACTCATCAACCTCACCACGCCCTTCTCACGCCCTCCTCACGCCCTACGTGCCCTCCCCCCTCGTTTTCGGTGCCCTCCCCCTGCCCTCCCTCCCTGCCCTTCCTGCCATCTCTCCTCCCTTTCACCCTCCTCTTCTTTAGACCTAACTCCCAAGTCCCAACCCCCTGGGGTGAAGGAATTGTCAGAAGCCAGCCTCCCCATTTTAGGGGCTGATTCAAACCACAGTCCAGGTTTTAAGCACTCTACTCTGTATCTCTCTCTGTGTCTCTCTGTCTCTGTGTCTCTGTGTCTCTCTGTCTCTCTCTTTCTGTGTCTCTCTGTCTCTGTCTGTCTGTATCTGTCTACTCTCTGTCTGTCTGTCTCTGTCTGTCTCTCTACTCTCTGTCTGTCTGTCTCTGTCTCTGTACTTTCTATACTCTCTGTCTCTCTCTGTCTCTGTCTACTCTCTGTCTGTCTGTCTCAGTCTCTGTCTCTGTCTGTCCCTCTCTACTCTCTCTCTGTCTCTGTCTCTGTGTCTCTGTGTCTCTGTGTGTGCTCTGTCTCACTCTAAGATTTGTTTTGTGTAATTTACTATTGCTGTTGCTTTCCTTATAAGAAAAAAGAAATATAATGAATTTGTTGATGTTGATGGTGTATCCTCCCTTATATTGTGGGGATTATGTGGTTGTTATCCCCCCTCCCCTACCACCCTTCTTGTTTTTATTCTGCTTTTGGCTTCTTTGCTGTTTGTTTTTTTTTTGGTTTTTTTTTGTTTGTCTGTGTATTTTGTTTTGTTGTTTGTGGTTGTTTTTCTTTCTTTTGATTTTTTGTGGTCTTTTTTTTTGTAGGAGTGGCTTATCTTATGTTACTGTGTGAGTATATGGGTATTGGGTTTACTTTATTATCATATGATGTATTCCTAAGGGCGGGGACTGAATGTAAAAAAATGCACATGGATGCTTATTTTTTTCCTCAAAATAAACGAATTTGTCATTATCATTGTCATTCTCTCTGTCTCTGTCTCTGTCTCTGTCTCTGTCTCTGTCTCTCTCTCTCTCTCTCTCTCTCTCTCTCTCTCTCTCTCTCTCTCTCTCTCTCTCTGGACAACTGTAGCAGCCATGAGAAGAAGCAACAGTAACAGCCACAACACCCTAACCAAAGTAAAAAACAAAACAAAAAAATAAAGGGTGGGGGGGGGGGGGGGGGGGGGTGACATCAATCTTAACTATCCTAATAGCCCAGCGGTGGTGGTGGTGGTGGCCAAATAGACTAGAAAAGTTTGTTGGGGGAGGGGGGGGGGGGTGATGGTGGCAATCAAGCATCATTTACCACTCCCCCACCCCCAAAAACTCTTTGAGCTAAAAGAGAAAGTTGGTTCATCAACTCATCAACCTCCTCACGCCCTTCTCACGCCCTCCTCACGCCCTACGTGCCTTCCCCCCTCGTTTTCGGTGCCCTCCCCCTGCCCTCCCTCCCTGCCCTCCCTGCCCTCCCTCCTCCCTTTCACTCCCTTCCTTAGACCTGACTTCCTAGTCCCAACCCCCTGGGGTGAAGGAATTGTCAGAAGCCAGCCTCCCCATTTTAGGGGCTGATTCAAACCACAGTCCAGGTTTTAAGCTCTCTACTCTGTATCTCTGTGTGTGTGTCTCTCTCTGTCTGTGTGTGTCTCTCTCTTTCTGTGTCTCTCTGTCTCTGTCTGTCTGTCTCTGTCTCTCTCTTTCTGTGTCTCTCTGTCTCTCTCTTTCTGTGTCTCTCTGTCTCTCTCCTTCTGTGTCTCTCTGTCTCTTTCTCTGTCTCTCTGTCTCTCACTGTGTGTTTTCTCTACTATCTCTCTGTCTGTTTGTCTGTCTGTCTCTCTACTATCTCTACTCTCTGTCTCTGTGTCTGTCTCTCTCTACTCTCTCTCTCCGTCTCGATCTCTGTGTTGTGTCTGTGTGTGTGTGTTTCTCTGTGTCTCTCTGTGTCTCTGTCTCACTCTAACATTTGTTTTGTGCAATTTACTATTGCTGTTGGTTTCCTTATATAAAAAAAGCAATACCATGAATTTGTTGACGTTGATGATTTATCCTTCCTTATATTGTGGAGTTTATTGTGGGGATTATCTGGTTGTCAACGCCCCCCCCCCCCCCCCCCAACCCCCTTCTTGTTTTTATTCTGTTTTTGGTTTCTTTGCTGTTTTTTGTTTTGTTTTTGTGTGTCTGTGTGATTTTGTTTTGTCTGTTATGTTTTGTTTTGTTGTTGTTGTTTTTCTTTTCTTTTGATTTTGTTGGGGTCTTTTTTTGTAGGAGTGGTTTATTTTCTTTTACTGTGTGAGTGTATGGGTATTGGGTTTACTATCATATGATGTATCCCTAAGGGCGGGGACTGAATGTAAAACCCCCCACATAGATGCTTATTCATTATCCTCAAAATAAACGAATTTGTCATTATCATTGTCATTTTCTCTCTCTCTCTCTCTCTCTCTCTCTCTCTCTCTGTGGACAATTGTAGCAGCTGTGAGAAGAAGCAACAGTAACAGACTCTCCACCCCTCATCCCTTCCCCCCCCCCCCCCCCCTACCAGCCAAAGAAAACAAAACAAAAAAAAAAAACAAGGGAGGGGGGGGGGGGGAGGACATCAATCTTAACTATCCTAATAGCCCAGCGGTGGTGGTGATGGCCAAATAGACTAGAAAAGTTTGTTGCGGGAGATGGGGGGGGGGGGGGGGGGGGTGATGGTGGCAATCAAGCCTCATTTCACCACCCCCACCCCCAAAAAAACCTCTTTGAGCCAAAAGAGAAAGTTGGTTCATCAACTCATCAATGTCCCCACGCCCTTCACACGCCCTCCTCACGCCCTACGTGCCCTCCCCCCTCGTTTTCGGTGCCCTCCCCTGCCCTTCCTCCCTGCCCTCCCTGCCCTCCCTCCTCCCTTTCACCCTCCTCTTCTTTAGACCTGACTCCCAAGTCCCAACCCCCTGGGGTGAAGGAATTGTCAGAAGCCAGCCTCCCCATTTTAGGGGCTGATTCAAACCACAGTCCAGGGTTTTAAGCTCTCTACTCTCTGTCTCTCTCTCTATCTACTCTCTGTCTCTCTTTGTCTCTTGGTCTCTGGCTCTGTCTCTCTCTTTCTGTGTCTCTCTGTCTCCGCCTGTCTCTGTCTGTTTCTGTCTGTCTCTCTCTGTGTCTCTCTGTCTGTCTGTCTATCTCTCGGTCTCTCTCTCTGTCTCTGTCTGTCTTTCTGTCTCTCTCTACTTTCTCTCTACTCTCTTTCTCTCTGTTTCTCTGTCTCTCTCTCTCTCTCAGTGTGTCTCTCTACTCTCTATCTCTCTACTCTCTGTTTCTCTTTGTCTCTCTCTCTACTCTGTCTCTCTCTACTCTGTCTCTCTCTCTGTGTCTCTCTGCTTCTCTCTGTTTCTCTGTCCCTTTACTCTCTCTATCGCTCTCTACACTCTCTCTCTCTCTACTTTCTCTTTGTCTCTCTACTTTCTCTGCTCTGCCTCTCTCTCTCTCTCTCTCTCTCTCTCTCTCTCTCTCTCTCGCCTTTGACCACACCTCCTTTCGAGATGGTTTTCATATTTTAATGGCAGAGGTTTTGAAGTAGGGGATGGGAGGGGGAGGGGAGTGGGTGGGGGATTGGGGTTGGGGGTGGGGGAAAGGAGGTGGGTGGAGGGTGCTGTGAATCTGAAGGCACAGCCTCGTAGAATAATAATTACAGCCCATATAATATGCATACGCACGTGCGTGTGAGCAGGCACAGACTGACAGACAGACAGACAGACATTCACACGCAGACACACATACGCACGCACATACACACATACACATACACGCACGCACACACACGCGCATACACACATACACACACACTCACGCACATACACACATATACATACACACACGCACGTACTCACGCACGCACGCAAACACACACATACACTCACGCACGCAAACACACATGTGCACACACACGCACGCACGCACGCGCGCGCGCGCACACACAAACACACACACAGAATCAATTTAAACAAACACTTAACTTTCCCAGTCTATAATTACCTTCTCACAGCGAGCTACCAATTAAGCTACAGAAAGAGAGAGAGAGAGAGAGAGAGAGAGAGAGAGGGGGCGGGGGAGGGAGGGCAGAAAGAGAGAGAGAGAGAGAGAGGGAGAGAGAGAGAGGGAGAGAGAGGAGAGAGAGAGAGAGAGAGAGAGAGAGAGAGAGAGAGAGAGAGAGAGAGAGAGAGGGCAGAAAGAGAGAGAGAGAGAGAGAGGGAGGGAGGGAGGGAGAGAGAGAGGGGGAGGGAACTCGAACTCGAACTCGAAAGATTTATTCACAAAAAGGCCATTGGCCCATACATGAAGGGGGTTGCCCAACTGCTTAGTATTTTGGTGGGGGTAAAAGCAATAGTAACGCCAAAAGGTTACTGTATAACAAAAAGTCAGCTACAAAAATATGACTTAGGATTACCGTATCTCTCTTATTCTGAAAGCTTTACACAAATATAAAGTGAGGCTGCACACAACCTCAGGATGACATGGTGCCAGGAGTAAACAGAGTCTAAATAAATTAGGCTGTCTACTATATTTAACAGGGATGTAATTCTGCCTAACATCCTCTAATACTAGACAGCACAACACACAATGTACTTCATCCTCCAGTGCTTGCTTACATAATAGGCATAGCAGCCTGAGGTCATCAATATCGTGTTTTCTGTATCTTAATTTATGAACAGTTATATCTGATACACCAAGTCTAAACTTAGACATAATTCTTTTCAAATGTATATCCATATCAAGTTTTAGATAATGTTTGACATCAAATCAATCTTTGCCTGAAAGCGTTAATAAACTCTCTACAATTTCCGACTCCTTGATTGAGCCAAACAAATCCAAACCCGAGTTCACACAAACAGGTACGTATTTTGTAGCCGAGTTGTTTTTCCCTTTGACATCTACATCATAAAGCATCTTGTAGGATTTAAAAGGTAGCCTGCTCTCATTCATATGCAGAATCTTAATCCAATATCTAATGCATCTTACAGCAGCATTAACAGAGAGAGGGTATCTATTAGTTTCACTATAAACAAGATCATTAGGTGTACGTCTATCTAAGCCTAAAAATTGCTTTAAAGCAAAGAGGTGCACTGATTCACAATGTGTTATAGCTGCATCCAGTCCCCAAATTTCCGCACCATATAATACAGTGGGTTGTATTTGTGCATCAAATATCTTAATCAACAAGTCAAAAGAGTTATTATTCAATATTCGTAGTTTTTTCAACACAAATAACAAGCTTTGTTTACCTCGACTTGCCAGATCTTTACATGCAGTTGTGAAACTAAGCTTTGTAGAAAAACAGATTCCTAAATATTTAGATACATTAATCACAGGCATGACTTTCCATTGTACAACCATTTTTCATGAGTAGCTAAATAGCCACCTTTTCTGAATACAACGATATTACTCTTATTTAGATTAACCTTAAGATCAAATGATGTTGCAGCACTGTTTAAGCTATGTAACTGCTTTTGTAAGCCTACAACTGTTTCGGATAGCAGGATAACATCATCAGCAAGCAGAAAAATAAACAACTCTGTGAAATCTTGGGGGAAAGTGGCACCATGTTTACCATTATTTATGACGTCTCTGGCTAACTCATTGATAAAAACAGAAAACAATAAGGGGCTACAAACATCACCCTGTTTAACACCAGTGGTACAGTATATTATGTCAGTCACTTTAGTTCCACATCTTATTATGCTTCTGACATTCTGATACATGGCTCTCAAACATCGTAATAATTTACCGTCCACTCCATTTTTCAGGAGAATAGGCCATAACAAGTTCCTGTTAACAGAATCAAATGCTTTTTCAAAGTCAATAAATGCTACATAGAGCTTACGGTTATGAGCAAACTGTTTATGTACAAACGTAAGCAGACTATACATATATGATCTATGGTGGAGTATCCTCTCTTAAAACCAGCTTGGTGCTCTCTGTAATATTATTTTTCATAATCCTTTCCTGTAATCTATGAGAGAGGGAGGGAGAGAGGGAGAGAGAGAGAGGGAGAGATGGAGAGAGAGTGAGAGAGAGAAAGAGAGAGAGAGTGTGAGAGAGGGAGAGAGAGGGAGGAGAGAGAGAGAGAGAGGGGATGGGGAGAGGAGAGAGGTGAGGAGAGGGAGAGAGAGAAGAGTGAGAGAGGGAGAGAGAGAGAGGGGAGAGATAGAGGATGAGAGAGAGTGAGGAGAGAGTGAAATTGAGGAGAGAGATGTGTGTGTGTGTGAGAGAGAGAGGGGGAGAGAGAGAGAGAGAGAGAGATGAGAGAGAGATTGAGAGAGAGAGAGGAGAGAGAGAGAGAAGAGAGAGAGAGAGAGACGAGGAGAGGGGAGGGAGAGAGGGAGAGAGAGTGTGTGAGAGAGAGAGTGCGAGTGAGAGTGAGAGAGGAGAGTGTGAGAGAGAGAGGGAGAAAAAGAGTGAGAGAGAGAGAGAGTGTGAGAGAGGGGGAGAGAGAGAGACAGAGAGAGAGGGAGAAAGGAGTGAGAGAGAGAGAGTGTGAGAGAGGGGGAGAGAGGAGAGACAGAGAGGAGGGGAGAGGAGAGAGAGAGGGAGAGAGAGATGTGAGGGAGAGAGAGGGAGAGAGAGGGGGTGGAAGGGAGAGAGGGAGAGGAGGGAAGGGGGGGGGGGGAGAGAAGGAGGTGGGGGAGGGAAAGAGAGAGAGAGAGAAATAGAGAAAGAGAAAGAGGAAGAGAGAGAAGGAGGGAGAGGTGAGAGAGAGGGAGGAGAGAGGGGAGAAGGGAGAGAGAGAGAGGTGGGGGAAGAAAGAAGGAAGGTGGGAGAGGGAAGAGAGAGAGAGAGGGAGAGGAGAAAGAGAAAGAAGGAGGAGAGGGATGAAGAGAGAGAAAGAGATGGGGAGGAGAGGAGGAGAGAGTAGTGGAGAGAGAGAGAGAGAGATGGAAAGAAAGGAGGGAGGGAGAGGGAAAGAGGGAGAGAGAGAGAGGAGAGGGCAGAGGGAGCGAGTAAGAGAGAGAGGGAGAGAGAGAGAGAGGGAACTCGAACTCGAACTCGAATGGTTTATTCACAAAAAGGCCATTGGCCCATACATGAAGGGGGTTGCCGAACTGCTTAGTATTTTGGTTTAAAAAAAACAACAAAAAAACACACAGACAACATGTTACTGTATAACAAAGTCAGCTACAAAGAATCACTTAGGATAACATTATGAGAGAGGAGAGATGGAGCGAGGGAGAGAGAGGGAGAGAGGGGGGAGAGAGGAAAGAGAGAGTGAGTGAGAGGAGAGAGGGAGGGGGGGAGCAGAGAGACGAGACAGACAGACAGACAGAGTGATAGAGGAGTGATAGAGTGAAAGATTGAGAAGAAAGAGAGAGAGAGAGAGAGAGAGAGAGAGAGAGAGAGAGAGGAGAGAGGAGAGAGAGAGAAAAGAGAGAGGAGAGAGGGGAGAGAGAGAAGGAGAGAGTCGAGAGGAAACGTGAGAGAGGGAAGCAGAGACAGAGAGACAAAGAGAGAAAGACAGAGACAGAGACAATAGACAAAATAAATAGCAAACAAACAGACCAGACAAACAGATAGGCTACACTCACTCAAAACACAAAACACACCCAAACATCAAGGTACACACACAGACCCCCCCAACCCTCACACACACAAACAGACCCCCCCACCTCGTCTCTCTCTCTCACACACACACACACACACACAACCACACACACACACACACACACACACACACACACACACACACACCACACAACAGACCCTCCCCCCTCACACACACAAACAGACGCCTCTTCACCCCCCCCCCCCCCCCCCCCCCCCCACACACAAACATACCCTCCCCCCCTCACACACACTGTCCCCCCCCCCCCCCCCCCCCACAACACACACTGCCACCCCCCCCCCCTTCCCCCACCCCAACACACACAAGGAATAGATAATTATTACGAACGGGGCTCTAACACTTCATAAACAACAACAAAACAACAAAAAAACCAACCCCCCAAAAAAACAACAACTAAAAACAAACCACGTGCATAAGCCACCATTCTGAAGTGTGCGCGTAATGATACCGAGACGCTGAAAGAGGTGAAACGCAATAAACCTTGATTCATCCGCATCCGAAAAGAGACCCCTTAGGCTTTGACTCAAATCACTCCCTGAACTATTCATTAACACTTTATTAACGGGAAAGGATTTTTTTTTTTAGAAGAAAACGGGGTTTTTAGGGTGTGTGTGTGTGTGTGTGTGTGTGTGTGTGTGTGTGTGTGTGTGTGGTGTGTGTGTGTTGTGTGTGTGTGTGTGTGTGTGTGTGTGTGTGTGTTTAAAGAAATAATGATGATCCACTTGTAGTTCGGAAAGTTTGTAAGCATCGTCGGAGACTTTGATGATGGGAGAACAGAGAGGAAAGATTGACCTGGGCATCTTGAAATGTCAGCTCTGATGTCGGTACATTCATTCATCCTCGCGCTCTCTGTCTGTCTGTCTGTCTGTCTGTCTCTGTCTGTCTGTCTCTGTCTCTGTCTTTCTTTCTCTGTCTTTCTTTCTTTCTCTACACACACGGGGACAGGATGGAAAAAAAGCACACGAGTGCTTATTCCATTATCCTCGAAATAAAAGAGTTTTTAAAAAACCTCTCTCTCGTTTTGCTTCTTTTATTTCGGGGAGGGGGTGGCGTTTTTTAAAAACTGGGTTACTGTGGGTTTCTTTTGGGAGTGCGTTTATCTTTGCGAGAGAGAGAGACAGACAGACAGACAGCGAGACAAAGAGACAGAGAGACAGAAAGAGATAGACAGACAGACAGAGAGACAGAGAGAGATATAGAGAGACAGAGAGACAGAGACAGAAACAGAGACAAGCACACAGAGACAGAGAGACAGACAGAGAAAGAAAGACAGACAGACAGAGAGAGATAGAGAGACAGACGCACAGAGAAAGACAGACAGAGAGAGAGACAGGCAGAGAGAGATAGAGACAGACAGACAGACACTCAGGAGAGGAGGAAGAGAGAGAGAGACAGAGACAGAGATGAGAGAGAGGGGAGAGAGGAGAGGAGGAGAGAGAGAGGTGAGAGTGGAGAGAGAAGAGAGAGAGATTTTAATTTTTGACCTTTATTCTTTTATTTCGAGGATAAGGGAATAGGCACTCATGTGCTATTTTGCACCCAGTTCCCTGTGTGTATGCAGTTGGGTAAATTTTGAGAGAGTGAGGATTCCTCATCAGAAGGTTTTGATCATGTTCATTAAGAAATGAAAGAAAATAACGTGGCAGCTATTAGATGTTGAGGAGAAATGGAGATGCAAGTGGGGACGCTTTTTCATAGTTTTGTCACCAGTGTGGTTGATGTCTTTAACTGGATTGCTTGTCGTTAACTGGATTAAAAACGTTCAACTGAGCGAACCTCGTCAGTAAAGTAATTTTGAAATTATTCCTAAGCACGCTGTTTTCTTAGAACACAAAATGAAAAGGAACGACCTGAAATATAACGTTAATGAAAGGATCGCACACACACATACTCATACACACACACCGTGCGCGCGCGCGCGCGCACACACACCACACACACACACACACAAACACACATACACACATACACACACACTTGCGCGCACACATGTTCTCTCTCTCATTCATATTTTATATTTTCAATACTTTATTGGACTTGTCCGCTGTACTTAAGTTTTAAAGAGTGCCCTATTTCAATATCTTATTGTTATGTGTATACAAGTTATTGTACCATTTGACAATGTGTAGATGTTTGTGTTTATGACTTATTAAGTTTGGTTGTTATTTTTCTTGGTTTTGTTGTTGTTGTTGTTGTTGTTGTTTGTTTTTCTCTTTTAAAAATATTTTTCTTTCTTTTTGTTGTTTGGTTTTTCTTTTCTTTTGTTGGTTTGTTTGTTTTGGTTGGGTTTTGTTTTGTTTTGTTTTTTTTGGGGGGGGGTGGGGTGATGGTGGTGGGGGGTGTTTTTAGGGTTTTCTTTTATTTGTTTGTTTTTTGGGGTGTTTTTTTTGTTGGGGGGGGGGGGGGGGGGGGTGGCTGTTTTGAATAGGGTTATTTCCCCTTGTTTCTACTGTGAGAGTGTATAAGTGTTGAGTTATTATTAAGATATATCCCTACGGGCGGGGACTGGATGTAAAAAAGCACATGAGTGCTATATTCATTATCCTCGAAATAAAAGAATTTGTCATTGTCATTGTCATTCTCTCTCTCTCTCTCTCTCTCTCTCTCTCTCTCTCTCTCTCTCTTCTCTCTCTCTCTCTCTCTCTCTCTCTCTCTCTCTCTCTCTCTCTCTCTGTCTCTCCCCTGTCTCTGTGTCTCTGTCTGTCTGTCTGTCTGTCTCTCTGCAGCACCCCCCCCCCCCACTCTCTCTCTCTCTCTCTTTCTCTGTAGGCATTCCAACTTTGACATGCTCATTCATACACATTCTACCCCCCCCCCCCCCCCCCCCCCCCCCCCCCCCCCCCCCCCCTCCCCCCCCCCCCCCCCCCCCCCCCCTTTTTAAAAAAAACAACCTTTCTCATGATTCTTTTCCTTCTTGTTTGATATCACTTAAAATGAAAGGACGTGAAAGTGAAGAACAACAGAAATGAAAGCTTAGTTGAGAATGTTAACGTAACGTTAATACTTCTCTCTTATTCTCCCTGGAAAATCCGTTGTTTTACACGCTCACAAAGACACAACAGGAATGATCAGGTCTGGAATGGTTTGTCTTGTGATTTGCAGTCTGTGCATTGGCAGCCCACCTGGTGAAAGACAGGAGAAGGTGTACAGTTTCCACAGACAGTTTCCAGAACCAGGGATGAGCTGTTGTCTCCGTTGAGTCTGTCCACTTTAGGACAAAACTACCCTTTAGGACACAGCACAGGGACCCTCTTCAAGGCGTTTTGGCTGCACACCTGTATAAAAAAAATTCGCACTTTTCTTACTGTTTTTCTAAATGACTGTTACAGTCATACCCACACGTACTAAGGCATTCACAGGAATAAAAACCACTTTTGGGGGGTCAAAGACTAGCCTCTGACTCAAAAACTCATGTGATTTTGAACAAATTTGGTAGGTTTGAAATTACAATTTTTTTTATAGCAAACACCGTACCCCCTCAGTCCTTTGTCGTCTGCTAGCTTCCTCACCGCAATGTGCATGCGCGGGGTCAATGCTGTAGGAACACAAGCAATCCTCATTTGATGATCATTTCCAACTTTCGCGTGACTACCTGGTATTGCTAAATGTCCTCAATCACCCCCTCAAAAAAAAAAAACCCAACAAAACCAACCAAACAAACAAAAAAAAACAACAACAACAAAAAAAACAACAACCAAAAAACAACAACAACACAACTCAAGTACACTATGCATTTTTCATACTTTAAAAAAGGTCTGTGAAAATCACTAAACAATTCGTCCGACTCGCCGTACTCTATAAAAGATACTACATGACCCGCAAGCTAATTCCGGAGTGTAACCTTTGAGCCGTTTGATCCAGATCTGAGAGTGGCAGCCATATCTACTTCTAGGCAACACAGTAGGCCATTGTGTACCGGTAGGAACGGACGACAAAACAACAACAACAAAAACATCAACAGCATGCACACAGTTGGAATGCGGATACCTCAAAAGTGGGTGGGGGGAGCTGGAGGTGGGGGAGAGAAAATCCCCGGTCGCATACGCATAAATGTCACCGTGGGTGAACCTGGAAACTGAAGCCGAGGAACAAAAAAAACCTAACAAAAATCCAACAAACAAAAACCACCAAAAAACCCCAACAAAAAATCCAACAAAAAACAAACCAAAAAACAGAAAAAAAATCAACAGAAGCCTTTTCTAGAGCCAGGAGTTTGCCAACCCCCCCCCCCTCCATACACACACATACACATACACACACACACATACATACATACATACATATTTACATACATACACATACATACATACACACATATTTCCATACATACATACATACATAACAAACACACAAACACACAACAAACACAACACACAAAACCAATAAACGAAGAACAACAAAACAAAACAACAACCCAAAACATAACACCCCCCCCCCCCAATACCAACCCCCCCCATCCCCCCGCTAAAAAAGACCTCCAAGAAAAATCTGCCGTGGCTTTAAGTGGCATAGATAAATAAATGAATAAATCAATGAATAAATAAATTAATAAAAAATAAACAAACAAATAAATTAATTAATTAATAAAAATTAATAAATAACCAACAAACCAACCAAATGAATGAATGAATATATAAACAAATACATGAATAAATGAATACTTAAGCTGGGTGGGGTGGGAGGGTGGGGGGACATATTGTGGAT
>CM054139.1:4457282-4467282 GCA_028751875.1 Rapana venosa | reverse complement strand
GTATTGTACTGTATTATATTATACTATATTGTTCTTTATTGTATTGTATTGTATTGTGTTGTATGGAATTATGTTGTGTTGTATTAAGTTGTGTTGTATAGTGTTGTGTTGTATTGTGTTGTGTTGTTTTGTGTTGTAATGTGTTTTATTGTATGACATTGTATTGCATTGTGCTGTGCTGTATTGTATTGCGTTGTATTGTATTGTATGGTATTGTGTTGTATGATATTTTATTGTATTGCTTAGAACTGTTCTTTATTGTATTGAATTGTTCTGCAGTGCACTGCATCCTTTATTCATGCACTACATCGTACTACATGTCTTTATGCTATACATTGTATCACATTCCACTGCTTTGTATCATTTCTTTTTTATATATTCTGATTGTGGTCTGTGCTCTTGTACCGTGTTATATTGTTATATTGTGCTTGTATTGCATTGTAGTGTCTTGTATTGTATACCAATTTTTGTTTCTTCTCCTTCGTTTTTTTATTCTGCTGAAGTTCCCAGGATCAACAATGGTGAGATATATTTCGTTTTCATTTGGGTTTTTTGTGTTGTTGTTTTTACACACGCCATGAAGGTAGCCACATTCCGACTTCAGGGATAATGTCAAGATTCGAGATTTTGATTCCTTTCATCCTCCGAAGTCGGAGTATGGCTGCCTGTAACTTATGGCGCGGGAACTACAAAAAAAAGAGTCTTCTTGATACGTGCGAAACTTCTCATCCGAAGTACGTCCTATCTCACGGTGGAGGGATGAGTGAGTGAGTCAGAGTGTGGCATGGGGAGACGGGGTAGCCTAGTGGTTAGAACATTGCGTTCGCAATCTGACGACCAGGGTTCGATTCCCGTTCAAGGGGGATATTTTCCTCTGGAGTTAACATCAGTGCCGACTCCACTTTCCCCAAAAAGTCTTTCGGATGAGACTATAAACCGAGGTCCTGTGTGCAAATACACGCAGAACATCTTGCGCACACGTTAAAACCCGTTCAGCTTTTCGGAAGAGTAAGGCATTGTGTGCCAGTGAGAACGGGTAACAAAATTGACAAAACTGCATACATACGGGGACTGGATGGAAAAACAACAACACAGGAGTACTTATCCCATTATCCTCGAAATAAAATAATAATAATAATAATAATAATAATAAACATCATCATATAATAATAATAATAATAACAACAATAACAACAACAATAACAACAAGAACAATAATAATAATAATAATAACTTTAAAAAAATAAATAATGATAACAATAATGATAATACAAGAATATCATCAAGTCATGGCGGCTTGTAAAAGAAATTGACAAAATTCTAGAAGACGGCCAAGGTTATGCAGTGAGGACAGGGACGTGTTAACAGTGCAGTCATCTTCAGACTCCGGCGCTTACAGCAGCAGCATCTTTAGCTCAGAAACTGAAAGCAGTGCAGTGTACGGGATTCACACAGTGCTATCCTCTTCTTCCACGTCTTTAACAATCTTCCCTGTCTCTCTCCTCTGCAACAAATAGACTCGCAGACTGTACGTGGCATGATGATTTTTCATTCCTATTCTGTTGACTAGGAATGCTGCTCCATGACATTTAGATCTTTGCTTGAACTGAAAGTGAACAGTGAACTTGAAGACAGGATAGCCTGGTGGTTACAGTGATGTATTCGTGATCTGCTGACCCTGGTTCGAATCTCGTTCAAGAGGATTTTTCCCCAGGAGTTAACATCAGTGCCGACTCCACTCTCCCCAAAAGTCTTTCGGATGAGATTATAAACCGAGGTCCCGAGTACAAACGCACGCAGAACATCTTGCGCACATGTTAAAACCCATTCGCTTTTCGGGGACACACACACACACACCACACACACACACACACACACACACACACACACACCCCACAACACACACACACACCACACACACAACACACACACAAACACACACACACACACACACACAAACACACCACACACGCGCGCGCGCGCGCGCGCGCACACCACACACACACACATACCACACACACACACACACACAAAACACACACACACATACACCACACACACAAAACACACACACACACAAAAACACTACACACGCAACGAACAGTGAGTGCATAGATACATTTTAGTAGGGTATTGGTTTTGACAGATAGGACAGGATGTTGTTTGTTGTTGTTCTTGTTTTTTTTCTTGTTCTTGTTCTTGTTCTTGTTCTTGTTGTTTTTTGTTTGTTGTTGTTGTTGTTGTTTTGTTGTTGTTCTTCTTCTTCTTCTTCTTCTTCTTCTTCTTCTTCTTCTTCTTCTTCTTCTTCTTCTTCTTCCTTCTTTTCTTCTTTTTTCTTCTCTTCTTCTTCTTCTTCTTTTTTTCTTCTTCTTCTTCTCTTCTTCTTCTTCTTCTTTTCTTTCTTCTTCTTCTTCTTCTTTTCTTCTTCTTCTTCTTCTTCTTCTTCTTTTTCTTCTTCTTTTTTCTTCTTCTTCTTCATCTTCTTCTTGTTCTTGTTCTTGCTCTTCTTGTTCTTGTTCTTCTTCTTCTTCTTCTTCCTCTTGTTCTTGTTCATTTTCTTCTTCCTCTTCTTCTTGTTCATCTTGTTTTCTTATTCATCTTGTTCTTGTTCTTCTTGTTCTTGTTCTTGTTCTTGTTCTTGTTCTTCCCTTTTTCTTCTTTTTCTTCTTCTTCTTCTTCATCTTCTTCTTGTTCTTGTTCTTGTCCTTCTTGTTCTTGTTCTTTTCTTCTTCTCCTCTTTTCTTGTTCATTTTTTTCTTCCTCTTCTTCTTTTTCATCTTGTTCTTCTTTTTCATCTTGTTCTTGTCTTCTGTTCTTGTTCTTTTTCTTCTTTTTCTTCTTTTTCTTATTTCTTTTTCATCTTCTTCTTGTTCTTCTTGTTCTTGTTCTTCTTGTTGTTGTTCTCTTCTTCTTCCTCTTTTTTCTTGTTCATCTTGTTCTTCCTCTTCTTCTTGTTTTATCTTGTTCTTTTTATTCTTCTTGTTCTTATTCCTCTTGTTCTTGTTCTTTTTCTTCTTCGTCGTCGTCGTCGTCGTTGTCAAATGCTCAACATCAACCATAGCTGTTTTGTCATATGAGGGGAAAATGCGTTGCGCTGCCGTTAAGCGTCTGACATGTCACTCCCATCACCACCACCACAACGCGACCATAATCACCACCACCACCCCCAAACCACCACCACCACCCCCCACCACCACCACCACCACCACCCCCAACCCACCACCCGTTCACATTTTCATATCTCGCCGTTGTTGCAGAGTTTCCTCTCGTCATAATCTTTTTCACAGAATGGGAAGGAAAGCTGCCCCCAAAACCCTATTTTTGTTTGGGAGCGAGGCGCAAGACCTCAACTCAGGGGGCCGCTTATTGGGGCAGTGGCGCCCATCTCCTTCCCCCGCTGCGTACCTTCCCTGCCCAAAAAGAGGGCAGGGTACCCTTTACGGGGGTAAAGGGGGGACTGTACTGAACCCAAAGGTGCGTAACGATCACCCATCCACTTTGGTAACCCGCTCAACGCTGCTTAAACCTTAGCTTGGGGGAAAAGCGAGTGTTTCTGCCCAGAGTTTTCCCGTCCCCCTCCTCACAAGGTAAGGGGCTATATGATAATCCATCCATCAATTTTTCATCATTATCTTTTCACCAAACCCACCCCCTTCTTTCTACTGCCCTTTCTCATCATTGCCAGAGCAGCACAGCAGCAGCAGGTCAAGAGCTCTTTTCAACGCACAAGTAAGAGTGCCAGGGGTTTAAAAAAAAAATCAGTGGGAAAAGGGGCGTGCTTGTTTTGGGGGGGAAAACCCCCCGTGAGAAAGTGGATTAAATTGGAAATAAACAAATAATGTATTACTGGGAAAAAAATGGGTTATAAAACAAGTTGAGGGGTGGACAATGATCTATCTGTCTGTCTGTCTTCTGTTTTCTGGTTTTTGTCTGTCTGTCTGTCTCCCCTGCTGACTGTCAAATGTTTTTGTTTCTTTATCTATCTTGTGTGCTGTTTTTCCGTGTGCTGTCTTTGTCTTTTATCTGTCTCTAACTTGCGTCTGTCCCTCATCGCTTTTTTTTTTTTGTTTGTTTTTAATTGGAAGGGGGGGGTATTATTTTCTTTTGGGGTGAGTGTTTTTTCATATACTGTTTGAATATATGGGGATTTGGACCTTTTTTTTTGTATCATAATGATCCCAAAAACATGTAAAAACAATTGGTACTTCTTCACTATCTATCTATCTATCTATCTATCATCTATTATCTATCTAATTACTATCTATCATCTATCATCTATTACTATCTATTATCTATTTATCTATCTATCATCTATCTTCTACTATTATCATCAACTATATCTTCTATCTACCTATCTATCTATACACACACGATCATCGTCTATTAAATACATCCAGATAAAAATTTTTATATAAATATATTATAATAATATAAATATATAATATAAAACTTCTGCAAAAACCAATAACACTCTGCATAATATAAAAATTGTTTTTTTCATAAGACAACCCGAACAGTTTAAAATTAAACCAAAAAAAACCCCAACCCCCCAGTCCTTGCTTTGAGAAGATGCCAAAAACATCAATTTTGGCTACGAAGCATGAAAGGCATCATTTTCTATTTGGGAGAAAAGGGGATGGTTTTGGGGGGGAGGAGTAGGGGGTAGGAGGAAAAGGGGGAGGGAAGGGGGGAGGAGGAGGGGAGGAAAGGGGAGGAGGGGGAAAAAGGGGGCTCTTTTAATTCCCCCCCAACCTTTTAGACCTAGGCCTTGAGAAAATCAGAAAGATAAGTGCCAACCGTGCGTGCAGGGGATGTTTGTGTTTTACCCATACCTGCCATAACCCTGTGATAACAACCGATGCCCACCCACCACCCCACAAAGCACATAGAACACACACAAAAACCACACACCACCCCACAGAAACACACACACCCAAACAAACACAAAACACTCACACCCCAAAACGGGACAAAAGAACACCCACACACACACACACCCACACACACACAAAACACACCCACCAAAAAACACAACACACACAAAACACAAACCCCATACAACATAACACACACACACACAAAACCCCACATACTTTCAAACCCCCACACCATACATACCCTCAAACACACACATACACAAAAAACACATACAATACACAACACCACACAGAACAACACATACTCAAACAAACCCCAAAACACAGAAAAACACATACAATACAAAAACACACACATACACACCCCACACCTACACAGAAAACACACAACACAAGCATACACACAGAGCAAAGGCCAGGCCCGCCCGTCTCCCTTTATATGTATCATCAAACATCATCATCATCATCATCATCATTATTATTATTATTATTATTATTATTAATAACATCAAAACTTTATTTTTTATTATTATTATTTTATTAAATTAAAAATTATTTTTTTATTATTATTATTAAATTTTTTATTAAATTTTTAAATTTTTATTAAATTTTTATTATTATATTATTAAAATTTTTAAAATTTTTATTATTATTATTTCAAATTCTTTTATTTTTGAGGATAATGGAATAAGCACAAATTGTGTTAAAACCCTTTAAATTTTTTTTAAATTTTTTTATATCGAGGAAATGGAATAGGAAAATTATGTGCTTTTTTTTACATCCATCCCCGTGTGTATGCGGTTTTTGGGAAATTTTGTCATCCGTTCCCCCCGGGACTCAAAGGCCAAATCTTACGAAAAGCGGAACAGGTTTTAAAAGTGGGCCAAAAATTTCTCTGCGTTCGCACACGGGGCCCCCCGGGTTTTTAGTCCCCAAACCAAGGTGTGTGTATGTTGTGGTACATGCAAAGCGTGTTTGCGGTTTCGCGCGTGCTGTGTACGTGCATATGTGTGGGGGGGTTTCGCGCCGGGGCCCAAAAAGGTCAGGGAAAACCCCTTTTCACACAGACCTTAACAAAGCAAGACCCAAAGGGGCTAACACCTTTTTCACCCCAAAAACTAAACCCCACACCCCACAACCCCCCGCACCCCCACACCCCCCCATCCCCCACACACCCCCCACACCCCACACCCCCACCCCCCCCCTCTTTTCCCCCCTTTGTTTCCCCTTTCCCCAAAAAAATCAAAATTCCCCCCCCAGGTTTTAAGCCAGAATTTTCAGGAAGAGGAAATTGGAGGGGGGAGGAGGAAGAGGGGAGGGGGAGGAGAAGGGAAGGGGGGGAAAAAAGGTAGGAGGGAGGGGAAAACAGGAGGAGGGGGAGAAAGGGAGGGAGAAATTGGAAGGGGAGAAGAGGAAAAGGGGAAAAAGTAAAATGATGTGAGAAGATTAGGAGAGGGGGGGGTAGGGAGGCGGGGAGGGGAAGGAAAATAAAAAACAGGGGGTGGAAAAGAGGGGGGAGGGGGTTGGGAAAAAGGGGAATTTTTAAGGGGGGAAGAGGGGGATGGGAATTTAAACCAAAAAAAATAAAATAAAAAAAAATTTAAAAACAATTTGCGCTAATTTCAAAGACCCCCCCTACCAAAGCGCAAGCTTTTACCCTAAAAATTAAAACAGCCAAACAAACAATGAAAAAAAATCAAAAGTTTAAAAAAACCCGAATTTACAAAAAAAGGTAAAGCGCCGCCCCAAATCTAAGAAAAAAAAATTTCGATAATCCCAAAGTTTTTCAAAACAACAACCACAAAACTCGCACAGGGCCCAATCCCTTTTGCCGGGTGAAAGGGCATGGGGTTTGAAATGAAATTTGGAGGGGGGAAATCTTAGGTTTGAAAAAAATAAGTCTTGAGGGTTTGGGTTTAAAAGGTCAAAACAGGCTTCTGGCTAAGAAGAGAGGAGCCATTCCAGGGCATGGACCCGAAATAGAAAAATTAGCAAAAAGAAAAAGGAGAAGAAAGGAAAATTTTGGGGAAAAAGGGGGAGAAGAGGGAAAAACAGAGGAAAGGGGGGGAGAGGTCAGGGGAAAGTCAAGTCAAGTCAAAAAATCATTTACTTCATCCCCTTTATGAAGGGAAGGGTTTCAAAAACGACAGACACATCGAACGAACAAAAAATCGGAAAAATTTACAAAGGAAAAGCCACATTTTTTCCTAAAATTTTAAGGGGTTTTAAAAATTTTACAAGATAACTTTCAACAAATAAAGAAGGAAGAGGAATAGGGGAAGGGGGAGGAAACGACGACGAGGAGGAGAGAGAGGAAAAAGGAGGAGGACCGGGAAGACAGAGATAAAGACAGAGAGATAGAGACAAAGACAGAGATAGAGACAGAGACAAACACAAAGAAAGAGAAAACTGAGACACCGACACAGACACGAGAGAAGACAGAAAGACAGGGTCAGAGACAAAGACAGAGAGACAGACACAGAGAGAGAGAGAGACAGAGAGAAGACAGAGACAGAGAGACACAGAAGGAAGACACAGAGAGAGGGACAGAGAGACAGAGACAAAGACAGAGAGAAGAGACACACACACAGAGAAAGAAAACGTAAACCACCCCCCCCCCTCCCCACCACACACACACACCCCAAAGAAAGAGGGGTGAAGGGAGGGGGAGGGAAGGGAGGGAGGGAAGGATAGAAAGCGTGACTCCCCCCCCCCCCCCCCCACCCCCACCTCCCACAATCCCCTAAACAGTGAGAAAAGGAGAAACGGTAAAGAAGGAAATGAAAAGTCCTCTCCACCCCAACAACCCCCTCCCCCCTCCCCCCACCCACCCCCTACCCCCCCACACCCCGCTCCTTTGCCAGTCAGTTGCCCTTTCATCTTTCCCCTCAGGTTCCATCCAGCCTTTTCTCAAGTGGCCAATATGGACTCGAGCTGCTTCTTCCCCCCCCAACACCCCCCATCCCCTCACCCCTCATCTCCATCCCCCCACCCCCCTCTCCCCTATCTACCTCCACTCCCCCCACTCCCCCCATTCCACCCCTACCCTACCCTACCTCACCCCATCGGCTACCCCAGAAAACCATCGTTCCCTCCAAATATTATCTGAATGGTATGGCATACTAGATACAGAGTCTATCATAATTATTCGTCGTCCTAGATCGCTTTCGGATGCGCGGGGCCTGACTTGTCAGGCGCTTAACGGCAGCGTGACGCATTTTCGCTCACATAACAGACAATACTCGCTGTCTGAGCGTTCGAAGAAGAAGAAGAAGGAGAATTGCGAAGAAGAAGACAAAGAATTGCGAAGAAGATGAAGAATTGCGAAGATTTGTGAAGAAGAAGAAGAAGAAGAAGAAGAAGAAGAAGAAGAAGAAGAAGAAGAAGAAGAAGAAGAAGAAGAAGAAGAAGAAGAAGAAGAAGAAGAAGAAGAAGAAGAAGAATTGCGAAGAAGAAGGAGAATTGCGAAAGAAGAAGAAATTGCGAAGAAGAAGAAGAAGAATTGCGAAGAATTGCGAAGAAGAATTGCGAAGAATTGCGAAGAAAGAAGAAGAAGAAGAAGAAGAAGAAGAAGAAGAAGAAGAAAGAAGAAGAAGAAGAAGAAGAAGAAGAAGAAGAAAATTGCGAAGAAGAAGAAGAAGAATTGCGAAGAAGAATTGCGAAGAAGAAGAATTGCGAAGAAGAATTGCGAAGAAGAATTGCGAAGAAGAAGAAGAATCGCGAAGAAGAAGAAGAATCGCGAAGAAGAAGAAGAAGAAGAAGAAGAAGAAGAAGAAGAAAGAAGAAGAAGAAGAAGAAGAAGAAGAAGAAGAAGAAGAAGAAGAAGAAGAAGAAGAAGAAGAAGAAGAATTGCGAAGAAGAAGAAGAAGAAGAATTGCGAAGAAGAAGAAGAAGAATTGCGAAGAAGAAGAAGAAGTAGAATTGCGAAGAAGAATTGCGAAGAAGAAGAAGAATTGCGAAGAAGAATTGCGAAGAAGAAATTTGCGAAGAATTGTGAAGAAGAATTGCGAAGAAGAATTGCGAAGACGAAGAAGAATTGCGAAAAAGAATAAATTTGCGAAGAATTGTGAAGAAGAATTGCGAAGAAGAAGAAATTTGCGAAGAATTGTGAAGAAGAACTGCACCCACGCGGGGACTGTAATTGAGAAAAGCGCACGAGTGCTTATTCCATTATCCTCGATATAAAAGAATAAATAAATATATTTTTTAAAAATCTCTCTCTATGTCCTCTCTCTATCTCTATCTGCCTGTCTGTCTGTCTGTATGTCTCTGTCTCTCTCTCTGTCTCTCTCTGTGTGTCTCTCTTCTCTGCGATCCCTAAATGGGAAGGGATGCATACATAGTACCTGTATGTCTGTGGTCTTCTCCTGTGCTTGTAAATTCTCCGGCATTCCTTCATCGGTTACCTTAGTGGTGGGCAAAAATCTGTCTATCTATCTATCTATCTATCTATCTATCTATCTATCTATCTATCTATCTATCTATCTATCTATCTATCTATCTATCTATCTATCTATCTATCTATCTATCTATCTATCTATCTATCTGTCTGTCAGTCTGTCAGTCTATCTGTCTGTCTATCTATCTATCTATCTATCTATCTATCTATCTATCTATCTATCTATCTATCTATCTATCTATCTATCTATCTGTCTGTCTATCTATCTATCTATCTGTCTGTCTGTCTGTCTGTCTATATATCTATCTATCTATCTATCTATCTGTCTGTCTGTCTATCTATCTATCTATCTATCTATCTATCTATCTATCTATCTATCTATCTATCTGTCTGTCTGTCTGTCTGTCTGTCTGTCTGCCTGTCTATCTATCTATCTATCTATCTATCTATCTATCTATCTGTCTGTCTACCTATCTATCTATCTATCTATCTATCTATCTATCTATCTATCTATATATCTGTCTGTCTGTCTGTCTATCTATCTATCTATCTATCTATCTATCTGTCTGTCTGTCTGTCTATCTATCTATCTACCTACCTACCTATCTATCTATCTATATACCTACCTATGTAGGTATGTTTGTATGTATATGTGTATGTATGTATGTATGTATGTATGTATCTATTTATCTATCTAACTCTCTCTCTCTCTCGCTATACATGC
>CM054139.1:4449782-4452282 GCA_028751875.1 Rapana venosa | reverse complement strand
CATCCTCTCAAAAAGCTTTCATTTATTTTATTTCCTTATACTGTGTTAGTTCGAGGATAAATGAATAAACTCTCTTGTGCTTTTCTTTGTTTTACACACAGTACCTTTGTACATGCAGTTTCTGAAAAAGTTATGTAAATGTCGTCAAAATTAATATGTTCCTAACTGCTGCACTTCCAAAAGGCATTTAACATATGCGCAAGATGTTCTGCATGCGTTCGCACATTGAAGCCTCGGTTTTTAGACTCATCCGAAGGACTTTTGGGAGGGAGTGGAGTCTGCACTGATGTTAACTCAAGAGGAAAATTCCTGAAAACAGGCGTCTCGGTAGTGGCTTGATCCCAGACCATCAGACCACGAGCACAGCGTCCCCCCCTCCCCCTCCCTCCCCCCCCCCCCAACTTCCTAAAATTAAATCATTTCATTTCACTCTCTTTGAGTGCCGACTCCACTCTCCCCTAAAAGTCCTTCGGATGAGACTATAAACCGAGGTCCCGTGTGCGCGAACACACGCAGAACGTCTTTCGCACACGTTAAATTCTATTCCGCTTTTCGTAAGAGAAGGCCATTGTGTGCCGGTGGGAAATGATGACAGAATTTACAAAACCGCATAACACACGGGGAGACTGGATGTAAAAAAAGCACATAAGTGCTTATTCCATTATCCTTGATTGGCCCAGGCCAAAGCTGTGTCAGTTATTATTAATGTCAGCTAATTGCCAAGGGCTACATTAAAACGTTGTTACGTTGTAAAACGTTGTGTTGAGATTGCCTTCAGCCATGACAAGCTCTTAACATAACAACCCGCACTCTCCTTTGTTAAAGGAGAAAAAAAATCCTCTGAAGTCGGAGTATAGCTGCCTATATGGCGAGGTGCTTGAAAAAGAGTCATACACGCAAACTTCTCATCCAGGGTGTACTTCCTATTTTACAGTGATTCCCAGGTGGGATGAGTGAGTCAGAGTGTGGCATGTTCTGGGTGACCCCCAGGGTGTAAAGCTGGGGAACGCACAACAACATTATCCTCGATATAAAAGAATAAGATAAATAAATAATACCTTCACCCTTTTCTTCCTGTCACCTCCTTCTTGTCTAGTTTCTGCCTTCTTGGTCCATTCTCCTGCCTTTTTTCCCCAGAAAGACTTAAAAAAGATAACAATTCTCTCTTATGCCAAAGTCGGATGCGCTGGGCCTGACTTGTCAGGCGCTTAACGGCAGCGTGACGCATTTTCGCTTATGTAGCAGGCAACAAAAACTGTTGTAGATGTATCATGGCAATACGAGGCAACATCAAAAATAAAATTACAAAAAAACTCTAATCTTTCCTTCCCTTAAAACTAACCTGATTGATATAGCATTTTGAAAACATAAAAAAGATTCTTTTATTTCGAGGATAATGGAATAAGCGCTCATATGCTTTATTTTTACACCCGTGTGTCAAGTCAAGTCAAGTCAAGTCAAGTCAAATACACTTTAATCATCCCATGAAGGGCAACTACAATACTGACAGGCACATTGATACCTCTAAGTATCTCACAAGACACAAGAAAAATACATTTCAGATTGTTGTAAACATTCCAAGATAGCTTTAAAAAAAATCACACTCACAAACCCAGGTGCGCGCACACACACGCACCGCGTACACACACCCACTCCCACACACACCAATGTAGGAATACAATGTTGTAAAAACAATTGATTGGAAAAGATATAAACTTATTTTTTTACGCGTGCACGCACGTGTGTATACCCTTTTGTAAATTTTGTTCCCACTGGCATACAATGGCCTACTCTTCCGAAAAGCGGAACGGGATTTAACGTGTGCGCAAGATGTTCTGCGTGCGTTCGCACACGGGACCTCGGTTTATAGTCTCATCGGAAGGACTTATACATGTAGTAGAGTAGTTGAGAAATCAGACGTCAGAAGAAGTTAAACTTCAATAGCAGTGAGGACCTGTATGATACAGAGTTGGTTTTAATTTATTTATTTATCTATTTATTTATTTATTTATTTAATACCACTTTAAATCACGGCAGATTTATCTGCGTGAAATTCAGGCTGCTCTCCCCGGGGGAGAGCGCGTCGGGTCGCGTCGCCACAAGAACAGCGCCACCCATCCTTATTATTTTTGTCTTCTTTTCCTGACTGCAACTGTATTTGTTTCCCTATCAGAGTGGCTTATTTTTTGGCTAAAGAATTTTGCCAGGGACAACTCTCTTGTTGCCGTGGGTTCTTTTACGGGCGTTAAATAATTATGTGTAACACACGGTACATTCGGTTTATCGGCTCATCCGAAAGACTAGCACCCAGACAACAACTTATGGTCTAATGGATGGGGAAAAGTGTCGGGAAGGGGAAAAGACTTCCGACCCGGCTTCAACTGATGAACGCATTACACTTCCGACCCCACATGTTTTCGCTTTCTAGGTTACATGCGTTCTCTCGACCATCTCACCACAATATTTTTTCTTGGTGATTATTGATTGATTGATTGATTGA
>CM054139.1:4442282-4444782 GCA_028751875.1 Rapana venosa | reverse complement strand
AAAAAACAACAGCAACAACAAACCAACGGTCGCATACGCCAAAAAAATCTCACCATTGGTGAACCTCGGAGCTCTAGCCGAGGAACGAAAAAAAAACCCACATTAAATCTCCTTTCTTCCTGATAAAAAAAAGTAATAGTAATAGTAAGAGTAATAATAATTGACTGCTGAAACAGCAAAGCGAATCCAGTCATTTGAAACAAAATGCCATAGAAAACTACTGGGCATATCCTGGAGAGAACGAAAGACCAATGAATTTGTCAAGAGTCAAATAACACGGTTGGCAGGTCCACAGGAACCCCTTCTCACCATCGTCAAGAAGAAAAAGCTGACATGGTTCGGCCACGTCACCCGCCACAACACTCTGCCCAAAACAGTACTGCAGGGAACACTCGAAGGTGGCAGAAGGAGGGGAAGACAGAACAAGTCATGGATGGACATCAGAGAATGGACCAGGATGAATGACTCGGCACTACTGCGCAGAGCCGAGGACCGAGATGGATGGAGGAGGCTTACCACGGCATCGTCTTTCGTGTCTCCCCCACGACCGCCAAGGTCACGGGACTGAATAATAATAACAATAACAACAACAATAATAACAATGATAATAAATGGAATTTATATAGCGCTATATCTCACCCCAAAAACCCAAACAAATCAAAGCGATTTTTACTTATTTATTTATATATATATATTTTTTAAATTTTGTTTCTCGGCTAAGAACTCCCAAGTTCTCCAATGCTGAGATTTATAACCATGCGTGCAACCGTTTTTGTCCACCGTTAAGATTGCCGCATTTCGACTGCCGGGATAGGTACATTAATTTATGAGACATTCATGTTTTTGGATGGTAGGGTGGTGGTGGGGGGTGGAGAGGGGGTTTTTGGGGTGGTGGGGTGGTGAGGGGGGGATAGAAGGCTGGTGGTTAGAGAATCCTGGTTGTGATCTGACGGTCTGGGGTTCAATTCTTTGCTGAGGTGTCCGATCTGTGGAACTTTTCCTCCGCAGTTTGTAAACATGTATTCGTGTTTGTATTCCACGTAAAGTCACGGCTGATTATTTCTCTGCGTGAAATTCGGGCTGCTCTCTCCCCTAGGGAGATCGCGTCGCCACAAGAGCAGCGCCACCCATTCTTTTGTTTTTGTCTTTTCCTGTCTGCATAGCTACGCGTATTTGATGTTTTTTTTTAAACATTATTTTATTTTATTCTTTTATATCGAGGATAATGGAATAAACACTTACGTCCTATCAGTAGTGGGTTATTTCTACAGAATTTTGTCTGGGTTGTTGCCGTGGATTCTTTTACATACGCTGAATGCGTGTTGCATGCAGACATGACCTCGGTTTGTCTTTTCATCCGAAAAACTAGCACCCAGACCACGACTCAAGGTCCAGTGGGTAGCGAAAAGATTCAGGCACAAACGGGGGTCGAATATGGACTTTTCGCTTTTAAGCCAGGTGCGTTACCTTTAAACCACCGATCCACCACAAACATGCCCAGCATGCACACTGTTCCTCTTAAAAAATGAACTCCGACAGAGATTCTACAAAAAGAGGACACTCATCAAATCAATGGCTCGACCCAACGTGGAAAAGGACGACTACCACCATCTCAAAAGAGAAGACCAAGTCAATATTCTAAAACTCCGCACTGGACACAACAGGCTAAATCACCACATGTCCACAAAGCTGAAACTCGTTCCTTCTCCCCTGTGGTAAAGAAAACCAGACTGGCGAGCACATCCTTCAGAGATACACGCTATACAGCAGCGACCTGAGGAAGAAGATTGTGTGGCTGACGGAGATAAATAACCCTGCACACCAAGCTGTACGGCCCACGAGAGGAGACATCTGACGGTGTAAAAAGCGAACGAGGAGGACGAGGAGGAGGAGGAGAAGAATTGCGAAGAAGAAGAAGAATTGCGAAGAAGAAGAAGAATTGCGAAGAAGAAGAAGAATTGCGAAGAATTGCGAAGAAGGAGAAGACGAATAGCGAAGAAGAACTGCAAAGAAGAATTTGCGAAGAAGAATTGCGAAGAAGAAGAATTGCGAAGAAGAACTGCGAAGAAGAGGAAGAAGAATTGCGAAGAAGAATGCAAAGAAGAAGAAGAAGAAGACTTTGCGAAGAAGAATGGCGAAGAAGAATTGCGAAGAAGAAGAATTGCGAAGAAGAATTGCGAAGAAGAAGAATTGCGAAGAAGAAGAAGAAGAAGAAGAAGAAGAAGAATTGCGAAGAAGAAGAATTGCGAAGAAGAAGAATTGCGAAGAAGAAGAATTGCGAAGAAGAAGAAGAAGAATTGCGAAGAAGAAGAAGAAGAAGAAGAAGAAGAAGAAGAAGAAGAAGAATTGCGAAGAAGAAGAAGAAGAAGAAGAAGAAGAAGAAGAAGAAGAAGAATTGCGAAGAAGAAGAAGAATTGCGAAGAAGAAGAAATTGCGAAGAAGAATTGCGAAGAAGAAGAAGAATTGCGAAGAAGAAGAAGAAGAAAAGAAGAAGAAGAAG
>CM054139.1:4427282-4437282 GCA_028751875.1 Rapana venosa | reverse complement strand
TTCACAATAAGGTGAAACACCTGCATCATCCCCTCCCTCTGCCCCCCCTTGCCCCCCCTCCACACACACACAACTTCCCAACTTCTGCAACCCCTGGTTGCGTGTGTGTGTGTGTGTGTGTGTGTGTGTGTGTGTGTGTGTGTGTTGTGTGTGTGTGTGTGTAAGTTTTCGCGCTTGCGCGCTTGCGTGCGTGTGTGTGTATGTGTGTGTGTCCCGTCTGTTTGCCTATCTGTCTGTTTATCTGTCTCTCTCTCTGTGTCTGTCTCTGTCTGTTTGTATGTCTGTCTGTCTCTGCATCTGTCTGTCTGTCTATCTGTCTGTGTCTGTGTTTGTCTCTGATCTTCTGTCTGTCTGTCTTTCTGTCTCTCGCTCTCTCACTCTGAGTCTGAATCTGTCTGTCTTTGTCTGTCTGTCTGTTTGTGCCTCTGTCTGTGGCTGTCTGTGAGTATATATGGGTTTCTGTCTGTCTCTGTCTGTCTGTCTGTTTGTCTGTCTCTCTGTCACTCTCTTTCTCTTTCTCGCGCTCTTTCTCTCTCCATCTCTTTCCCTCTCTTCTCTTTCCCTCTCTCTCTCCCTTCCCATCTTTCTCTCTCCCTCTCTCCCACCCCTCTCTCTCTGTCTCTGTGTCTGTCTGTCTGTCTGTCTCTCGCTTCTCTGTGCTCTTAGAAACTCAAGTCAGTTAGTCAGTCACTCGTTCATTTACTTTCCCATTCATCCTCATTCTTGCCTGTCTGCCTTTCTGGCTTTAGTGGGTGACTCTGTCAGTCTGTCTGTCTGCTTGTCTTTTTTCTCTTCTCTCTCTCTCTCTCTCTCTCTCTCTCTCTCTCTCTCTCTCTCTCTCTCTCTCTCTCTCTCTCTCTCTCTCTCTCTCTTACATTCAAGGGGATATTTTCCCCTGGAGTTAACATCAGTGCAGACTCCACTCTCCCCCAAAAGTCCTTCGGATGAGACTATAAACCGAGGCCCCGTGTGTGAACGAACGCACTCAGAACATCTTGCGCACACGTTAAATCCTGTTCCGATTTTCGGAAGAGTAGACCATTGTGTGCTGATGGGAACAGATGACAGAATTGACAAAACCGCATACACCCGGGGGAGGTGGTGGGAGGTGGTGGGGGGCTGGATGTAAAAAAGCACATAAGTGCTTATCCCATTATCCTCGATATAAAAGAATAAAAAAAATAATAAAACCCTTTCTCTCTCTCTTACCCTCTCTCTCTCTTTCTTTCTCTCCCACCCCCCACTCTCTCTCTCTCTTACCTCTCTCTCGCCCTCTCTCTCTCTCTTTCACCCTCCCTCTCTCTCATTCTCTTTCGCTTGAGATCGCAGGAGATCACAAACTGGAATTGTACGGATGTGATTTGTTACTAGGCCTATGTAGCAGATGGCTGGCTAGCTGGCTGGCTGGCTGGATGAATGGATGGGTGGAAGATGGATGGATGGAAGGATGGATGGATGGATGGATGGATGGATGGAAGGAAGGATTGATGGATAAATGGATGGATGGAAGGACGGATGGAAGGATGGATGGAAGGAAGGATAGATGGATGGATGGAAGGATGGATGGAAGGAAGGAAGGATTGATGGATAAATGGATGGATGGAAGGACGGATGGATGGATGGATGGAAGGAAGGATAGATGGATGGATTTATGGATCGATAGAAGGAAGAATGGATGGATGGATGAATGGATGGATGGATGGATGAATGGAAGGAAGGAAGGAAGGATGGATGGATGGAAGGATGGATGGATGGATATATGAATGAATGAATGAATGGATGGATGGATGGATGGATGGATCAATCGATCGACGGACGGACGGACAGACAAATAGCTAGATGGAAGGACATACAGATGGACGGATGGACGGATGTATGGATGGATGGATGGATGGCATACAAAAGTAAAGAAAGGAAGCGCCAACAAAGGCAAGAATGCCAGACAACAGTAACACAGTCCTGCATTGTCTGCTTCCGTGTCTGCTCACATCAACACATGGTGGTTAGAGTGATGCATTCGTGATCTGCTGACCCGGGTTCGAATCTCGTTCAAGAGGACTTTTTTTCTCCTCTGGAGTTAACATCCGTGCAGACTCCACTACCCCCGAGAAAAGTCCTTCGGGTGAGACTGTAAACCGAGGTCACCAGCTTCCTCCACTCTTGCACAAAAAGGTGAATAGGGTAGAAAAGTGTGCACGAAATATTCTTGCCTGTGTTTTGCACTACGGAAGCTTGATTTACATTCTCATCCAGATGAACTTTCACGAGGAGTGGAGTCGGCGGAATTGATGTCTAACTCCAGGGGAAAACAATCTTTCGATTTAGTGTGGACTGGAACCCTTGTCATCACTTACTCTCAGATCACAGGCACAAGGCTCTAACCACTAGACCACCGAATAAGGACAAAATATGAAATGGTCGTTGACAAGATTTATTGATGTTGATTTTTTAGAAAATCTAATGGTGGTACTACAAACTGACAAAGTCCCAAATCAGACTACTCAAATCACATCAGCATTCTAGGTTTCATGGTTAGGTTAGGTTAGTCCAGCAGGTGGACAAAAAGCTCGAACAGTCTTAGGTTCAACTCCACCCCAACACACACACACACACACACACAACACACACACACACACACACACACACACACACACACACACACACACACACACACACACACACACACACACACACACACACACACACACACACACACTCTCTCTCTCTCTCTCTCTCTCTCTCTCTCTCTCTTATATATATCCCTAAGGCGGGGACTGGATGTAAAAAAAGCACATGGGTGCTTATTCATTATCCTGGAAATAAAAGCATTTGTCATTGTCATTGTCACTATCCCCGCTCTAATCAAGAGCAGGTCAATGCCAATGACAAAATCTGACAAAAGCTTTGTTGTTGTTGTTGTTTATTAACGCTTTGTGACTTATGAATGTTCGCCCAGTCCAATCCAATCTTGCTCGTGTATAGTCGTGACAACTGTAGAAGCCATATCGGTGTTGTCATGTTGTGAGATTTTTTTTTTTTAGAATCTCAGATTTTCTCCGAAGTCGGAATGCGGCTATATTTAATGGTGGTTTTAAAGGGTTTGCATACGCAAAATAATAATAACAATAATAATAATGATGATAATAATGATGATGATGATGATGATGATTATGATAATAATAATAATAATAATAATAATAATAATAATGATAATAATAATAATAATTTAAAAAATGATGATGTAATAATAATAATAATAATGGTAATATAATAATGATAATAATAATAATAATAATAATAATAATAAAATAATAATAATAATAAAAATAATAATAATAATAATAATAATATAAAGAAGAAGAAGAAGAAGAACAACAACAACAACAGCAACAACAACAGCAACACATGGAATTTATATAGCGCTATGTCTTGCAGAAAACAAATCAAAGCGCTTTCATTCACCCTTCTCATTCACATGCAGCCAGTTACAATAAATAGTGGATTTTTTCTCCTTTTTTTCCTTTTCTTTATACAAATTCAAATCTCACCATTTTGTGAACCGAGGAAGCTCTACCCAAGGAACACAACAACAACAAAATAAAAAAATAAATAAAAAGTATCAGATTAATACAGTGCATCCTCATAGAAGAACCAAAAACAGGGTATCAAACCAACTCTACTGTCCTTCCTTGTAGCCTACCAACGCCCTGGTCAACCATAAGGGTCAACCATAAGGGTCAACCATAAGGGTCAACCATAAGGGTCTCAACCCAGGACGGGCACCGCATTGTGGGAGAAATCACATCAACCACATATTTATAAAATGAGATAAAAGCAAATTCCAGATTCCTGAAAACCAGCCTTGTTCGTAGTAAGGAACTATGACAGTCACGCTGACTCATATCAAACCAAACATGTCCGATTGTCTCAGGAAGTTGAACATGGTGTGCTGGTGGAACATCGCGAAAAAAGGACCTTTAGGGAGTCTGCAGTAAAACGCTTGCTGTGCCTAATATCCTGGATAGACTATCTGGCCACTCCAGAAGAAGGTGCTTGATGGTTAATCAATCAAACAATAAACCAACCAACCAATCAATCAATCAACCAATCAATCAACGAACCAATCAACCACCAATCAACCAATCAATCAACCAACCAATCAACCAACCAGCCAACCAATCAACCAATCAATCAACCAACCAATCAACCAATCATCCAACCAACCAACCAATCAACCAACCAACCAATCAATCAACCAACCAATCAAGCAACCAACCAACCAATCAACCAACCAGTCAACCATCCTATCAATCAACCAACCAATCAACTAACCAACCATCCTACCAACCAACCAACGAACCAACTAACCAAACCAATCAATCAATCAAGCAATTTAATCCACCAACATCACACAAACCAACCAACCAACATAACAAATGGACAACCAGCCCAACACAACATTTTAATCCGACTACTACAGTACTAGTCTGCTAGGCTAACTGGATCTCACTTTAACCAGGAGAGGAACTGGCAAGGACTTAGCTTAAGCCTACCCTGTCACTATGTCTCCCAAACCCATCTGACAGTGTAAATAGCCAAGGAAAGAAGAAAAAAAAGAAGAATTGCGAAGAAGAAGAATTGCGAAGAATTGCGAAGAATTACGAAGAATTGCGAAGAATTACGAAGAATTGCGAAGAATTGCGAAGAATTACGAAGAATTGCGAAGAAGAAGTAGTAGAAGAAGAAGAAGACAGACAGACAGACAGACAGACAGACAGACAGACATATTTTTACTCCTTGATACAGCCCAGACCCCCACCCACCCACCCACCCACGCAATCACTCAATCACACACTAGCCTAACAAACAATAATAATATTAATAATAATAATATGAATGTATGAGCGCTTTATTTGCAATTAAAAAATCAGACAACACAGTGGCAGAACCAGATAACACCAGACTTTTATCTTCAGGGCCTAACACAGACCTTTGTCCCCCACACCACCCTCTCAATCCCATATCTCAACCCCACCCCCTCAACCTCACCACACACCCCTTTACCACCACTACAACCACCTCACCACCTCACTCACTATAGGGTGTGGTCTTGATCTGACCTTTAAATCAGTCCCATCCGTCTTATTAAACACCTTATTATCAACATCATTACTACTGTCTTGTGACCAATCAATTCCACGTGGGTCACAGCATTTGACGTAACCTCCCTAACCCCCCCCCCCCCCCACCACCACCCCCCCAACTACCCCCCACCCACTTTCCACCCTCCAGCCCACCAACCGTGCAAAAGGGACATCCTTACAATCTTCCGGTCCTGCGCCTGGGTTGGTTTGTCGTCCCTTGCGTTCTCCTGCGCTGCTGATCCTAAAATCGCGTTTATTCCCCCTTTTGCCGTTGTTCGTTACGTCACTGACTCCCTTCCTTTCACAGGCAGGGAAGTTGGGTGGGAGGAGAAGATAGAGAGTATGTCCTGTTTAAGAGTAGGGGGTGGTGGTAGTTGTTGGGGTGGTTTGGGAGGAGGGGGGGGGGTGTGAGGGAGGGGTGGTGGCGTGGGTGGGGGGATGTTTGCTGAAAGGTTGGTGGTGGGTGGTGGGTCTTCTCCCTTTCCTTCTTCGCTTCTTTCCTTCACTCTTTCTGTCGTTGTTTTAATCTTCCTTCCCCTACCAACAAGACTCTGATTTTTAAGCGTTTATAGCAGCAGTCAGGCCCCTTATGCTTACGCTACGCTAGGCCTACAGGGTCAAGGGTTAGGATGATTAGAGTTCTTGGTAAGGAGTAGAGTTTTTGTATGTGAAGGGGTCCTTTCATTGGCGGGAAGATTTGATTAATAATAATAATATCTATCTATCTATCTATCTATCTATCTGTCCCGTAGTCTGACGACCGTGGGGGCACCCTCAAAGACTCAACAACCAGTTCCCTCTTATATAATATATAATAAAATTTATATAATATATATAATATATATATTATAATATTTATGGAATATATTGGTAATTATTATAGCGCTGAATCTTGTAAAACAAAAACCACAAATCGTAGCGCTTGCACTCAGATCATTTACGGCGATGCAACTTTCGTCAAATATATAAAAATAACATTATTTCAAATTTATGCACGAGCACACACACACACGACACCACACACTCAACCACACACACAAACACACACACACACACACACACCACACACCCACACTCACTCACACGCACCACCGCGAAACACACTTAGGTGATGAAGGTGCTTTGAAAAGTAGAGACGGATATGAGGGGAAAGTGGCAGGTTGAAATAAATGTGTTTTTTGAGGCTGGATTTGAAAGGTATCATGTGAAGGTTTTTGCGAAGTGAAAGAGGTGAGGGTCATTCAGGTGCGACGGATCAGAAAACAGAGAAAGATCGACAGCCAACAGTGGTTTGTCTTCTACTTTCAATTTTTTTTTTTTTAGTTTTTTTGTTTTTTTTTTTCTGGGGGTTCGAAAGCCACAAAGTTAATTCTGCGGCTGAAAGAAGGAAGGGATGGTGTATACAGCGTGAAGCAGTTTAAGAGATAAGAGGGTGCAGATTTGTGGAGACACTTGAAACAGAGGGTATTGATCTTATACTTCAGTCTTTGTGAGACTGGCAGCCAGTGAAGAGATCGCAGAAGAGGAGTGATGTGTTCAGATTTTTTCTTTCTTAGGACCAGTCGAGCTGCAGTTTTGTATGCGTTGAAGAGAGTGGATGGATGATGCTGGAAGGCCAACCAAAAGAGAATTACAGTAGTCTAAACGTGAAAGAATGAGAGATGTGATAACATCCAATTAACAACCAATCTGTTTGACAGTCTGCAGCTGTCTGTTTGTTTGTTTGTTTGTGTGTAAATTATGATGTCTTTTTTTGTGTCCAGTATGTGTTGTTGATCTTGTGTCTGTGTCTGTCTGTCTGTCTGTCTTGTCTGTGTCTCTGTCTCCTCTGGTCTCTGGCTATGTCTTTCTGTCTCTTCGTCTGTTGATCTTTTGTCTCGTGTATGTCTGTCTATGTCTGTGTCTATGTCTGTTTCTGTCTGTCTGTCTCTGGCTGTCTTCTGTCTCGCGTCTATTTCTGTCTTGTTTCTGTTCAGTCTATCCCTCTCTCTATCTCTCTCTTAATCCTCTCTATGTCCCTGTTGTCTGTCTGTCTGTCTGGCCTATGTGTCGGTGGTTCAGTCTGTCTCTCCTCTCTCTCTTAATCTCTATCTGTCCCCGTCTGTTTGTCTGTCTGTCTGTTCTCTCCCTCTCTCTCTCTCTCTTATTCTCTATCTGTCCCTGTCTCTCTGTTTGTCGGTCTGTCCCCCTCTCTCTCTCTTAATCTATATCTGTCCCCGTCTGTCTGTCGGTCTGTCTGTCTCTCCCCTCTCTCTCTTAATCTCTTATCTGTTCCCTGCCTGTCTGTCTGTCTGTCTCTCCCTTTCTCTTCTCTTAATCTATATCTGTCCAGTCTGTCTGTCTGTCTATCCTCTCTCTCTCTCTCTTATTCTCTATCTGTCCCTGTCTCTCTGTCTGTCTGTCTTTCCCTTCTCCCTCTCTTAATCTCTATCTGTCTGTCTGTCTGTCTCTCTCTCTCTCTTAATCTCTATCTGTACTGTCTGTCTGTCTGTCTCTCTCTCTTTATCTTTATTCTCTCTCTTTCCCTGTCTGGTTTCTGTCTGTCTGTCTTTCTCCCTCTCTCTCTCTTTAATCTCGATCTGTCTGTCTGTCTGTCTGTCTGTTCCTATCTCTCTCTCTCTCTCTTAATCTCTCTTGTCCTGTTCTGTCTGTCTGTCTGTCTCCTCTCTCTCTCTCTCTTAATCTCTCCTCTGTCCTGTCTGTCTGTCTCTCCCTCTCTCTCTCTTTATCTCTATTGTCCTGTATGTCTGTCTGTCTATGTGTCTGCATTCAGTCTTCTGTCTGTAAGTAGAGGACAAAGTTTAATATAATTACTGTTGAAGGTCTGCATCTGTCTCTGCTAATTCGTCTTCTTCGCAATTCTTTTATTTGCAATTCTTCTTTGCAATCTCCTTCCTCCTCCTTATCTCCTTTCCTACTTTCTTCTCCTCCTCCTCCTTCTCATCCTCCTTACTTCTCTTCTTCTTCCGCCCACCCACCCCCTCCCTCCCCTCCCCCCCCTCCCCCCCCCCCCCCCCCCCCCCCCCCCCCCCCCCCCCCCCCCCCCCCCCCCCCCACCCCCCCCCCCCCCCCCCCTCCCCCCCCCCCCCCCCCCACCCCCCCCCCTCCCCCCCCCCCCCCCCCCCCCCCCCCCCCCCCCCCCCCCCCGCCCCCCCCCCCCCCCCCCCCCCCCCTCCCCCACCCCCCCCCCCCCCCCCCCCCCCCCCCCCTCTATCTGTCATATCAAGGCTGTGAGGAGTTGTTTAGGTGGGAAGGTGGGTGGGAAATAACAGACCAGGGGGCATCCCCCTCATATGTTTATTGTGCTACATTATAGCCATGGATGCATGCACACACACACACACCATCACACACACAGAGATTACGCCACACACTATCACACACATAATCACTACACCATCACAAACACAACGCCATTCACAACACACATACACACGACACACACATACGCTACACTATCACCAGACACACCACGCCATCAACACACACACTTACATACACTACTACACACTTACACACATACACACATATACTCCCCCCCCCCACACACGCACACAACACCACACACGCGCGCATGCGCGCACACACCCAACACTACACACGCACACACACCACCCACACACACAACACATAACACTCACCATCACACACACACTACACACACACACCATCACAACACACATACACACACACACACCATCCACACACTTACAACCACGCACCAATTACACACTACAACGCACTACACCACACATACATTACCACCATCACAAACATACACACACCATCACACAACCTACACACACACCCATCACACCACATACACACACACACACACACCATCACACACACACCTACCACGCACATTACACAATCACAGCATACACACACATACATCACACCATCACAAAACCACTACACCCCCATCACACACACACTGCATAAACACTAAACCACATATCACACACACATCACACCCCCCTTCTTCCACAACCCACACACTACACTAACCCCCCACCCCACCACCATACCCCCCTTTTCTCTTCTTCATCACTTGTAGCCTAAGGGCTTGTAGCTCTGTAAAACCCTGTAGGTCTGTCTGCAAGCTGCCCACATGGTGCCACACGATGCCCATGACAGAACAATAAATATAATAATGATGATTACAATAAGAAGGTAAGAAGAAGAAGAAGAAGAAGAAGAAGAAAGAAGAAGAAAGAAGAAGAATTGTGAAGGAGAGAAGAAGAATTGTGAAGAAGAAGAAGAAGAAGAATTGTGAAGAAGAAGGAAGAATGATTGTTGTTGTTGTAAATAATAATAATCATAATAATAATAATAATAATAATAATTATAATATAATAATAATAATAATAATAATAATAATAATAATAACAACAACAACAACAACAACAAAACATAACAACAACAACAACAACAACAACAAACAACAACTACAACACAACAACAACAACATATTAAATAATAATAATAATTATAATAAAATAATAATAATAATATAATAATAAATTAATAATAATAAGAATAATAATAATAATAATAATAATAATAATAATAATATAATAATAATAAAATAATAATATAATAATAATGATGATGATGATGTTCGATGATGATGACGACGATGATGATGATAATAATAATAACAATAACAATAATAACGATAATGATGATGATGATGATGATGATGATGATAATAATAATAATAATAATAACACCACCAACAACAATAATAAATATAATCCTCCTCCTCCTCCTCCTCCTCCTCATAATAATAATAATAACCATCATAATACCGTATAGGATGTGGCTCTGTTGAGATCTTAGAATTCTTGGGC
>CM054139.1:4402463-4421782 GCA_028751875.1 Rapana venosa | reverse complement strand
AAAGCAAAAACCACAAACCAAAAAACCTCCCATTTGAACCACCATTAAAACCAAAAAAGGGTTTTTTTAAAAACCCAAAATTAAAAAAAAAGGGGACCAAAAAAAAAAGGAAAACGCAAAAAGGTGCCATTTTTTAACCACCAGAAAACCAAAATTTTTTAAACCCAAAACCCAAAAAACGATTAAAAAGGCAACCCCTAAAAAAATATCTTTCACCCCCCGGAAAATCCAAAAATTAAAAAAACCACCATTTAAAACACAGAGAAAAATTCAACCACCCAAAAACTCACCAGGGAACCACCAAAGGAAAAAAACGCAGCACAAACCAACCAAAAAATTAAAAACCTTTTAAAAAAAATTAAATTTTTTTACCCCCAAAAACCCATTTTTTTTCCCCAATTTAAAAAAGCAACCAACCAAGATAAAACGCAACAAACCCACCAAAAATTAAAAACCAACCACAAAAAACCCAAAATCAGGCCCAACCACCAAATGTTAAAAAAAAAAGGGGGCCCCTTTATTTTTGGGCCAAACGAGGCCCTGAAACCCCCAATAAATTAAAAAAGCCCGCACCAAAAGGGGCTAGGCCAACCACAAAGCCCCAAAAAAAAACCCAAAAGGCCAAAAACCAAAAAACCCACCCCCCCAAAAACATCCAACAAAAACCCACATACCCCCCCAAAAACCCATAAAAGGGGGCCCACTACCGGGTCATAGCAAAACCCCCGACCCTAACAGGCCACATACCCGGGTATAGCAAAAACCCCCCGACCCATGAACATGGCCACACCAGGTCATAGCACACCCGACCCATTTTTTGGCCACAGCCAGGCCCATAGAAACCCCAAAACCCAGTGATAGAATATTTACCCCTTGTTTCCTCCCAGCAGCCCTTTGATTTCCTTTGGGTCAGCAAAAATGTATGCTATCACAAATCTTTTCCTTTTTTTTCCTTTGGTTTTAAAAAAAACTGAAAAAGGGAGAATTTGGAGAAAAAGAATTTTTGGGGGCCCCACAGTAAATTTTTTTTTTAAAAGTTGCCCCCCAAAAAAACAAAAATCTTTTTTTTAAGGGAAAAGAGGGAAAAAAATGGTTGGATGCCATCCCCCCCAAAAAAATTTCTGGATGTATTGGGAAAGCCTGAAAGTTAAAGAAGGGGAAATTTTGACATCAGGGGGTTGTTCATTTGCTGCATGATTTATGTCCGCCCCCGGGTTTTCTGGCATGAACCCCACCCTGGGGAACTGTACTGGGGGCCCATTAAACGTGTGCTGATTTTCTAAATAAAAAACTCTACCCCAATCAGTTGTACTCTAAAATTCCAGTGTACCCAAAAATCTGTAAAATGATGTCTTCTAGAAAAGATCACTGTATAAAACGGGGGGTACAGATTGTGGTTTTTTTTTTGTTTGGCCTTTTATTTTTGTGCTCTTATAAAACCCGGGGTTGTGAAAAAACTAAAAAGGGTTTAGTTTTGTGTTTTGGTGGGTTTTTGTTTTAAAAATGGTCAGTCAAAAATTTTTTTACAACAATTGCAGAAACACTTGGCTGTATCAATGTTGGGTTTTTTGTGTGCTTTAAATCCCCTTTTTTTTTCTTAAGTAGAAAAATGCATTTTATCCAGAAATGCTGGTGGACAGCTAGTCTTGTTTCAAACGCTTGCCCTTTCCACTTTTCTTGTCCATTACATTTTTATTTTTTGGTATTGAAACATTTAACAAAAGTTTTCTTGAACTTAATTACCAAAAGCTGATGTTCCTTTTATTCTTGCCTTTTTTATGTATCAAATTTGAAGTTACTGAGTGCAAAGTGAAGCAGTTTATTGCTGTCTTTTTTAATTTTTTTTTTTATCCCGTTTCCCCCAACGAAAGGGACAGACAGGCCTTTTGTGGGGGGGTGGTGGGGGGGTGTGGGGTGGTGTGGAGTGTTGGGTGGGTGTGGGTGGAGGGGTGTTTCTCTGCCACCCTGGGGCTGTTTGGATTTCACCCCAATTTTTCTGCAAAAACCCCCAAGAAAGCCAACATACGCAAGAGTGTTTCCAGTAAAACTTTCTCTTAGATTTTCTTCCAAATTTTACATCCCCTTTAAAAAATTTTTTAAAAAACCCCGATTTTTTTATGTTAACACGTTTAAAAATTTTTTTTTTTTTTTTTTTTTTTTTTTTGCATTTGATGTTTCAGAAATATTGGAGGCTTGAAAATTTGTTTCATCTGGCATTTGTCTTTGGTTTTTTATTTGTCTGAAACCTCATTCCAACATTTTCCCCTTTCATGTTTTGTGTGTGTACTTGTTTCCTTTTAATTTTTAAAAAAATAAATCAAAACATTGCCCCCTCATGCCCTTTTAACCTATTCTCTTGATTTTAAATTTCCCTTAGACAAGGGTTTTTGGCAGGGAAATTTGGTAAAACGGGTTTTTAATTTAAACCCCTCTTAGTCCCGACCGGGGGCAAAACCAAATTCCCCCCCCCCCTCCTTAACCCAAAACCCCGGGAAATTTAAAGGCACAGTTTTTTTTTTTTTTTTTTTTCCCCTCCACTCCCAGAAAAACCAAAATTAGTCCCAAGACAGTACGTTGCCCTTATAAAGCCACTGCTGATTTTGTTCTTGAAAACCCTTCAAACACCGTCAAAAATAAATTCCCTGTTTACCCCTACCCGTTTTTTGGGCCCAAAAGAAATAAAAAATGCGAAATCGGGGGAAAATTTGTGTCAGTGAATCTGAATGTAAGGGGGTTAAGCAGTTTCACTTTTTGCTAACTTCCTCCCGTTTCCAAATTATTCCAGGGCCCCTGTTAGTGCATTTTTTTCCCCAATGGTTTTAAAAACCCCTTTGGGGAGAGGGTGAATGGAAACCCTTTTCCCTAGTAGCATGTTTGTTCGTTTTTTTTTGGGGTTTTTTTTTGCTGGGGATTGCAAGAAATCACATTGGTTTCTTTGCCTGTTAGTACCCCTTATGTTTGGCCCCAAACCCAGTTACACTTGTTCTAAAAAACCCCCAACCAAAAAATTAAGGGTGTAGATAATGAGTGGAAAAAAAATGTTGCCTTTTTTATCTGAGAATCGTAAAAAATGTTTTTAACCGCTGTTCTTATTCTTTTTTTTATTGATTACAACCCGTCCCAAATTGATAAATGAAAAATTTAAATTTTTAAAAAAATTTTTAAGTGGGGGCACACCCCCACTGGCACTTACTCCCCGCTACTGATTTTGCTGGAAAAAAAATAATGCAAATTAAACAACTCTGCCCTTTTTTTTAAAAAACTTTACAACCGATTCTTGTACTTTTTCATTCCGGGTGTTTTGTGTTTTTCTGGCTGAAAAGAAACCCCGGCTGGAATGAAGCTTTTTTGTCACTTGCAGGGTTTTGTAAAAGGCGAATTGGAATGAACATGTCATAGGGGCTGAAGAATTTAAAAGTGAGCAGAAAGCCCGTGGGGGGGCCCATTTGTGTCACGTTTGGTCAAAAGCATTGGGAAAACCCAAAACCCCCCCCTTCACCCAAAAAAAGGGAGGCGGGATTTAGGGTTGGGTACCGGCTCGCAGCAAAAGGGAAAAACCAAATGGAAACTTGAGAATGATTTGACATGTTGTTCAAACATGATGAAAATAATCCCAAATGATTTTTTTGTATGTTGTCCAGACATAAAAAAAAAAGTGATACACATGGGTTGTATTTTTTGGGGAAAAACTTGATGAAAAATAAAAAAAATTTGCCAAGAACTGAAGATATAATAAAAACTTGACCAAAGTCTTTTTTCAAGCCCCCTTTTTCCCCTTTAAATTTTGGGTTTACCCAGTGTTAGAAATTTATGACAAAAAGAAAGGGGGCAAACACATTTTTGTTTTTACCCTCTGTCGGCCCTTGCCCGTTTTTGGCCCATGTCATGTCTGCTCCCCCCTTCCTTCCCCATTTTTATTTAAAATGAGTCCATTAAATAGCGCAAAAAAAAAGACAATTTTTCAGATGTATCCAACCCCTTTTAAGAAATAAAGTGTGCGGGCACAAGATACATATTTTTTGCTACATTATTTTTTAAAACCTTATCCCAAAAAGATACATATTTTTTGCTAAAATTATTTTTTAAACCTTATCCCAAAAAGATACTTGTACTTTTTCCCTACAGGGTTTAAAAAACACTCTGTACACACGATAGCGGGATACGGGGTATGGGAGCTCCCCGTTTTCCCCCCCAACCAAAGTTAACAGAAAGAGCGTGGTTCCCCTTTGGATGGGCGTTTTTTGCGCCCCTTTGGGCTTCAGTAAAACTCCCGAGTTCACCCGCTGTAAATGGGAAACCTCCCTCTTTAGGGTCGGGGGAAGGTAAACCCAGTGGGAGAGGGAAGAGGGGCTCCTCCCTCAATATGCTGGCCCCAGAGAAGTGAGGTCTCTGACCCTCCTCCCCTACCCCAAACATGGGTAAGGGGAAATTTCCTTTTTTTTTTTTCCCCCTTTTAAATTTTTTCTTTTTTTTTAAACACAAGAAAAACATATTTTTTTAACTACATTATTAAAGCAAAACTGTACAAAAAGGGGAAGACCTAGAAAACCGGGGGCTGCCTGTTTTCCCAAAGACCCTTGGAGAAAGGGGCAAAAATTTAAAGGGGGAAAACTAAAAACGGAGAGATGGAAAAAGGCTCATCAATGTCAAACCCCCCTTGGGGAAAACACTTATTTTAAATTTTATTTTTTTCCCCCCTCCCATTTTTGTGGATATATTTTTTTACTTTATATCAAAAAACGTACAATAAAAAATAAATAAATAATATAAAACCATGATTTAACGGGAAGGGAAAACTTTTAAAACAAAATTGAAATACCTGGTAAAACTTTTTAGGCTGTTTTTTTAAAAACATGGTTTGGGACAGCCCAAGGAAAATAACTTTGGATAGGGGGTTAATTTTTTCAGGGCATGCTAACCCCCCCTTTGGGTGGGCCTTTTAACAATTTTTTTTTTAAACAAAACCCCCCAAAAAAAACCCAAAAAACAAAAACAAAAAATTTTCAACCCCCCCCCCCCCATTTTTTTCCAAATTTTTTTAGGGAAGGAAGGTTTTTTTAAAAAGTTTGTTTTTCCGTTGTTTCCCTTTTCTTTTTTTGCTTCCTTTTTTTTAGGTTTTTTTAAAAAATTTCATTTTTTAAAACCCAAAAACCCTTGGGGGCCGGTTTTTTTGTTTTTGGGTTTGTTTTTTTTTTCCCCCCCCCCCCCCCCCCCCCCCCCCCCCCCCCCCCTCCCCCCCCCCCCCCCCCACCCCCCCCCCCCCCCCCCCCCCCCCCCCCCCCCCCCCCCCCCCCCCCCCCCCCCGTTTAAAACCCCCCCCCCCCCCCCCCCCCCCCCCCCCCCCCCCCCCCCCCCCCCCCCCCCCCCCCCCCCCCCTCCCCCCCCCCCCCCCAAAAAAAAAAATTTTTCCCCCCCCCCCCCCCCCGCCCCCCCCCCCAAAAAAAATTGCCCCCCCCCAAAAAACCCCCCCCCCCCCCCCCCCCCCCCCCTTTTTCCCCCCCCCCCCCCCCCCCCCCCCCCTCCCCCCCCCCCCCCCCCCCCCCCCCCCCTTTTCCCCCCCCCCCCCCCCCCCCCCCAAAAAACCCCAAAACCCCCCCCAAACCCCCCCACCCACCCCCCCAACCCCCCCCCCCCCCCCCCCCCCCCCCCCCCCCGGCCCCCCCCCCCCACCCCCCCCCCCCCCCCCAAAAAAACCCCCCGGGAAAAAAACCCCCCCCAAAACCCCCCCCAAAAAAAAAAACCAAAAACCCCCCCCACAACCCCCAAAAAAAACCCTTTCCACCCCCCCCCCCCCCCCTTTTCCCCCCAAAAACCCCAACCCCCCCCCCCTCCTCTCCTTCTCAGTCTTTCCCTCTCCCCTCTCCTCTCTATCCTCCCCTCTCTCTCACTCCCCCCTTTTAAATTTTTGTTTGTGTGTTAAAAAGGGGTTAACCCCCTTTTTGTTTCTACTTGTTGAAAAGTAAAGTAATGGGTTATTATTAAGATGTATCCCTAACGGGGGGGACGGATTAAAAAAAAAAAGCACAGGGAATTTTTATTCTTTACCTCAAAAAAAAAAATTTTTGCCCTTTGCCCTTTTGCCCTTCCCCAAACACCCATTAAAATTCACTCTTTCATGCATTCTTTGGGCCCCTTCTCTTCATTTTTCAAGAACAGTTTGAAATCGATCACACAAAAAAAAACAACAAAAATATACCCCAACGAAGCAAACAAAACAAAACAAACAAAAAGGCAAACAACAACAATAAAAAAAACTAAAACCCCCCCCCCCCAAACAACAACAAAACCAGGAAAAAGGGGACGCTCCCTTTTAAACTTGCTCGTAATCTTTATCCCCTTTTTGAAGAAAAAATTTTTTGTTTTTCTTTTTAAAAAAAAGGGACACTTTAAAAAAAAACCCCAACAAAAATTCCCCCTTTTGAAACCCAAATGAAAAAGGGGAAAAAAATCCCAAAAAAGCGGAAAAAAAGGGAAAAATTGGGAAAATTTAAAAAAAGAAAAGATTGTGGAAAAAAACACAAATACATACAGTCTTATAACTGCACAGAACAGAACCCCCTCATGATTAGAAAAAAAACCCATTTATTGGTTTGGGAACCGGGAAAACCAGTGTCAGAAACACTCGCTTTTAAACCCCCGCCCCAAAGGGTTTAAACGGGACCCAGCGTGGTTACCTTGGTTTAATTTTTCCCTTTGCCCCGCCTTGGCTTTTAGTACATCCCCTGGCTGTAAAAGGGTACCCCGCCCCCTTTAAAGGGGCAGGGAAGGGAAAGCAGCGAGGGAGAGGAATGGGCGCCAACCCTCAATATCTGCCCCCAAGAAGCTAGGTTTTTTGAAAGCCTCGCTCCCTACGACCACATAGGTTATAGGACAAACCCTTTTCCGTAAAATTTAAAAAAAAAAACCCATTGGGGCAAAGACAAGTTTTCCCCCCCTTTTTTTCTATTTTTATTTTTGCAAGAAAATTTTTTCCTTGCTTGAAGTGTGTTTTTTTATTTGCACTTTTTTTTTGTTTTCAGACTTCTTGGTTTTGTGCAAAAAAGATTATTTGTTTACTGAGTCGCCAATTTTAAAAATATTGTTTACACAACACACCACGCACGCACAACAAAGCAAAGCACGCACACACAAAAAACCCACACCAAAAAAAAAAAGTCCAAAAAAGGGAAACATTTATTTCAAAAATTTCGCAAAAAATTGAAGAAGAAGATGACGATGATGATGATAAAAAATAATAAAAAATAAAAATAAAAAATAATAATTAAAAATAATAACAATTAACTTTTTCTTTAAAAACCACTATTTTCAACATAAAACACTTTAAAAAAAACAACCACCACCCCCAAAACCCCCCCCAAAAACAACGTTTTTTTTTCCAAAATGTTTTTTTACATCATTTCGAACACAAAACCCGACAAAGATAACAACATTATCATCAAAATAAAAGAATAAAAAATAAAAACACACACACAAAAAAAAATATTAACCTTAAAATATCAACTCCCCAAAACTGGCTCTTACAATACGTTTTTAGATGTACGGCTGAGTTGGGTTTTTGGGTTTAACCAGCACACAGGGGGCTTTTGATAACAAAATAAAAAATCTGGTCCTCAGCATAGTAAAAAAAATTCATTAAAATAATCAAAAGTTCCCCCCAACAATGACTTTATTACATAATCAGAAAGTCTGGGGTACTCAGCAAGAGGTGACTTTATTACAAAAAACAAAATTCCCGCCAACAGAAAACTTCCTTAAAATTAAACAGAAAGTCCGGGCCCAAAAGATTTACTTCATTACATAATCAGAAAGTCCGCCAACAAACCCTTTATTTCATAATCAGAAAGTCGCCAACCCGATGACTTCTTTCATAATCAGAAAGTCTGCCAAAAAGATAAATTCACTACATAATCAAAAAAGCAGGGGTAAAAAACAAGAGGTGACTTCCATTTACATAATCAAAAAACTTTCCAAAAGAGGACTTCATTTTCATAATCAGAAAGTCCGGCCCAAAAAGATTTACTTCCCTTTCAAAAATCAAAAGGGCTGCCCCAAAAGATGACTTCATGACCCTTAAAACCGAAAGTCTGGTGGTACTCAGAAAAGAGATGACTTAATTTCATAATCAAAAAAATCCCAAAAAGAGGACTTCATTACAAAATCCCAAAAATCTCCCAAAAATGAAATTTGATAAAAAAAAAAATCAGAAATCTGGGCGACACTGGGGTTTCCGGTTTATCTTTCTTTTGTCTGGTCAATTTGGGAGCAAATTCAAACACCTTCCTGGAACAGAAAAGACAGAAAAAGACAAGTATGATGACAGTGGAAGCAGGAAAAGGTGTAAAAGGGAAAAAGGGAAAAAGGGGTCCTATAACCTATCCCGTCGTAGGGGGGCGAGGGAAACAGAGAAAGGGAAAGGATCACAAACCCCAAACACACAACACCAAACCCCAAAAAGCAACACAAACACAACACAAAACACCACAACAAACCACAACCCCCAAAACCCCAACATTTTAACATTTCCACAGTTTTAAACCCCCATGCCCGGGAAACTTACCCCAAAAACATACACACAAAACATTTAAACCCACACAACACAACACAAACACAAAAACCACACACAACCCCCCCCCCCCACCACACCACCACACAAAACACACAACACACACCCCCACGGGGGGGGGGGGGGGGGGGGGGGGGGGGGAACACACCACCACCCAACCAAACCCCACCCAAACACAACCAAACCCCAAACAACACCACCCTTTGAACATTCACAACTTAACCCCATCTGAACGCCCAAGATAAACGTTAAAGGCCCTTCTCATTTTTTTGGTTTTTTTAAAAACACGACAGATGGAGGGCAACACACAAACACCCCATTCACCACACAAAACCACACCCACCACCCCACCCAAAACCACCACCACAAAACCCCCACCACACCCCACAATACCAAAACACACATTTAACATTTTCCCCCAATTTAACCCCCTTTTGAACGCAATGGTAAACTTAGGGGGGACTCTCATTCTTTTGGAGTTTTTTAAACACAACACACACACACACACACACACCACACAAGACACACAACACACACACACACACACACACCACACCACAAACCCCAAAACCACACCCCACCACACAAAAACAACCACACATTTGAACATTTTTACAAATTTTTCCCCCCTCTTAACGCAATGGTTAAAAATTTTCTCTTCCTTTTGGGGTTCATAAAACGCGCCGCACACACACACACACACACACAAACACACACCATACCCAAAACACAACACAAGGGGATTTCACAATTTAAACCCCCCATTTAACGGAATTTGGGAAACTTTGGGGCCACCTCATTCTTTTGGAGTTCATAAGCACAAAAAACACACAGACCCCACACACACACACACACGGCAACCACACACACACCACACCACACCCAAAACCCCCACCATCCAACCCCCCACCAAAACCACACCACAAACCCCACCACCCCACCAACACGCCATAACACAAAACCCCAAAAAACACACACATTTGAACATTTTTTACAATTTTTAAACCCCATCTGAACGCAATGGAAAAAATTACGGGCCACCTCGTTTTTAAGTTCACAGTCCATCAATTTTTCTGGCCATGGGGCCCCCAGCCAAGTAAAACTTCTGGCTACAATTTTGGCAGCTCTGTCATTGGGATGTGTGCCCCCATTTTTTTGGGACAGCATGATGGCTTCGAATTTGGTCCGCCAAAAAAAAAAAGGGAAAAAATTTCCCGAAAAATAAATAAGGGCTAGATAGTAGGGAAATAGGGAGGTAATAGATAATAGGGAGGTATATGATAAAATATTAAAACATATTTGGGAATAGATGGATTTGGGTTGGGGGGGATGGTAGATGGATAGATAAAAAGACAGGGAGGTGGGAGGGAAGAAGGGAATAGACATATTGTAAGATAGTTTTAAAAGGAGGATGGTTATAGATTTGATTGATGATTGGGGGTTTGGGTTGGGGTTTTTTTTGGGGGGTTGAGGTTTGATGTTTTTTTGTGCTCTTTTAAGTCGTGAGAGGACAATGAAATGACAATGACAAATTCTTTTTTTTTTAGGATAATGAATAAGCACAAAAAGTGCTTTTTTACTCCATTTCCCCCCCCGTTAGGGGTACACTTAATAATAAAAACCCAATACTTAACATCCCGGGAATAAAAACAAGGGGGAAAAAACCCTTTCAAACAACTCCCCCCCAACCCAAACCCTCCCCCCCCCCCCCAAAGCAAGCAATTAAAAGAAAATCCAAAAAAATACCCCACCCCTACCCCCCCCCCCCAAAAAAACCCTAACCAAAACAAAAAAAAAAAAAACAAAAGAGAAGGAAAAACCCAAAACCCCAAAAGAAGATAAAAAAAAAGAAAAACAGACAAAAAAACAACAACAAAACAAGACAAAAACAAAGCCAAGAAAAATAACACAACCAAACTTAATAAGTCATAAAGATAAAAATCTACACATTTTCCCAAAAGGTACAACATACTTTTTACCCCTAATTAAAAAGATATTTAAATAAGGGGACTCATTTTAAAAATTTAAATACAAGGCAAATCCAAAAAAGTAATTTAAAATATAAAAAAAGAAACCTTTAACAGGATATACTATGACAAAAACCGGACGATAAAAGGTGAGAGAGGGGAAAACAGGACAGAGAGTGGGGTGTGTGTGTATTTTAGAGGGTAAATCCAATATATAAATCCCCAAAAAAGTAAAGTTTCCCATCAACCCCCCATTTTAGATTATACTCGTTTCCAAAAATTTTAATGTCATGATAAGGAAAAAAAATTTAATACCCATACATTTCCCCAAAAAAAAAAAAACAAGAAACAAACCAAAAGAAATTTTAAAAAAAAATACAAATCCCTTTAGGAAAGAATAAAAGGGGGGTGAGTGGGGAGAGTATGGGGGTGTGTTTTGAGTTTGGGGGCGCGCGCGCGCGCGCGTGTGGTTTTGGGGTGTGTGTGGTGTGTGTGTGTGTGTGGGGGGGGGGGGGGTGTTTCAGGATAATACAAATAAAGTAATATCCCCATAGCCACGATCAACACAAACCTTTTTTAAATTAAAGTTTTATGCAATTGAATGTCCCTGGGTAATAAAAAAAAGTGCAATACCCATACACTCTCATAATAAAGAGGGGGGGAAAACCCAAAAAAGTCAAAAAAAAGAAAAACAAAACATTGTAATAAAAAGAAACCTTCTTTTTTTCCCGGGCAAAATAAAAGTAATTTATGTTCCCTTTTTTTTACATCCAGCCCCGCCCCTGGGGCACATTTAAAAATGCACTCCTACCATACTTTCAAGCAAAAAGCAAAAGGGGAAAAAAAAATTTTTTTAAAGAAAAAAGAGAGAAGAAGAAAAAAAAAAAAAAACAACAAATAAACCAAAAAATCAAACAAACAAACAAAACCCCAGACGACAAAAGACAAAACATACCCCAGAACCCCCCCCCAAAAAAAAAACAACAAAAAAAAAAAAAAAAAACAAAAAACAAAAAAAAACCCCCCCCCCTTCCAAAAAACAAAAAAAAAAACAAAAAAAAAACAAAAACATCAAAAAAACAAATGAGAAAAAAAACCCCCAAAAAAAAAACAAAAAAAACAAACAAAAAAACCAACAATAAAAAAAAAAGAAAAAAAACACACCGTTCCCCCCTTTACACACACACACACACACACACCCCACACACCACCCACCCCCCACACACAACACCCACACACACACATATTTTACATAACAAAAAAAAAAAACAACTAACAAGCGAAAAAACCCCAAAAAAATCACCCCAAAAAAGAACAAAGTAACAAATACAGCAAAAACAACACAGAGAGAGAGAGAAGAGAAGAGAGAGAGGAAAAGAGAGAGAGAGAGAGAGGAGGAGAGAAAGAAAGAGAGAGAGAGAGAGAGAGGAGAGGGCCCAAAAATATAGATATTTAAAAAAAACACCTTCAAACTGTGAATAGTACCCATAGTTTTTTTTACTTGGGAAAAAAATATTTAAAAAAAAGGAAATTCACTGGAAACCAAGTACAGTCAACAAAATCCAAAAAAATATTGAAAAACGAAAGTAAAGAAACCCTATTAAAACACAATAAAAATAGAAGGAGAGAGGGGAGAGAGAGAGGAGAGAAGGGGAGAAAAGAGAGAGAGAGAGAGAAGAAGAGAAAGAGAGAGAGAGAGAGAATGAATTAAAATTTCATATCGGTTCCCTTTGGCCAAAATACGAGGAAAAGAGAGGAGAGAGAGAGAGAGAGAAGAGAAAGAGAGTGTGTGTGGGTGTGTGTGTGCGTGTGTGTGTTTTGGGGGGTGGGGGTATGTTTGTGTGTTTCAGAAAGGGGGCTAAAAAAAAATTTTCAAACAGACAAAGATCCCCCCTTGGAACTTAATTTTTTATTTTAAATCATTCAAAAATTTTGTTAGAAAAAATAAAATAAAAAAATAAAAATAATAATAATAAAAAATAAAAAAATAAAATAAAAATAAAATAATAATAATAATAATAATAATTTAAAAATAATAATAATAATAATAATAATAATAAAAATTAATTTAAAAAAAAAAATAAAACCCAATTACGAACACCTTTGGGCACTTATTTTTGATTACTCACAAAAAAAAAATATGTTATGATTTAAAAAAAAAAAAAATAAAAAAAATAAAAAATAAAATAAAAAAAAAATTTAAAAGAGAGAAAAGAGGAAAAGACAACAGACGACAAAAAACCCGACAGACAGAGACGGAGTAGACTAGAAAAAAGACAGACAGACCAAAAACAAGGGAGACAAAAGAGGGTGTCCTCACCACACACACAAAACACACACATCATTGGGCACAGTCCCAATAACACAGTGAACGACCCCCTGAAAACAAGAACACACACACACAAAACACCACACACCCCACATATACACACTTTCACACAAAAAACCCCAAAAACACACACAAAACATGCATACAAACCCCCTTAACACAAACACGCACACACCAAAAAACACCCACGCAACACCAAAAAAATAAATTCCATGTTTTTAATTTTTAAAAAAGCACGCACACACACCCCTAACACCACACCAAAAAACACACCTAACACACACACAACATAACACACACACCACACAGATTTCAAAATTTCATCAGAAAAACAACATAATTATTTATCACAAAAACCCTTTCACGCCAAGGGTTGGCGCCAGGTCCACCTGGATGCTTTTTGTTGGGGAGGAAGCGAAACTCCAAACGCAGCTTTTACATTTTCCCCAAAAACTGCCCTCGTCCCGAATCTCGCCAAAAAACATAGCCACATTGGGCCCCATACTGCCCAAAACAACGAACACACAATACCACAAACCCTTGGCACGCCCACACAAAAGGGCTTTAAACTGGACACCCCCGGACTTTTTTTCATGAAATTTTAAAATTTAGAAGTGAATTGAGAAGCTAACGCCTTGGGAAAAAGGGGAATATCGTACTTGAGTGAGAAATGAAAAAAACCCCATCTCCCCCCTGCCCCTTTCTGAGAATTTCCATTTTAAGACAAGTTGAACAATTTTTAAATTTAAAAAATTTTTAAAATTGCAAGGGGTTTTTTGTTTTTAACAAAAGGGCATTCACATCACATCAAGCCTTTTTGCCTTATTTTGGGACGTAAGGGGACAACAAATGTTTTTCCACTCCGGCGTCCTGGGCCCCTTCCAAAAGATTCCCCAGGTATGTTGGAAGGTCTTCACCCCTGCTTCGACAGTCCGCCCAAGTGTTCTTGGGTCCCCCTCGTTTTTCGTTTTTCCCCCGGTGTCCCGGAGGGCTGTTCGGGGGGGGCGTGTTTCCCTGTTCCCGACGGAGATATGCCCCAAAAACCCTCCCCATCGCATATGCAGAAAAATTGCTAAGGGGTTTTTTGTTGATCCTTTAGGACATTTTTTAGTTCTTGGGAGTTATTTTTAATTTTAAATTGTTTTTAAAAAAAAAATTTTTTTCTTGATCGGGCCCTGTTTAAAAACTAAAAAAATTCCTTTGTTATTACTAGTTATTACACACAAAAGCGCGGGAAGGGATGCGGGACGCCCACAAAACCCCCGTACACGCACACAAAATACACACACACAAAAAACCGCAACACACACCACACACAAAAACACACACACACCACACACAACACACACACCACACACAAACTCCGAGTAGATATCTCCCTCTCCTCCCCCTCCCCTCACATCCTTCGGATGAATAATTTAAACCAGGCCCCTGTTCGAACGCACGCAAACATCTTTCCACACGTCAAACCTGTTCCGCTGTTGTTAAGAGTAAAGGGCCCCTGTGTGGGCCCGGGGGGAACAATGACAAAATTTTCAAAAACCGCAAAACACACGGGGACTGGGTGTTTAAAAAAAAACATAAAATGCTTATTCCCTTTTCCTCGATATAAAAGAATAAAATGAAAAGAAAACCCTATTTTGGGCCTCCTAAAGTTTGGGTCGTCTTATATCACTTAAAGTGAAAAACGTTTTAAAAATTTAAGACTTAAATTTTTTTCTTTAAAACGCAAAACCCTTAAATGCCAAAAGATTAAAAACAAAGGGAAGTGTCCCGGGGTTTATCCCCCTTTGGGCCCCAAACTCCCCCCCCCCCTCCCCCCTCCAAGACCAGGGATCTGGGGCAGTCTTTCGGACGATACGATAAACCGAGGTCCTTTAAAGGTAAAACGGGAAATTAAATTTAAACGCACGTAAAAAAAACCCAGGGAAAAAGGAGAGTTGTCCCATGCAAAAATTTTGTAAAAAAGCCCCCCTCAATAGGGAAAAAAAATTCAGTTGCAGACAAGGGAAAAAACAACAAAAAACAAAAAAAGGGGGGCGCTGCTCTTGTGGCGACGCGCTCTTTCCCCCCGGGGGAGCAGCCCAATTTTAGGGGAAAATCGACCGGGCTTAAAGTGGGAAACAAAATTTGGAAAAAAAAAAAAACCCCCACACAAAAACATGCCGCCAACCTATTGTCACAAAAGTTGAAGACAAACACAACTTCTTGCCACATAAGCCAAAACACATTTTCCACATAATGCCAACCCCACATTTTTGTTACCAAACTGCCAAAACTTTTCACAAAACTTTTAAACACATTGTGACATACTTCTAAAAACTTGTGACATAACTTTTAAAAAACATTGTGACATACTTTGAACACTTGTCACACCCTGACAAAACATTGGACATACTTCTAACACTTTTTGAATACTTCTTTAAAACATTTAGACTATTTTAAAAACATTGCCACACACGACAACACATAACACATTGTCACATACTTCTAACACATTGTCACTTTCTAACAATTTTTCACATACTTCTAGAACATTGTCACATACGCCCCAACCCCATTGTCCCCACACTGACAACATATCATCACATGCTTGTAACACATTGTTTCCCTACTTCTAGAACATTGTCACCTACTGCTGCCAACGCATTGTCACTCACTGACAACAAAAACATCACATGCTTCAACACATTGTCACAAACTTCAAACTTTTTCAAACACTGACAACACATTTTACCCTTCTTCTTCTCCTTGTGAAAATACTTTCAACGCATTGTTTCCCCCCCTGACAAAACATTGTGACAACTTCTAACACTTTTTTCCCAAATACTTTAAAACATCGCCACAACCCCCCAAAACATTTTTACACACTGCCAAAAACATTGCCCCCATACTTCAACACTTTTTCCACATACCCTTTTAACCTTGGGGGGGGGGGGGGGGGGGGGGGGGGGGGGGGGGCCAAAAACTAACACATTGGGCACTTTTAACACATTGTCACATACTTCTAAAAAAACATTTTTTTACATACATCTAAAAAACATTGTCACAAAATTCTAGCACATTTTTTCATACTTCTAAAAACCAAATTTTGGGCATACTTCTAGAACACGCACTTTCTTCTAAAAACATCGTCACGTGCTTCTTTCCCCCCTCTCCCTCCCCCCCCCTCTCCTCCCCCTCTCCCCCCCTCTTCCCCTCCCAAACCCCCCCTCCCCCTCACCCATCTCTTTCCCCCCCCCCCTTCCCCAATTTTCTCCCCCCTCCCTCCCCCCCTTTCCCCGCCTCCCCCCCCCCTCCCCACCCCTCCCCCTCCCTCCCCATCTCTTCCCCTATCCCCCTTTCCCCCCTCCCTCCCCCCCTCCCCCCCCGCTCCCCTCCCCCCTTTTCCCCTCCCCTCTCTTCTTCCTCTCTCCTCCCCCCTCTCTCCTTCCCCCATCTCTCCCCCCTCTCACCCCCCTCCGTCCCCCACCTCTCTCCCCCTCTCTCTCCCCCCCTTTTCTCTCTTCCCCCCCCCTCTCCCCCCCAAAAAAAACCCCCTCCCCCTCTCCCACCCCCTCCCCCTCCCACTCTCTCTCCCCCTCCCCCCCTCCCTCCCCCCCCCTCCCCCCACCCCCCTCCCTTCCCCCCCCTCCCCCCCTCCCCCTACCCCTTCTCTCTCCCCCCTCCCCTCCCCTCTCCCCTCTCCCCTCCCCTCTCCCCCCCTCCTCCCCCCCCTCTCCCCCCCTCTCCCCCTCTCTCTCTCGCTCCAAACTCTCCCCTCTCTCCCTTTCCCCCTCTCTCTCTCTCTCCCCGTTGGGGTTTTTCGTTGGCGTGTGGCGGGACTTGCAGAGGTAGCCTCCCAAAATCCTTTCCCCCGCTCCACAAGTTTTTCCCCCTCCCCCTCCTCCCCCCCCCCCTCCTCCCCCCCTCCCCCCCTTTCCCCTCCCTCCCCTCCCTCCCCCCCCATCTCTCCCCCTCCCCCCCACTCCACCCCTCTCTCCCCCCCCCCCTCTCCCCCTCCTCTGCCCCCCTCTCCCTCCCCCCTCTTCTTTTTCCCCTTTTCTCCCTCCCCCTCTCTCCCTCTCTCCCCCCTCTCTCTCCCCCTCTCTCTCCCCCCCTTTTTCCCCTCCCCTCTCTCCCCCTCTTTTCCCCCACCCTCCTCCCTCCCTCCCCCTTCTCTTTTCCCTCCTCCCTTTTCCCCCACCATCCTCCCCCCTCAATTTCCCCCCCCCCTCCCCCCTCTCTCTCCCCCCCTCTCCCCCCTTCCCCCCCCTCTCCCAAACCCTCCCCCCCCCCCATCTCCCCCCCCCCTTCCCCTCTCTCCCCCTCTCCCCCCTCCCTCCCCCCCCCTCTCCCCCCCCTCTCCCCCTCCCCCCCTCCCCACCCCTCCCCCCCCACTCTCCCCCTCTCTCTCTCCCTCCTCTCCTCCCTTCCCCCCTCTCTCTCTTCTCCCCTCCCCTCTCCCCCTCTCATCTCTCTTTTCTCTCTCCCCCTCTCTTTTCTCCTCCTCTCTTTTCCACTCCCCTCCTCTCTTCTCTCTCATCCCCCTCTTCTCTCTCTCTCTCTTGGGGCTCTCTCCCCTCTGTCCCCTCTCCTTTCCCCCCCCCCCGGTTTCCCTCTTCTCTCTCTGTCTCTCTCTCACTGTTTTAAAAAAAAATAAAAAATAAAAAAAATAAAAAAAAATTTAAAAATAAAAAAAGAGAGAGAAAAGGGGAACAGAAACAACAAAAACAACAGACAGACAGAGAGGGAAATAGAGCTAAAAACAGACAACAACAACAACAGGCAACGAGAGGTGTCTCCCCAACAACACCACCCCATCTGTCAAGTCTAATACACGGGAACGCACTGAAAAAAAGAACACACACACAAAAAACCCACACAAAACATTACACACTACACACAACACACAAAACCACACAAAAATCATACATCACGCTTACACCCAACAAAAAAACCACACACGCAAACCAAAATATAAATTCCATGTATTATTATAAAACGCACCACACAAAATAACCCCAAAACACAAAACACAACCTACACACACACAACATAACACCACACCACCAGATGCAAATCTCAGAAAACAACTAATTATTGATCACTCCCTTACACGCAAGGATTGGCCCGGGTCCACCTGGATGCTTTGGGGCAGGAAAGCGATCTCCAATGCAGTTTTCACATTTCCCAACACTCCGCTGCCAGAATCTCGCCAAACCATAGCCACATGCCAAAAACTGCAACAATCGACACACCAATACCACATCCCCTTGGCACGCCCACAAAAAGCGCTTAAGCTGTGACACTCCGGACTTTCTCATGTTAAATTTGGAATAATTGAAAGCACGCCTTGAAAAGGGCAATATCGTACTTATGTAAAAGTGAAAAACCTCACTCCCTCCCCCTTTTCTAGAATGCCTTTTGAAGCCAAGTTGAAAAATTTTAAAAGTTAACTTTTTGACTTTCAAGGGTTTTTGTTTTTAACAAGGACATTCAACAATCAACCCTTTTTCCTTTTTTGGCACGGGGGGCAGCAACAAATTTCTCCACTCCGGCGTCCGGGCCACTTCCAAAAGATTCCCCGGATTTGGAAGGTCTTCACTCCTGTTTCGACAGCCGACCCAAGTGTTTTGGGGTCGCCTCTTTTGCTTTTTCCCTCGGTGTCCGGGGGGGCTGTTGGCGATTTTCCCTTTCCCGCGGAGAATCCCTATCCACCCCCATCGCATAGCAGAACAATTGCAAAGGGTTTATTTATCCTTTAGGACATTTTTTATTCGTAGTTATTTTTAATTTTAAATTATTTTAAAAAAAAAATTATTTTCTTGATCGTTCATTTTAAGACAAAATTCCTTTGATTACTGTTTTACCCCAAAAAAAGCGGGGCAGGGCATCGGGACGCCCACACACTACCCACCAACATACACCCCCAAGGCCCCACACACCACACCACACACCCAACAACACACAACACAACACACACACACCTCGAGTAGATATCTCTCTCTCTTCTCCTCTCTCACATCCTTCGGATGAGACTAAAACCGAGCCCCGGTCGAACGCACGCAAACATCTTGCCACACTCAAACCTTTTCCGCTGTTCGTAAGAGTGGGCCCTGTGGCCGGGGGGAACAATAAAAAATTTAAAAAACCGTACACAGGGGGATGATGAAAAAAGCCAAAAGTGCTTTTTCCATATCCTCGATATAAAAGAATAAATGAAATAAAACTATTAGTCCCCTATTTAGGGTCGTTGATATCACTTAAAGGGGAAAACGAAAAAATTGAAGACTTATTTTTTTTTCTTGAAAACGCAAACCCTTAGGCCACAGATAAAAAGAAAAGGGGAAGTGTCGGGGTTTAAATCCCCTTTGGCCCCCAAATCCCCCCTCCTCCCCATCCAAAAGGGATTGGTGTAGTCTTTCGGCGATCGTAAACCCGAGGTCTAATTTTACAGGGAATTTAAGCGCACGAAAAA
>CM054139.1:4392463-4397463 GCA_028751875.1 Rapana venosa | reverse complement strand
TTACTGACACATGATGTCCATGGCTTGTGAGGTGTCCAGCTCCCCGAGGAGCAGCCCCGGGGTGAGGGTCTCCAGTTGTTCCAAGGGTCTGATGCACTCCAGCACCGCCACGGACGGCTCGACTGGGCATCCGTTCCCGCCTTCGGGGCCCAGCGCCTGCCTCCGATGGTGAAAAATCTGCTCCAGGGCAGAGCTGGTCAGATCCCGGGCCTCTGACTGACCCAGAGCTGATTTTTGGAGGAGAGAGAAGAGAGAGAGAGAGAGAGAGAGAGAGAGAGAGAGAGAGAGAAGAGAGAGAGAGGAGAGAGAGAGAGGAGGGAGAGAAAAAAAAAAGACATGAACATGAATAGTGTGTATCCTGGCCCAGGCCAAAAGCTGTGTCAGTTATTATTGATGTCAGCTAATTGCCAAGGCCTACATTAAAAATGTTGTTATGTTGTAAAAATGTTGTGTTGTTGAGATTGCCTTCTTCAGCCATGACAAGCTCTTAACATAACAACCTGCACTCTTCTTTTAAAGAAGAAAAAAAAATCCTCTGAAGTCGGAGTATGGCTGCCTATTTGGCGAGGTACTTGAAAATAGTCATACACGCAAACTTCCATCCGGTGTGTGCTTCCTATCTCACAGTGATTATTCCCAGGTGGGATGATTGAGTGAGTGAGTCAGAGTGTGGCATGTTCTGGGTGACCCCCCAGGGTGTAAAGCTGGGGAACGCACAACAACAACAACAACAACAATAGTGTGCATCTACTTTCTCCTTTTATTTCGAGGGGATTAAGCTCTCGTGTGCTTCCGATGAGACTCTAAACTGAGGAGGCCCCGGTGTTCGAACGCATGTAGAACATCTTGCGTGCATGTTCAATCCTGTTCCGCTTTTCGGAAGAGTAGGCCATTGTTTGCTGGTGGAGAGAGATGACAAAATTGACAAAACTGCATACTCACGGGGACTGGGTGTAAAAAAAGCACATGAGTGCTTATTACATTATCCTCGATATAAAAGAATAAAAAATAAATAAATAGTTTTTTTTAAACTTTCAGTCCCCGCGTGTATTCAAATTTGTCAATCTTGTCATCCGTTCCCCCACCTGGCAGACAATGGCCTACTCTTCCGAAATAGCAGAACGGGTTTTGACGTGTGCGTAAAGATGTTCTGCGTGCGTTTTACACACGGGACCTCGGTTTATAGTCTCATCTGAAGGACTTTTTAGGGAGAATGGAGACGGCACTGATGTGAACTCCTGAGGAAAAAAAAATCCTCTTAAACGAGATTCGAACCCGGGTTTGCAGATCACGAGCGCAATGCGCATCACTCTAACCATTAGGCTTAGAGCTAGTTAGTTAATTAGTGTGTGGTTTGAGTTTTGTATGTTTATTTTGGGGGTGTGATGGGGGGGGGGGGGGGGGGGGGGGGAGGACCGCGAACATGTAAGGAGCTGTAGAGTAACGGTAAAGGTAAAGGTGTCCCATAACCTATGTGGTCGTAGGGAAGCGAGGCGTCAGAGACCTCAGCTTCTCTCGGGGCCAGCATATTGAGGGCGGCGCCCATCTCCTCTCCCTCGCTGCTTTACCTTCCCTGACCCTAAAGAGGGCAGGTACCCATTTACAGCTGGGTGAACTGGAGGGGGGGGGGGACTGTACTGAAGCCAAGGCGAAAACGGTTACCCACCCAAGTGGTAACCACGCTCGACGCTGCTTAACCTTAGCGGGGGAAAGCGAGTGCTCTGACCACTGAGCTATTCCGTAAGTGCTGTACTGACACACACACACACACACACACACACACACACACACACACACACACACACACACACAACACACACACACACACACACACACACACCACACACACACACACACCTCTCTCTCTCTCTCTCTCTCTCTCTCTCTCTTTCTATATATATCTCTCTCTCTCCAAAAGTCCTTCGGATGAGACTATAAACCGAGGCCCCGTGTGCGAACGCACGCAGAACATCTTGCGCACACGTTTAATCCTGTTCCGCTTTTTCGAAAGAGTAGGCCATTGTGTGCCGGTGGGAACGGATGACAAAATTGACAAAAATCGCATACACACGAGGACTGGATGGAAAAAACCCCACATGAGTGCTTATTCCATTATCCTCGATATATAATAAACAAACAAACAAATAAATAAATAAATATCTAAAATTACACACACAAACCACACACACACAGACACAAACCACACACACACACTTTACACACACACACACACACACACACACACACACACACATACACACACCACACCACACTAAAAAACCACACACACAGATACAGTTGCAGACAAGAAAAAAGAAAAAAAAGGGTGGCGCTGCTCTTGTGGCGACGCGCTCTCCCTCGGGAGAGCAGCCTGAATTTCATGCAGAGAAATCTGCCGTGACTAAAAATTAGTATAAAAATAAAGGAATACATATAAGTAAATGAACAAAAAAACCCATAAACAAACACACACACACACGCGCGCACGCCCCACACACACACACACACACACACACACACACACACCCCAACATACACACACACACACACACACACACACACACACACACACACAACACACACACACACACACACACCACACACACACACCAAGCAATATTTAAAAAAACAACAAACTTACCAGCCACAACACAAACTCCTACTAGCAGAACTAACGTATTCATGACGCTGCTTTCTCGACAAAACCGAAATCTTCAGTCAAAACTGTAGCTACCGAAACCTATCTCTCCCTATCTCCTCAGATTTTTGAGCATTGGGTCTCTCCCATCTCTCTTATTATACACAAAAAACCCCATACCAAAAATGGCAATGACATAAAATCTATGTGATTGTGAAAAAATTATGTGGGGGACCTACGTGGTCATTTTCTCTGGGGGTAGGGTTTCTCCCCCCAAAAAAGGAAGAAACAAATTTTACGATCCCCCCCAAAAAAAGAAAACAAAGATTTCATTGAAAAAAGATGGGGGGTTTAAAAAAATTTATATTTGTGGGGGGTTTCCCCCTCCGTTTTGTAAGGGGTGTGTGTGTGTGGTGGTGTGGGGGATGGGGGGTGGGGGGGTGGGGGGGGGGAGTGTGGGGGGTTGTGTGTGTGTGTGTGGGTATGGGGAGTGTAGTGGGGGGGGTGGGGGTGTTGTGTGTTTTGTGTTTGGTGTGGGGGGGGTTGGGGGTGTGTGGTGTGTTGGGGGGGGTGTGGGGGGGGGGGTTGGGTGTGTGTTTTGTTGGGTGGGTGGGTTTTGGGGGGGTGTGTGTGTTGTGGTGGGGGGGGTGGTGTGTGGAGGGGGGGGGTGGTGTGTGTAGTGGGGGGGTGTGATGGGGGTGTGTGAATGGGTGGGGTTGTGTGGTAAATTTTTTGGTGGGGGGGTGGGTGTGGGGGTGATGTTGTTGTGGGGTTGTGGGGGTGTGTGGTGGTGGGTTTGTGTGTGTGGGTTTTTGTGTGATGGGTGGGGGGTGTGTGTTGCTTGGGTGGGGGGATGGGGGGGGGGTGTTGATGGGGGTGTGTTGTGTGTGTGTATGGTGTGTGTGTGTGTGTGGGGGGGGGGGGAAAGGTTGTGTTGGTTTGGGGTGTGGGGTTTGGGTGTTTGTGTGGGGGTGTGGGGGTGTGTTTGGGGTTTTGGGGGTGGGGGTTGTCGTGTGGGGGGGGGATGGGGGGGTTGTAGGGGGGTGTTGTGTGGTGGGTTTTTGGGGTTGGTGTGTGGTGTTTTGGGGGGGGGGGAAAGGGTGTGTGTGGGGTTGTGGGGGTGTGTGTGGGTGTGGGGTTTTGTGTGGGTGTGGGGTTGGGGTTTTGTGTGTGGGGTGGGGGGTGTTTTGGGGGTGTTGTGTGGTTGGGTGTGGGTGTGTTTTGGTGGGGTGGGGGGGGAGGGGTGGTTGTGGTGGTGTGGGTGGTTTTTTGTGGGTGTTGAGTGGGTGGGGGGGGTGTGTGTGTGTGGTGGTGTTGGGGGGGTTGGGGTGTGGGGGTTGGGGTGATGGAGGGGGGGTTTTTGTGTTGGGGGGTGGGGTGGTGGGGTGGGGGTTGGGGTTTGTGGGTGGGGGGGGGTTTGGGGGGTTGTGTGTGGGTGGGGGGGAGGTTTTGTGTGTGTAGTGTGTGTGGTTTTTGTGGAAGTGTGGTGAGTGAGTGGGGGTGGTGGCAGTGTGTGTGTGGGGGGTGGTGGTGGTGGTGGGGTGGGGTGTTTGTGTGTGGTGGGTGGGGTGCGATTAGGGGTGTTGTGTGTGGGTGGGTGGGGATGTGTGTTGTGTGTGTATGTGTGGGGGGGGGGGGGGTGGGGGATGAGGGTGAGGTGGTTGTGGAGGTGGGGGGTGTTGTGTGCGTGTGTTGGGGTAGGGTGGGGGTGGTTGTATATGTTATTGTGTGCAGTGTGTGTGCTAATGTGTGTGTGTGTAAGTGTGATTTTAATATTATAATATATATATATATATAGAAGGAGAGAGAGAGAGAGAGGAATAGAGAGAGAGAGAGACAGAGAGAGACAGGAGAGATGTGATGGGGACAAAAAAACCTACAAACACTCACACTCACTCACACACACACGCACACACACATCTAAACACACACACACACACACACTACACTCATCACACACACACACAACACCCCCCCCCCTTCCTCTACACACACACACACACCCCACACTCACACCACACACACACCCCACACACACACTCACACACACACACAACAACCCCCCCCCCCTCCCACACCACACAAAACACACACACACACACACACACACACACACACACACACACACACACACACACACACCCCAACACACACACACACTCACACACTCACACACACCACAACACCCCCTCCTCTACACACACACACACCACACACACTCACACACACACTCACACACCCCCCACAACAACCCCCCCCATCCACACACACACACACACACACCCCCACCACACACACACACACAACCACACTCACCCCCTCACAACTCACACCAAAAGCACCCCCTCTCCACACACACACA
>CM054139.1:4383584-4388584 GCA_028751875.1 Rapana venosa | reverse complement strand
CTTCTTTTTACAATGGGCTTGAGTATAAAATCGTTTTGTTTTGGGTTTTTTTTATATCTGCTTACACACACACACACACACACACACACACACACACACACACACACACACACACACACACACACACACACACACAAACACGCACGCACGGACGCACGCACATGTTTACATATATTTCTCTTTGATAATTATAATGTTTAATGGCGATTTTACAGTGTTTTGCTATTGTTTATTTACACAGGCAGCTGAAGGAATGAGAGGTGTTCAAGATCGATTTTCATTATACAACGTCTTCACTGTAGCAGAACTGGAGACCAACTTTACCATGGTATAGCCTAGCTCTGTCTGTCTGTCTGTCTGTCCGTCCGTCCGTCCGTCCGTCCGTTCGTCAGTCTGTCTGTCTGTCTGTCTGTCTGTGTAGATCACTTCGGATGTATTTTAATATAAGAAGAGTATTCTGTCCCTTCGAACTATCGCCTTGTAAATTAGCAAGAAAAGCCTCTCTCTCTCTCTCTCTCTCTCTCTCTCTCTCTCTCTCTCTCTCTCTCTCTCTCTCTCTCTCTCTCTCTCTCTCTCGCTCTCTTCTTATCTTGGTCCAATTTACTAATACATTTTCATTTTCGAAAGAATTCCTAATCTCTTCTTTATTTTCTGTATTGCCTTTTCTTTATTTTCTTGTTCTTGTTTTTTGCACGTAACTATAAGACTGACATCAAATTCACTTTTGTGGTACGATAATATTAACATTGTATTTCCCCAACCCCAACCCCAACCCCACCCCCATTTATCTGACAGAATTTAAAGTGTTGTGTTGATTGTAATTACGCCATTTTTTCCCTCGTGCGTTCGTTCGTCGATGCAGGGGACGTAATGCTTTATGTTACCATTGCTTACCTCCCATTTTCGGAGACGAGCAAATCAAACTTGACTAAGATACACCACCTGCAAAAACATCATCATAATAACAGTAATAATAATAATAATAATAATAATAATGATGATGATGATGATGATAAACAACTTCTGGCTCTGTTAACTTCTTCAGAAGTTGAGGGAGAGGAAGTCACCTTAGTATTCCAATATTTGCGTAAGGCTTTCTGTTTGTGGGATTAATATTTTTAAAAGTCTATCTTATTTCAACTCCTTCGCTTGTGACTTTGGTTGGAAGGAGTTATTAAAGACTCTGTCTGTCTGTCTGTTGATCTCTCTGACTTTGTCTCTCTTTGTCTCTGGTTATGTGTCTGTCTGTCTGTCTGTCTGTCTGTCTGTCTGTCTGTCTGTCTGTCTGTCTCTCTCTCTCTCTCTCTCTCTCTCTCTCTCTCTCTCGCTCGCTCTCTCTCCCCCCCACCTCCTCTCTCTCTCTCTCTCTCTCTCCTCCTCTCTCTCTCTCCTCTCTCTCTTCTCGTTCAAGTCAAGTCAAGTCAAATGAAAGTAAACATTTTAATTACAGAGGGTACGTTGAATAAGCACAATATTTAACATTTTTTAATAATATGTGTGTGTGTGTCTGCATGCGTGTGTTTGTGTTTGCGCGCGTGCCTGTGTGCGTGAGTGCCTGTGCGCGTGCGGGCAAGCGTGCATGCTGTGTGTATGCCTGTCTCTCTATCTGTCTGTCTGTTTAATTTTATTTTTATTTATTTATTTTATTTTATTCTTTTATATCGAGGATAATGGAATAAGCACTTATGTGCTTTTTTTTTAAAAACATGCAGTCCCCGTGTGTATGCAGTTTTTGTAAATTCTGTCATCTGTTCCCACCGGCACACAATGGCCAACTCTTACGAAAAGCGTAACAGGATTTAACGTGTGCGCAAGATGTTCTGCGTGCGTTCGGCACACGGGGCCTCGGTTTATAGTCTCATCCGAAGGACTTTTGGGGAGAGTGGAGTCTGCACTGATGTTAACTCCAAGGGGAAAATATCCCCCCTTGAACGGGAATGGAACCCGGGTCGTCCGATTGCGAGCGCAATGTTCTAACCACTAGGCTATCCCGTCGTCCCCTCTCTCTCTCTCTCTCTCTCTCTCTCTCTCTCTCTCTCTCTCTCTCTCTCTCTCTCTCTCTCTCTCTGTCTGTCTGTCTGTCTGTCTGTCTGTGTATCTGTCTGTCTGTTTATCTGTCTGTCTGTCTGTTTATCTGTCTGTCTGTGTATCTGTCTGTCTGTTTATCTGTCTGTCTGTCTGTGTATCTGTCTCTCTGTCTGTTTATCTGTCTGTCTGTTTATCTGTCTGTCTGTCTCTCTGTCTATCTGTCTGTCTGTCTGTCTGTGTATCTGTCTCTCTGTCTATCTGTCTGTCTGTCTGTGTATCTGTCTGTCTGTCTGTGTATCTGTCTGTCTGTTTATCTGTCTGTCTGTCTATTTATCTGTCTGTCTGTCTGTTTATCTGTCTGTTTATCTGTCTGTCTGTGTATCTGTCTGTCTGTTTATCTATCTGTCTGTCTGTCTGTCTGTTTATCTGTCTTTCTGTCTGTTTTATCTGTCTGTTTATGTGTCTGTCTATCTGTCTGTCTATCTGTTTATCTGTCTGTGTATCTGTCTGTCTGTCTGTGTCTGTCTGTCTGTTTATCTGTCTGTCTGTCTGTCTACAGCTGGGATGGAGGCACTATTTCAGCAGCCAAGGGTTCGAACTCACTACCTCTGACCAGGTGGTGGTTTTGTACCCAGGCTACTTGGCCAATCTCACCACCCTGTTCTCTGAGGCCTCATACTCACCATTGAGGATGAGGTGAGGCTATTGCCCTCAATGAGGCATTTGAGGTTGAGGTTGATATGACTGCGTGTGTGTGTGTGTGGGGGAGGGGGGGTTCAAGATTGAATACTTGTTTGTTGTTGTTGTTGTTGTTGTAGTTGGTTGGTCTTTTCATTGAGAAGCTTAAATTTTGGTATTGAAAATTTTGGTATTGTAAATTTTTGGTATTGTAAATTTTGGTGTTGAAATTTTGGTATTGAAATTTTGGTATTGTAAATTTTGGTGTTGAAATTTTGATATGGTGTGCGGGATATTTTGTGCTTGATTTTTGTTTTTCTGTTTTTATTGGGTTTGTTTTTAAGAGTGTATGAATTTTTTGTTTATTTTTGTTTGTTTTATTTTATTTCAGTTATGTTACCAGTCGAATTTGCTTTACATTTTTGGGGGACCAGAAATAACCTTTTGAGTTATGTATTTGTTTAGAAATTATGTATCTACAAGTTCATTTTTTAAAATTATTTTTATTTTTGAGTTTGTTTTTAGCTTTTGGCTAAGTGATAATTTGCCTTTTTTGTTTTTGTTTTGCAGGTGCATTTTATTTCTTTTTGGTGTTTTTTTGTACTTTTTAAACCAAACCTTTTTCCTGAAAATTTGTGATTTACTTGAAGAGGAGTTTTCTTAGTTTCATCTTTAATAGATAGTGTGCGTCACAATTTAAACCCTTGCTTTTCTCTCTCTCTCTCTCTCTTCTCTCTCCTCTCTCTCTCTCTCTCCTCTCTCTCTCTCTCTCTCTCTCCTCTCTCTCTCTCTCTCTGTGTTTTATTCCAGCACGCTTCGTGATTACCTGTTGGTCATCCTGATTCGGTCACTACGGCATTATTTTGATCCCTCCCTGTTTGACATGCAAGACACAGGTGAGGGGGCGTTGGGCATCTTTAGTGGTTGATAGGCTCCGTTGTTTGTAGGGGTTTTTTTTGTATCCTCTTCCTTTCCTTCGGATGAGACTATAAACCGAGGGCCCCGTGTGCGAACGCAACGCAGAACATCTTGCGCACACGTTCCGCTTTTCGTAAGAGTAGGCCATTGTGTGCCGGTGGGAACAGATGACAGAATTTACGCATTTATTTTTGCGCACTCTCCCACGCCGAGTTCGGACGTGCCGGGCCTGACTTGTCAGGCGCTTCACGGCAGCGCAAGTCATTTTCGCTCAGAGTTAGACAGGCAAACAATAGGTGTTGCCTGAGCGTTTGAAGAAGAGGAAGAACAACAATTTGCCTAAAAGAGGAAGAAGAAGAAGAAGAAGAAGAAGAAGAAGAAGAAGAAGAAGAAGAAGAAGAAGAAGAGAAGAAGAGAAGAAGAAGAAGAAGAAGAAGGAGAAGAAGAAGATGATGATGATGATGATGATGATGATGATGATGATGATGATGATGATGATGATGATGATGAACAACAACAAGAATAACGACAAAAACAACAACAATTGAGAAAGAAGAAGAAGAAGAAGAAGAAGAAGAAGAAGAAGAAGAAGAAGAAGAAGAAGAAGAAGGAGGAGGAGGAGGAGGAGGAGGAGGAAGAGGAGGAGGAGGGGTAGGAGGAGAAGAAGAAGAATTGAGAAAAAGAAGAAGAAGAACAACAACAACAAACAACATCAACAACAAGGATTGAAAAGAAGAAGAATTGCGAAGAATAAGAAGAATTGGGAAGAAGAAGAATTGCGAAGAAGAATTGCAAAAAAGAAGGAGGAGGAGAAGAAGAATTGCGAAGAAGAATTGCAAAGAGGAAGAATTGCTAAGAAGAAGAAGAAAAGAAGAAGAAGAAGAAGAAGAAGAAGAACAACAACAACAACAATAACAACGACACCACCACCAACAACAACAACAACATTAACAACACCAACACCAACACCACCAACAACAACACCACCACTACCACCAACACCACCAACACCAACAACAACAACAACAAGCAACAGCTGAATTTCGTTTTCTTGTTGTTTTTATGTGTGTGTGTGTGTGTGTGTGTGTGTGTGTGTGTGTGTGTGTGTGTGTGTGTGTGTGTGTGTGTGTGTGTGTGTGTGTGTGTGTGTGTGTGTGTGTGTGTGTTGTGTGTGTGTCATTTTCAGACAGTGCTGGATGGCTGCAGGAATCGTGGAAGCGGTGTGTGTTCTACACAAACCAGGCACTGGGCTTTGCCACAGGGGCAGTCTTCGTCAGAGGGACTGGGCAGGAGAACAGTGTGGGAAAGGTCACTGACGTAAGATAGGGGAGAGGAGGGGAGGGGGGGTGGGGGTGAGGGGGATGGGGAGAGGGGAG
>CM054139.1:4363584-4371084 GCA_028751875.1 Rapana venosa | reverse complement strand
TTGCAGGCCTACAGAAGGTGGGTGGAGGAGCATGGGGAGGAAGTGCCTTTACCCAGTCTGAATTTATCGCAGCATCAGGTCTTCTTCCTCAGCTATGCCCAGGTAGGTCTGTGTGTCTGTGAGTGTGTGTTGGTCTTGGTGGGTAGGTGAGTGGGTGGGTGTGTGGGCAGGTGTGTGTGTGTGCAGTGTGTGTGTATTTGTGTGTGTTAGGGTGGATGTGTGGGTGCAGTGTGTGTGTATTTGTGTGTGTTAGGGTGTGTGTGTGTGTGTGAGAGTGTGTGTTGGTGGGTAGGTGAGTGGGTGGGTGGGTGGTGGTGGTGGTGTGTGGGTGTGGGGTGGGTGGGTGTGTGGGTGGTGGTGGTGGTGTGTGGGTGTGTGGGTGTGTGTGGGTGGGTGGGTGGTGAGTGGGCGGGTGAGTGTGTGTGCAGTGTGTGTTTGTGTTTGTGTTAGGGGGGGATGCAGTGTGTGTGTTTGTTTGTGTTAGGGGGGTGCAGTGTGTGTGTTTGTTTGTGTTAGGGTGGGGGGGTGTGGGTGTGTGTGTGTGGGGTGGGGGGAGGGTGCGGTGTGTACGGTGTGTGTGCGTGTGTGTGTTTGTGTGTGTGTGTGTGTGTGTTTAGGGTGGTGTGTGTGTGTGTGTGTGTGTTGTGTGTGTGTGTGTGCAGTGTGTGTGTTTGTGTGTGTTAGGGTGGTGGGTGGGGGTGTAATTGTGTGTGATTGTGTGGGTAAGTGTATATGTGTGTTGGGGTGGGTGGGTGTATGTGTTGTGTGTGTGCGTGCGTGTTTTGGTTGTGTGTGTGCGTGCGTTTTTTTTAGTTGTGTGTATTGTGTTGTGTGTGTGTGTGGGGGGGGGGGTTTGGGTTGGTGGTGTGTGTATGTATGAAAGGGAAGAGAGAGAGAGAGAGAGAGAGAGAGAGAGAGAGAACTCAGAAGAGAGAGAGAGAGAAGAGAGAGAGAGGAGAGAGAGAGAGAGAGAGAGAGAGAGAGAGAGAGAGAGAGAAAGAGAGAGCGACACACACACACACACACCACACACACACACACACACACACACACACACACACACACACACACACACACACAAGCAGAGACAGAAACGAAAAGAGCCAGCAATATTAAGAGATGGGTGTGTGGGGGAGGGAGGGGGGGCGGGGAGGATGAAGTGAGTCAGACAGATGATACACATAATGAAGAACTGAACAGTCTTTTCTTTCTTGCTTGCTGTCAGATGTTCTGTTCCAAGTGGACAGATGCAGGACTGAAGTATCATCTGCTAACGGACCGCCACAGTCCTGGGAAAGCCAGGTAGGTTATTTTTAGTCGTGTCGTGTCGTGTCGTGTGGTGTCGAATCGTATTGTATCGTGTGGTGTCGTGTCGTGTGGTGTGGGGTGGTGTGGTGTGGGGTGGTGTGGTGTGGTGTGGGGTGGTGTCGTGTGGTGTGGGGTGGTGTAGTGGGTGTGTCGTGTGGTGTCGTGTGGTGTGGTGTGGTGTCGTGTGGGTGGTGTGGTGTCGTGTGGTGTCGTGTGGTGTCGTGGTGTGTGGTGTGGTGTCGTGTGGTGTGGGGTGGTGTCGTGTGTGGTGTGGTGTCGTGTGGTGTGGTGTGGTGTCGTGTGGGTGGTGTGGTGTGGTGTGGTGTGGTGTGGGGTGGTATGGTGTGGTGTCGTGTGGTGTGGTGTGGTGTGGGTGGTGTCGTGTCGTGTGGTGTGGGGTGGTGTGGGGTGGTGTGGTGTGGAGTGGTGTCGTGTGGGGTGGTGTGTGGGTGGTGTTCGTGTGGTGTGGGGTGGTGTGGTGTGGGGTGGTGTCGTGTGGGGTGGTGTCGTGTGGGTGGTGTGGTGTGGGGTGGTGTCGTGTGGGGTGGTGTCGTGTGGGGTGGTGTCGTGTGGGGTGGTGTGGGGTGTGTGGGGTGGTGTTGTGTGGGGTGGTGTCGGGTGGTGTGGGTGGTGTGGTGTGTGGGGTGGGGTGGGATGGTGTCGTGTGGTGGTCGTGTGGTGTGGTGTGGGGTGGTGTGTGTGTGGTGTGGGGTGGGGTGGTGTGGTGTGGTGTGGGGTGGGGTGGTGTGGGGTGGTGTGGGGTGGTGTGGGGTGGGGTGGGGTGGGGTGGTGTGGGGTGGTGTGGGGTGGGGTGGGGTGGTGTGGTGTGGTGTCGTGTGGTGTGGGTGGTGTCGTGTGGTGTTGGGTGGTGTGGGGTGGTGTGGTGTGGGGTGGTGTGTGTGGTGTGGGGTGGTGTGGGTGTCGTGTGGGGTGGGGTGGTGTGGTGTGGTGTGGGGTGGTGTGGTGTGGGGTGGTGTGGGGTGGGTGGTGTGGTGTCGTGTGTGTGGTGTGGGGTGGTGTCGTGTGGTGTGGGGTAGTGTGGGGTGGTGTGTGGGTGGTGGGGTGTCGTGTGGTGTGGGGTGGTGTGGGGTGGGGTGGTGTCGTGTGGTTGGGGGGTTTGGGAGTGGTGGTGCGTGTCGGTCTATGTTTGTGTATGTCATACCCGGGATGAGCTCCCTCTCTCTTTTCGCAGAAGCTAGCTATGGCATTTTTAAACCCACCCTCAACATATTTATTTAAAATTAAAGATTGAGGGGATGATGACGAGAGAGAGAGAGAGAGGAGGGGAGAGAGAGAGAGAGAAGAGAGAGGGGAGAGAAGAGGAGAGAGAGGGGAAGGGGAGGGAATAGAGAGAAAAACGGGAAGAGAAGAGGACGGGGAATTGAAAAGACAAGGGAGGGGGAAGGAAGAGAGAGAAAATTTAATTTATTGAACTCCCATAAAACCCCTTTTCTGTTTGTATTTATGCATCTTTTACTTATCATCATCATCATAATCATCATCATATCATCTTATCATAAAATTTATCCACCACAACCAATTATTATTATTTTATTATTATTATTATTATTATTATTTTTTTTTTTAATTAAAATTTTTATTTTTATTGTTGTTTTTGTTGTTATTATCATTATTATTCATTTTTTACTACATATTTCAGGGTCAACGGAGTTCTGGCTAATTCAAAACTGTTCAGTTGGGCCTTCAAGTGCCCCATCTATTCCAAAATGAACGCGCAGACCAAGTGTGAGGTATGGTGAGGCATTCGCGTCAAAAGACCATGGACATCTACCCTCGCTGTCCCTCACGGGGCAGACTAAAGATGCACGCGAGCACTGTACACCAGCATCAGGACTATAATTAATTATCTTCATTGGCGCTGGCGTCTAAAGTAAGATTTTTTAAATTTTATTTTTTGCGCTTTTTTTTTTTTGGAGGAGGAATTGATGGAACATTGTGTGTGGGGGGTGTGGGGGGTGTAGTGGTGGTGGTGGTGGTGGTGGTGGTGTGTGTGTGTGTGTGTGTGTGTGTGTGTGTGTGTGTGTGTGTGTGTGTGTGTGTGTGTGTGTGTGTGTGTGTTGATTGTTGTTGTTGACTTCAATTTTACGTCTGTTCACTTTAAGTGATGTTAGACGGGGTGTGTGTGTGTGTGTGTGTGTGAGTGGTGGTGTGTGTGTGTGTGTGTGTTGTGTGTGTGTGTGTGTGTGTGTGTGTGTGTGTGTGTGTGTGTGTGTTGATTGTTGTTGTTGACTTCAATTTTACGTCTGTTCACTTTAAGTGATATTAGACGGTGTGTGTGTGTGTGTGTGTGTGCGTGTGTGTGTGTGTTGTGTGTGTTGTTGTTGTTGTTGTTGTTGTTGTTGACTTCAATTTTACGTCTGTTCACTTTAAGTGATATTAGACGGTGTGTGTGTGTGTGTTTGATTGTTGTTGTTGTTGACTTCAATTTTACGTCTGTTCACTTTAAGTGATATTGGACGGTGTGTGTGTGTGTGTGTGTGTGTGTGTGTGTGTGTGTGTGTGTGTGTGTGTGTGTTGTTGTTGTTGACTTCAATTTTACGTCTGTTCACTGTAAGTTTATATTAGACGGTGTGTGTGTGTGTGTGTGTGTGTGTGTGTGTGTGTGTGTGTGTGTGTGTGTGTGTGTGTGTGTGTGTGTGCTGATTGTTGTTGTTGTTGACTTCAATTTTACGTCTGTTCACTTTAAGTGATATTAGACGGGTGTGTGTGTGTGTGTGTGTGTGTGTGTGTGTGTGTGTGTGTGGTGTGTGTTGATTGTTGTTGTTGTTGACTTCAATTTTACGTCTGTTCACTTTAAGTGATATTGGACGGTGTGTGTGTGTGTGTGTGTGTGTGTGTGTGTGTGTGTGTGTTCGAGGGGGGTGGAAGAGCTGGTGATGTGTGTGGGGGGGGGGGGGGTGGAGGGTGTGGATGGTTGTATGTGTGTGTGTGTGTGTGTGTGTGGAGTTTGGTTTTGAGTCCGAGTTGTGTGTTATTTGAAGGATATGGGGTGCGGGGTAGGTGGGTGGGTGGGGGAGGTTTAGGAGGGAGGGGGGAAAGGGGTAGGGAAGGAGTGTAGGAGTGGGTGGGGTGGTGGTGGGTGGTTGGTTGTGTTTGTGGTGTGTGTGGGTGTGAGTGAGTGGGTGAGGGTGGGTGTGGGTGGGTGGTTGTGGTGTGTGTGTGTGTGTGTTCTTTCTTTAATTTTCTATGTCATTACACATAACTGATATTACACAAGGGGTGTGGGTGTGTGGGTGTTCTTTCCCTTTTAATTTTACGTCTTTACACATTAAGTGATATTAGACAAAATCTGTCTGTCTGTCTGTATGTCTGTATGTCTGTCTGTCTGCGTCTGTATGTGTGTAGACGCACGCTGATTATGTGTCATATTGTCACCAACATTTTTTTTTTCTCTTTCGGTCATGTTTTTGAATATGCTGCTTAGTTTGACTGGTTGATTGATTGATTGATTGATTGATTGATTGACTGATTGATTGACTGACTGATTGATCAATACTGAAATGCTTATTTTGTTTTATTTGTTGATTAGTTGTTAGTCTCTTGTTGTTGCAGTTGCCAGAAGCAGTGGTAGATTTAATATTGCTGTTGTTGATTTGAAAGATGGTAGGTGTGGGGTTGGTTTTTTCTTGAAAGATGATAGTTTTGGAAAATATTGTAGGAATAACCAGAAACTGTTAATATATACACAGATGTATGGCGAGGTTTACTTCTAATGAAAGCCATCACAAAATTGCTGATAGTTAATTTTGATTAGCACTCATAGTCATCAATTTGCTCATAATATTCAGTGAAGGTATGTATTTACATAGGTGGAAGATGAGCAATGGTGTGTATGTGTGTATGTTTGTAAGTGTGTGTAAGTGTGTGTGTAAGGTGTGTTTTTGTGTTTGTGTGTGTGTGTTCTTCATTCTAACATCTTTGCACTGTTATTTTTGTTACATTAGACAGTGTGTGTGTTCTTCAGTCTAACATCTTTGCACTATTAGTTACATTAGACAATGTGTGTTGTGAGTGTGTGTGTGTGTGTGTGTGTGCGCGTGCGCGCTCGTGCGTGTGTGCGTGTGTGTTTCGTTTGTTTGTCCTTCAAGTTAACATTATATATATATATATATATATATATATATATATATTTATATATATAATATATATATATGATATTTAGTCTAAAGTAGAGCTTTTAATTTTCAGGTGTGTGTGTGTGTGCGCGCGCCTGTCTGTCTGTCTGTCTGACTCTGATACAAATACGATTTTGAAGCCATTTGTAGATTCGTAGGTCATAGAATCATGCTATTTCATGCAGGCATGAGATACAGTTATTTTCATTGACAAACATGAGAGTAAAAAAAAAATGTGTGGAGAAAATTAGATTGAAATATAGATTTAAAGTAAAAGTATTGACATAATTCTAGAACTATCTTAATTGAACTATAGATAGCTTGTAAAAAAAGGTAAAGGTAAAGGAGTCCCATAACCTATAAGGTCGTAGGGGAGCGAGGCGTCAGAGACCTCACTTCTCTAGGGGCCAGCATATTGAGGGCGGCGCCCATCTCCTCTCCCTCGCTGCTTTACCTTCCCTGACCCTAAAGAGGCCAGGTACCCATTTACAGCTGGGTGAACTGGGGGAACTGTACTGAAGCCAAGGCGCACAAACGGTCACCCATCCAACTGGTAACCACGCTCGACGCTGCTTAACTTGGCTGGGGGAAAGTGAGTGCTGTCCCCTATAGCTTGTACACGCTAAGAAATAATTATACGATTATATTGTTCGATACTATGAGTGATTATAAAGATGATGGTCATTCTATAAAACTGTTTTAAGTGAAAGATGCGAGTGTGGTATCTTTAGTTTAACGTCTGTTCACTTTAAGTGATTTTAGATAGATATGAGTGTATAAAAAAAAGTGTAGGAAGATTTCAAATACTTTTTTTTTAAATCGTTCCTTGGCTAGAGCTCTAAGGTTTAAGAATGGTGAGGGGTTTTTTTTGGGAAGATGACCGTTTATTCTTCGAATGAAATATGACTAAGACTTGCGGGAAAAACAGACTTTTTATTTTATTTTATTTATTTATTTATTATTCTTTTATATCGAGGATAATGGAATAAGCACTCGTGTACTTTTTTTCTACATCCAGTCCCCGTGTGTATGCGGTTTTGTAAAGTTTGTCATCTGTCCCCACTGGCACACAATAGCCTACTCTTACGAAAAGCGGACCAGGTTTTAACGTTTGCGCAAGATGTTCTGCGTGCGTTCGCATACGGGGCCTCGGTTTATAGTCTCATCCGAAGGACTTTTGGGGAGAGTGAAGTCGGCACTAATGTTAACTCCAGGGGGAAAATACTCTTGAACGAGATTCGAACACGGGTCGTCAGATTGCGAGCGCAATGTTCTGACCACTAGGCTATTCCCCTCCTCCCCCCCCCCCCCCCACCCCTACTTCTGCAATTTTGTTGATAAGCTCTGGAAGTGTGTGAGAGTGTCGATTCATTTTTTTGTTTTTTGTTTTTGAACTATAGGAGTGTGTGATAGTATTGTGACAGTTCTACAACTCAGTTGATTAATGTGTGTGTAGTTTGTTTTTTAAATTCTATTCTTTTATTTTGAGGATAATGGAATAAGCACTCCTGTGCTTTTTTCATCCAGTCCCCGTGTGTATGCAGTTTTGTAAATTTTGTCATCCGTTCCCACGTGTGCGCAAGATATTCTGCGTGCGTTCGCACACGGGAATTTGGATTATAGTCTCATCCGAAGGACTTTTGGGGAGAGATGAGTCGGCACTTATGTTAACTCCAGAGGACAAATCCTCTTGAAGTGTTGTGTGTGTGTGTGTGTTGTGTGTGTGTGTGGTTTTGTGTGTGTGTGTGTGTGTGTGTTGGTTGTTGAATTGCAGTGCGTGTGTGTAAAAAAGTGTGTGAATAGAATTTCTATAACTGTTTTTTGATGGAAGTTTCGGAGTGTGTTTGTTAAAGAGTGATATCGTGTTTATGTCTATATCTATGTCACGGTTGACTGGTTAATACTTTAATTGTAGGCTATATATCATAACATTATTGCCATGATTTGGATGGTTTTGTGTATGCGTTTCCATGTATGCATATAGGGGTGTGTGGTTTTTTTTTAAATAAACAAATGACTTGATTTGATTTGTTCATTATGAGATTTCATATCATCT
>CM054139.1:4303584-4353584 GCA_028751875.1 Rapana venosa | reverse complement strand
AGAGATAACATCCATAAAGCTATTCCAAATTTTGAACCCAGTCACGAGAGACTTAACAAACAGACACGTGTAAAAAAAACAAAAAGTTTTAAAACAAAGGTCAAGATGTTCCCATAACCTATATGGTCGTAGGGAAGCGAGGCGTCAGAGACCTCACTTCTCTAGGGCCAGCATATTGAGGGCGGCGCCCATCTCCTCTCCCTCGCTGCTTTACCTTCCCTGACCCTAAAGAAGGCAGGTACCCATTTACAGCTGGGTGAACTGGGGGGAACTGTACTGAAGCCAAGGCTGCGCTAACGGTCACCCATCCAAGTGGTAACCTACGCTCGACTCTGCTTAACCTTAGCTGGGGGGAAAGCGAGTGCTCTGACCACTGAGCTGTCCCATCCCCTAAGCAAACACGTTTACCAACAGTGAAACTGGTGCCACCTCTCACCCTGTAATCTATGAGTACATGATAACACGGCACCATACAGCGTGAAATAATGAGAAAATGGGGTGACAGGGCCTTGACTAGAAAATAACATAACATGCCATGTAATTCTAGATCTTGAGTTATGGAGAAAAGGATGAAAGGTGCCCAGCACCACTTATTTTCGAAAACTGCGTGACCTTTATTATATATATACATAACTACACAATCTTCGCTCGTTATGCAGTGACAGGAAAGACAAGAGAAGGAGGAGAGAGAGAAGGACGAAAGAGAGAAGGAGGAGGAGGAGGAGGAGAGAGAGAGAGAGAGAGAGAGAGAGAGAGAGAGAGAGAGAGAGAGAGAGAGAGAGAGAGAGAGAGAGAGAGAGAGAGAGAGAGAGAGAGAGAGAGAGAGAGAGAGAGAGAGTGAGAGAGAGAGAGAATGACAATGACAATGACAAATTCTTTTATTTCGAGGATAATGAATAAGCACCAATGTGCTTTTTTACATCCAGTCCCCGCCGTAAGGATACATCTTAATAATAATCCAATACTTATACTCTCACACAGTAGAAACAAAGGGAAATAATCTTTTTCAAAACAAAACAACAGAGAGAGAGAGAGAGAGAGAGAGAGAGAGAGAGAGAGAGAGAGAGAGAGAGGAAGGAGGAAAGAGAGATGACAATGACAAAGAGACACAGAGAGAGACAGAGAGAGACAGAGAGAGAGAGGAGAGAGAGGTTTGTTGCTACTGACCAATTTTGTATAATATATGTGAGAGAGAGTGATATTTTGCTAATGACAATGTTGTGAGAGAGAGAGGGAGGTGTTATTGCTATTGAAAAAAATGATTTTCCATCAGAGAAAGAAAAAGACAGACAGACAGACAGAGACAGACAGAGATATACAAACAGACATACAAACAGACAGACAGAGACAGAGATTTATCTCCATTGACAATTCTGCCCTTTAAGCAAAGAGGGACAATAAAGCTTTTCAGCCCAATTTTGCCATCACTGCGAAAATCGAAACCGACACGACAGGATACGACACGAGTTATACGACATGGATACCGCGGCACACTGTAAATCACAGTCATTCTCAGAACGTCCTTGAAACAGCATGTAAGACCTTTGCCACAATCACTGGTTTAATAATAATAATAATAATAATAATATAATAATAAATGGAATTTATATAGCGCTATATCTTGCAAAAACAAATCAAAGCGCTTGCATTCATCCTACTCTAACATATGCAACAAGTTACAATTAATAGTTTTTACAAATTCAAATGTATACAAACACGCGCGCACACACGCACACACACACACACACACACACACACACACACACACACACACACACACACACACACACACACACACACACACACACAGAGGTTTTGTACTTTGGCAGGGTGGTGGGGGTTTCGGCTGTTAAGGGTAAGGACAGAAATGAGATGAAACAAGAGGGGAAAGTCTTAGATTTGAAATAAATGTGTTTTGAGGCTGGATTTTAAAGTGTCAAAAGTAGGCTTTCATTCCAGATCACTGGACCCGAAACAGAGAAAGAGCGACGGCCGACTGAGGATTGGTTGAGTCTAGGTATTGGTAAGCACAAGGTATCTGCAGCAGAGCGGAGGGATCGAGAAGGAGTGTACAGGTGAAGACATTCACAGAGGTAGGAAGGTGCTGTTTTGTGGAGACATTTGTAACAGAAGGTATTGATCTTATAGTCTACTCTCTGTGACACAGGCAGCCAGTGGAGAGATCGCAAGAGAGGAGTAATGTGCTCAGATTTTTCTTTCTGAGGACTAGTCGGGGTAGAGTTTTGTATACGTTGAAGAGAGTGGATAGATGATGATGGCAGACCAGCCAGAAGAGAATCGCAAAATCCAGACGTGAGAGAATGAGAGACGTGATAAGTTTGGATGTTGCATCAGTGGACAGGTACTTTCGAACTGCACTAATACGCCGTAATTGATAGTAGCATGACTGGCAAGTCTGGGTGATGAATTTTTGCATGGAGAGTGTGTTGTCGATAAAGACCCCTAGATATTTCACAGCAGTGGCTAGAGGGACTGATGCATTGCCGAATTCTATTGAAGCAGTTGTGATGGAAGACAGTTTGTGTTTCGTACCTACAAGCATGGCTTCGGTTTTATCTGCATTTAGCAGTAACTTGTTCTGTATCATCCAATTTTGGATATCTTGAAGGCAGTAGGACATATTAATCAAGAGAGAAGGCAGATTTTCAGGAGTATCACTGCTAAGAATCTGAGAGTCATCTGCATAAAAATGATGGATGATCTGATGACGATTTATCATATGTGAAAGTGGAGCAGTGTAGAGAGTGAAAAGAACAGGGCCAAGAACTGATCCCTGTGGGACTCCACATTCCAGTTTGACAGGTGAGGATTGAATCTTGTTTACTGCAACTGTTTGGAATCGGTCTGTAGGTATGAACTATACCAGGTGAGGGCTGTGCCTGTAATACCAAACGTTTTTGAAGACGGGAGAAAAGAATGGAATAGTCTATCGTGTCGAAGGCTGCAGATAAGTCAAGAAGAGTGAGGAGGGAGATTTTTCCGGAGTCAGAAGCTTGTAGAAGCGTGTTCAACGTGTGGACTAGGGTGGTTTCGGTACTGTGGTTGGCACGATATGCAGACTGACAAAAGGGAAGGATATTATTGGAATAAAGATGGTTGTTGAGTTGTTTCAGAACAACTTTTTCAAGGACTTTAGAAATGAACGGTAGGTTAGATACAGGTCTATAATTCTTCAGAGTGTTGGGGTCGAGATCGTGCTTTTTGAGTATGGGTGGAACTTTTGCAGTTTTGAAAGCTGTTGGGAAAGTTCCTGAAAGAAGTGATGAGCTTACTATTTTTGTGATGGTGGGTATAAGCTGTGGAAGGCACTGAATGAAAAGAGAAGCAGGCACAGGATCAAGATCACATGATTTTATTGTCATTTCTTTCAGGATTGTCTTGATTTCACTCTCGCTTGTTGGGTGAAAGAAAAGGAGAGAAATACCAGTGAATAAGGGATCAGAAGGCGCAGGGTGGAACGGAGTTTGATCCAGTCTGGAGCGAATGTTGCGGACTTTGTCAGAGAAGAATGAAGAGAATATAACAGGAAGTTCAGAGTGGCTGTAAACAGTAGGCAGAGGGCTGGTATCACAGCTTTTGTTGTCTGTGCAGAACTTGGCAACATTTTGCAAAGCGTAAGACTGGATGTCAGCGTGTTTGATGGTCCATCTTTGCTCGTTCATCTGTGTTGAAGTGTGGCGATTTTCATAGTTACATTCTTCAGGCAACATGTTTTATTCCTTCTCTTGTGTAAAGCATCAGAAAACAAAACTGCTTTCATTCCCAAGCTTTTATGAAAAACATACCTATTTCCAAACTTAAGATTTCCCCCTCCTGTTTCATCTCATATCTGTATTGTCCCTGCCTTTAACAGCCAAAATTCCCATCACCCTGCTGAAGTGTATAACCTCTGTGTGGTGGTGTGTGTGTGTGTGTGTGTGGTGGTGCGTGCGTGCGTGTGTTGTGTGTGTGTGTGTGTGTGTGTGTGTGTGTGTGTGTGTGTGTGTGTGTGTGCATTTGATTTGTTAAAATATTGTTAATCATTGTTGGTTGCATGTGTAGGAGCGGTTAATGCAAGCGCTCTGATTGTGTTTTGCAGATGTAGCGCTATATAAAATCCTTTATTCTTATTTTATTATCATTATCATTATTATTTCATCTTTATTATTATTATTATTATTAGTTATATATTAGTGCAGTATCAATTACACATTCATCATCATCATCATCATAGTAGTTATAGTGTAGTAGTAGTAAGTAGAGCAGTCAGTAACAGATGCATAGCAGTAGTAGTTCAGTAGCAGAGTATAGTATAGTAGTATCATATTATCATATTATTATTTATCATCACATCATCATCATCATCATCACTAGTGAGTAGTAGTATAGCACAGCAGCAGCAGCAGCAGCAGTAGTAGTGGGTAGTAGTTACAGTAGCAGTAGCAGTAGCAGGTAGTAGTAGTAGTAGTAGCAGCAGCAGCAGCAGCAGCAGCATAGTAGTAGTAGAGTATAGCAGCAGCAGCAGCAGCAGTAGTAGTAGCAGCAAGCAGAGCAGCTAGAGCAGCAGCACAGCAGCAGCAGCAGCAGCAGTAGTAGTAGTAGTAGTAGTAGTAGTAGTAGTAGTAGTAGTAGTAGTAGTAGTAGTAGTAGCAGTACTAGTAGCAGTAGCAGCAGCAGCAGCAACAGCAGCAGCAGTAGCAGTAATAGTAGTATTTCTGCCAGTGGGAACGAATGACACAAATGACAAAATCTTCTCAAAACAAACACTGTGGACGTTCAAACCTGTACCCCTCACACACCCTCACATCCCACATTCCCCATTCTAACCACTGGGCTGTTCCAACCCTCCCACATTCTCCCAAGTCACAATACACTAAAGAATAGGCAGTAACGATTGCTTAAACGATTGATTTAAAAAGCAAATGCACTGCTTATTCAAAGTAAGGTAAAGGTAAAGGAGTCCCATAACCTATAAGGTCGTAGGGGAGCGAGGCGTCAGAGACCTCACTTCTCTAGGGCCAGCATATTGAGGGCGGCGCCCATCTCCTCTCCCTCGATGCTTTACCTCCCCTGACCCTAAAGAGGGCAGGTACCCATTTACAGCTGGGTGAACTGGGGGAACTGTACTGAAGCCAAGGCGCGAAAACTGTCACCCATCCAACTGGTAACCACGCTCGACGCTATTAACTTGACTGGGGGAAAGCGAGTGCTCCGACCACTGAGCTATCCCATCCCCCGTTCAATGTACCATCTGAAAATATAAGTTTGACTTTGACTTTGACTTTGACTATAGCCGAGTGGCTACAACGTTTGACTTCAATCCCATGGGTCTAAGAAGTCCTGGGTTCAAATCCCGGCGGTGTCCAATCTCCCAGGTCAACTTCAAGTGCAGACCTGTCAGTGGTTTAATTTCCATTCGTGTTTATATTATAGGGGACGGGACAGCTCAGTGGTCGGAGCACTCGCTTTCCCCCAGCTAAGGTTAAGCAGCATCGAGCGTGGTTACCACTTGGATGGGTGACTGTTTGCGCCGCCTTGGCTTCATTACAGTTCCCCCAGCTCACCCAGCTGTCAATGGGTACCTGCCCTCTTTAGGGCCAGGGAAGGTAAAGCAGCGACGGAGAGGAGATGGCGCCGCCCTCAATATGCTAGCCCCTGGAAAAGTGAGGTCTACTGACGCGACATAGGTCCATACGACATAGGTTATGGGACACCTTAACCTTTTATATATTATACACATACAGAAGATAAAATATACACTTTTTTTTAAAAACCACCCGTAATTCATATCAACGTTCAGTGGGTTACGTAAACACAGAACATAGCCAGCATACATCCCCAAAGCCGGAATGCGGCTACCTTCGTGGTGGGCAAAAACGGTCGCGAACGCAAAATCTCACCATAGGTGAACCTGGGAAATAGCTGAAAAACATGGCTAAAAAAATAAATATAAAGAATAGGAAAAACACGAGGACCGGGTAGACAATAGCCTGATACTGTGGCCAAACTATACACACACAGAAGGAGTGACAACCACCACCACCACCACACCACCACCACCACCCCTCGCCCCTGCTCACTCCCCCACCCCCATCCCCACCTCTGGAGCAGCCGTCGTCCACTGTTCACTGTCCATCATGTCCATCACAGGGCAAATGGACGGGCTGATAGTTCACAAAATGTCACAGAGAGAGAGAGAGAGAGAGAGAGAGAGAGGAGAGAGAAGAGAGAGAGAGAGAAAGAGAGAGAGAGAAAGAGAGAGGGGGACAGAGACAGAGAGACACACACAGAGAGATAGAGAGACAGAGACAAATAGAGACAGAGAGAGGAAGAGAGACAGACAGACAGACAGACAAAGAAGCAGACAAACGGAGACAGAGAGATAAAGAGAGAGAGACAGACAGAGAAAGAAAGAAACAGACAGACAGGCAGAGAGACTGAGAGAGAAAGAGAGACAGTCAGACATACAAAGACACAGAGAGAAAGAGAGACAGACACAGACAGACAGACAGAGACAGAGAGAAATAGAGAACTCAAACTTGAACTCGAACTCGAAAGATTTATTCACAAAAAAGCCATTGGCCCATACATGAAGGGGGGTTGCCAAACTGCTTAGTATTTTAGTGAGAAAAATAAGTAACACAAAAAAACAAAAGTTATTGTATACCCACAACTACCACAATAACAAACAGTTAAAAAAAATATGACTTAAGAAACCAAGATATATCTTATTCTAAAAGCTTTACATAAATATAAAGCAAGGCTGTGCACAATCTCAGGGTGACTAGATGCCATGAGTAGACAGAATCTAAATAAATTAGGCTGTCTACTATACTTTACCGGAATGTAATTCTGTCTTACATCTTCTAACACTGGACAGCACAGCACAAAATGAACTTCATCTTCCACTGTTTGCTTACATAATGGGCATAGCAACCTGAGGTCATCATCATCATGTTCTATAGATCTAAATTTATGAACATTTATGTCTGATACACCAAGTCTAAACTTAGACATAATTCTTTTCAAATGTATGTCCATATCAAGCTTTAGATAAGGTTTGACATCGTGTGAACCTATAAATTGTCTGTGAAATCTTTCACTGTTTTGTATATGACCACTCCACTGCTGCCAACGCAATCAGTCTTTGCCTGAAAATCTTGATAAACTCTCTACAATTTCCGACACCTTGATTGAACCAAACAAACCCAAAGCCAAGTTCACATAAACAGGTACGTATTTGTGAAGCCCAGGTGCTTTTCCCCTTGACATCTAGATCATAAAGCATCTTGTAAGACTTAAAAGGTAACCTGCACTCATCCATATGCAGATTCTTAATCCAATATCTAATGCATCTTACAGCAGCATTAACAGAGAGAGGATATCTATTGGTTTCACTATAAACAAGATCATTAGGTGTACGTCTATCTAAGCCTAAAAACTGCTTTAAAGCAAAGAGGTGTACTGATTCACAACGTGTTACAGCTGTATCCAGTAGAGAAATAGAGAGAGAGAGAAAAGACAGACAGAAAGACAGAGAGAGATAGACGCACAGAGCCAAAGAGAGAGACAGAGAGAGAGCAAGAGAGCAACTGTCCATTGTCCATCACAACTCAAAAGGACAGACTATTAAAGCTACAAAGCTAAGTGTTCCCATAACCTATGCAGTATTTGAGGAGCGAGGTGTCAGAGGCCTCAGCTTCTCTAAGGGCCAGCTGATATTTCACAGAAATGTCCAAGAGCAGCCGGCAAACCACTGTCCATTACAGGGCTAAAGGACAGGATGATAGTTCAGAAAATGTCAGAGAGAGAGAGAGACAGATAGAAAGACAGACAGACAGAGGGGGGGGGGAGATCAGACAGACAGAGACACAGAGAGGCAGACAGACAGAGAGAAAGGAGACAGAGGGGTGGAGACAGACAGACAGAGACAGATAGACAGAGACAGAGAGACAGAGAGAGAGAAACACAAAGACAGAGAGACAGACAGAGAGACAGACAGACAGAGGGGATAGAGAGAAACACAAAGAGGAAGAGAGAGAGAAAAGAGAGAGAGAGAGAGAAAGACAGACAGACAGACAGGCAGAAAGAGAGAGAGAGAGAGAAACACAAAGGAAAGAAAGACAGACCGAAAAGACAGACAGATCCAGAGAGACAGCGAGTCAGAGAGAGAAACACAAAGAGAAAGAGTCAGACAGACAGACAGAGACAGAGAGACAGAGAGAGACAGAGAAACGCAAAGAGAACGAGAGAGAGAGACAGACAGAGAGACAGACAGACAGACAGTGACAGAGAGAGAGAGGAAACACAAAGAGAAGAGAGAGAGAGAGAGAGAGAGAGAGGAGAGAACGAAAGACAGACAGACAGACAGACAGAGACAGAGAACCACAGAGAGAGAAACCCAAAGAGAAAAGAGAGAGAAAGAAAGACAGACAGACAGAGACAGAGACAGAGAAACACAAAGAGAGAGACGGACAGGACAGACAGACAGAAACAGAGAGAAAGAGAGAGAAACACGAAGAGAAATAGAGACAGACAGACATACAGACATACAGACGGAGACAGAGAAAGAGAGAGAAACACAAAGAAGAAAGAGAGACAGACAGACAGAGACAGACATACAGACAGACAGGCAGAGACCAGAGAGACAGGAAGAGAGAGAAACACGAAGAGAAAGAGAGACAGAAGACCATACAGACATACAGACAGAGACAGAGAAAGAGAGAGAAACACAAAGAGAAAGAGAGACAGACAGACAGAGACAGACATACAGACAGACAGGCAGAGACAGAGAGACAGGAAGAGAAAGAAACACGAAGAGAAAGAGAGACAGACAGAGACAGTGAGAGAAAAGAGAGAAACACAAAGAGAAAGACGACAGACAGAGAGACAGACAGGCAGTGACAGAGAGAGAGAGAAACACAAAGAGGAAGAGAGAGAGAGAGAGAAAGACAGACAGGGAGAGAGAGAGGAGAGACATACAGACATACAGACAGAGACAGAGAGGAAACACAAAGAGAAAGAGACAGACAGTCAGACAGACAGACAGAGACACAGAGACAGAGAGAGAGTCGTAAAGAAAGAGAAGGAAGCTACGTCTTTAATACATGTAGGAGGAAATCAGTAGATAACTGTTCGAAATGATTCTGCTCTTTGCTGGGGTGGTTACGGGAGAGAGGGGGGGGGGGGTGGTGGTAGGGGGTGATGAGTGGTGTGTGGGTGGGTAGGGGGGGGGGTTGTGTGTTGTATATGTGTGTGTGTGTGTGTGTGTGTGTTTTGTGTGTGTGTGTGTGTAGAGAGAGAGAGAGGAGGGGGGGGGGTGTTGTGTGTGTGTGTAAGTGTGTGTTGTGTGTATGTGTGTGGAGAGGAAGGGTGTGTGTGTGTGTGTGTGGGGGGGGGGGGGGGGGGTTGAGTGTGGTGTGTGTGTGTGTGGAGTGGTGTGTGTGTGTGAGTGTGTGTGTGCGTGAGTGAGTGTGTGTGTTGTGTAGGTTTTTCTGTCCCCATCAACATTTCTCTCTCTCTTTGTCTCTCTCTCTGTCTCTTCTTTCTCTGTCTCTCTCTCTCTCTCTATCACACACATTTACACACACACTACATATAAACAAACACGCACGTACACAATATACATCTACACACATACACCACCACCACCACCCCCAAACACACGCACACAACACCCGCACACCTCAACCCCACCCCTACCCACCCCCACACAACACACCACACACACCCACAAACAACACTCAACCCAAACCCACCCCAAACCCACACCCCCACCACCCCCACCCACTCACACACACCACCCCCACCACCACCCCACACCACACCCCCACCCACACCCCCCCCCTACACACACACACCCACAACACACACACACACACACACACACACACACACACACACACACACCACCCCCCTCCCACTCCACACACACACCACCCACACACACTCACACCCACCCACCCCCACCCCACACCCCATCCCCCCCCCCCCCCCCCACACACACACCACACACACTTACAAAACGGAGAGGAAACCCCCACACAATACTGACATTTTAACCCCCATCTTTTTTTGGGATCGTCAATCTTCTTCTTCCTTTTTTTTTTTTTTGGGGGGGGGAGAACACGATACCCACAGAGAAAATGACCACATAGGTCCTCCACATATTATTTCACAATCACATAGATTTGCATTTCATCATGTCCATTTTTGGTATGGTTGTTCTGTGTATATATAAGAGAGAGTGGGAGAGACCCAATGCTCAAAAATCTGAGGAGATAGGGAGAGATAGGTTTCGGTAGCTACAGTTTTGACTGAAGATTTCGGTTTTGTCGAGAAAGCAGCATCATGAATACGTTAGTTCTGCTAGTAGGGGTTTGTGTTGTGGCTGGTAAGTTGTGTATTTGTTTTTAACATTTCTCGGTGGTGTGTGTGTGTGTGTGTGTGTGTGTGTGGTGTGTGTGTGTGTGTGTGTTGTGTGTGTGTGTGTGTGTGTGCGTGTGTGTGTGTGTGTGTGTGTGTGTGTGTTTGGTTTTGTGTGTGTGTTCATTTACTTATTTGTTATTCCTTTATTTTATACTACTTTTTAGTCAAGGCAGATTTCTCTGCATGAAATTCGGGCTGCTCTTCCCGGGGGAGAGCGCGTCGCCACAAGAGCAGCGCCACCTTTTTTTTCTTTTTCCTTGTCTACAGCTGTATCTGTGGTGTGTGTGTGTTTGTTTGTTTGTTTTGCGTTGGTGGTGTGTGGTTTGGTGTTTGTGTGTGTGGTGTGTGTGTGTGTGTGTGGTTTGTGTCTGTGTGTGTGTGGTTTTTTTGTGTGTAGTTTTAGATATTTATTTATTTATTTGTTTGTTTGTTTATTATATATCGAGGATAATGGAATAAGCACTCATGTGGGGTTTTTTCCATCCAGTCCTCGTGTGTATGCGATTTTTGTCAATTTTGTCATCGTTCCCACCGGCACACAATGGCCTACTCTTTCGAAAAGCGGAACAGGATTAACGTGTGCGCAAGATGTTTGCGTGCGTTCGCACACGGGGCCTCGGTTTATAGTCTCATCCGAAGGGACTTTTGGAGAGAGAGAGAGATATATAGAAAGAGAGAGAGAGAGAGAGAGAGGAGAGAGATGAGAGAGAGTGTGTGTGTGTTGTGTGTGTGTGTGTGTGTGTGTGTGTTGTGTTGTGTGTGTGTGTGTGTGTGTGTTTGTGTGTGTGTGTCAGTACAGCACTTACGGAATAGCTCAGTGGTCAGAGCACTCGCTTTCCCCCAGCTAAGGTTAAGCAGCGTCGAGCGTGGTTACCACTTGGGTGGGTAACCGTTTTCGCGCCTTGGCTTCAGCACAGTCCCCCCCCCCCCCCCCCCCCCCCTCCAGTTCACCCAGCTGTAAATGGGTACCTGCCCTCTTTAGGGTCAGGGAAGGTAAAGCAGCGAGGGAGAGGAGATGGGCGCCGCCCTCAATATGCTGGCCCTAGAGAAGTGAGGTCTCTGACGCCTCGCTTCCCTACGACCTTATAGGTTATGGGACACCTGCACCTTTACCGTTACTCTACAGCTCCTTACATGTTCGCGGTCCTCCCCCCCCCCCCCCCCCCCCCCCCCATCACACCCCCAAAATAAACATACAAAACTCAAACCACACACTAATTAACTAACTAGCTCTAAGTCTGATGATTAGAGTGATGCGCATTGCGCTCGTGATCTGCAAACCCGGGTTCGAATCTCGTTTAAGAGGATTTTTTTTCTTCTGGAGTTAACACCAGTGCCGACTCCACTCTCCCTAAAAAGTCCTTCGGATGAGACTATAAACCGACGTCCCGTTTGTAAAACGCACGCAGAACATCTTGCGCACACGTCAGAACCCGTTCCGCTATTTCGGAAGAGTAGGCCATTGTGTGCCAGGTGGGGGAACGGATGACAAGATTGAAAAAATTTGAATACACGCGGGGACTGGAAGGTTTTTAAAAAAAGCACATTTATTTATTTGGGTTTTTTTATATCGAGGATAATGGAATAAGCACTCATGTGTTTGTTTTTTTACATCCAGTCCCCGTGTGTATGCGGTTTTGCAAATTTTGTCATCCGTTCCCACCGGCACACAATGGCCTACTCTTACGAAAAGCGGAACAGGATTGAACGCGCGCGCGAGATGTTCTGCATGCGTTCGAACACGGGGCCTCCTCAGTTTATAGTCTCCTCCGAAGCACACGAGAGCTTAATCCCCTCGAAATAAAAGGAGAAAATAGATGCACACTATTGTTGTTGTTGTTGTGCGTTCCCCAGCTTTACACCCTGGGGGGTCACCCAGAACATGCCACACTCTGACTCAACTCATCATCTCACCTGGGAATCACTGTGAGATAGGAAGCACACACCGGATGAGAAGTTTGCGTGTATGACTATTTTCAAGTACCTCGCCAAATAGGCAGCCATACTCCGACTTCAGAGGATTTTTTTTTTCTTCTTTAAAAGAAGAGTGCAGGTTGTTATGTTAAGAGCTTGTCGTGGCTGAAGAAGGCAATTTCAACAACACAACATTTTTACAACATAACAACATTTTTAATGTAGGCCTTGGCAATTAGCTGACATCAATAATAACTGACACAGCTTTTGGCCTGGGCCAGGATACACACTATTCATGTTCATGTCTTTTTTTTTCCTCTCCCTCCTCTCTCTCTCTCTCTCTCTCTCTCTCTCTCTCTCTCTCTCTCTCTCTCTCTCTCTCTCTCTCTCTCTCTCTCTCTCTCTCCTCCAAAAATCAGCTCTGGGTCAGTCAGAGGCCCGGGATCTGACCAGCTCTGCCCTGGAGCAGATTTTTCACCATCGGAGGCAGGCGCTGGGCCCCGAAGGCGGGAACGGATGCCCAGTCGAGCCGTCCGTGGCGGTGCTGGAGTGCATCAGACCCTTGGAACAACTGGAGACCCTCACCCCGGGGCTGCTCCTCGGGGAGCTGGACACCTCACAAGCCATGGACGTCATGTGTCAGTAAGTGAAGGGTTCCCATAACCTAGGTGGTCGTAAGGGGAGCGAGGCCTCAGAGATCTCAGCTTCTTTCAAGAGGCCAGAATATTGAGAGCGGTGGCGCCCATCTCCTCTCCTCTCCCTCTCGCTGCTTTTACCTTCCCTGGACCCTAAAGAGGGCAGGTACCCATTTACAGCTTGGGTGAACTGGGGGAGGGGACTGTACTGAAGCCAAGGCGCGCAAACGGTCGGTCACCCATCCTAGTTGTAACCACGCTCGATGCTGCTTAACCTTAGCTGGGGGGAAAAGCGAGTGCTTTGACCACTGAGCTATCCCGTCCCCATAAATAAATAAATAAATAAATAAATAAATAAATAAATAAATGAATGAATGAATGAAATAGAAAAAAAAAGTTGGTAGTCTGAAGATTAGAAAACTTGATTCGAGCAGCTCTTATCTAGCTCAAGGATGCCATCTATTTTTTCCCAATCGCTGGTGCCATGATTTTGATGCGTTCTATGAATCATGCCTTCATTCCTTCATTCCTTCATTCATTCATTCATTCATTCATTCGTTCGTTCATTCATTCATTGATTCATTCGTTGTTTCAGTCATGCTTTCATTCATTTCATTCATTTCTTCGTTAATTTGTTCATTCATTCATCCATTCATTCATTGCATTCATTTCTTCATTCATTCGTTCGTTCATTTCATTCATTCATTCATTTTTTCATTTATTCCTTCATTCATTCATTCTTTCTTTCATTTCTTCATTCATTCATTCATTTCATTCATTCATTCATTCGTTCGTTTGCTCGTTCGTTCATTTCTTCATTCATTCATTCGTTCATACATTCATTCATTCATTCATTTCTTCATTCATTCATTCGTTCATTCATTCATTCATTCATCCATTCATTCATTCATTCATTCATTCATTCGTTCATTCATTCATTCATTCATTTCTTCATTCATTCGTTCGTTCATTCATTCATTCATTCATTCGTTCATTCATTCATTCATTCATTCATTCATCCATTCATTCATTCGTTCGTTCGTTCGTTCATTCATTCATTTCTTCATTCATTCATTTATTCGTTCATTCATTCGTTTGTTCGTTCGTTCGTTCGTTTGTTCATTCATTTATTTATTCGACCCGGGTTCGATTCCCGTTCAAGGGGATAATTCTTTTCCCCTGGAGTTAACATCAGTGCAGACTCCACTCTCCCCAAAAGTCCTTCGGATGAGACTCTAAACCCAGGCCCCGTGTGTAAAACGCACGCAGAACATCTTGCGCACACGTTAAAACCCGTTCCACTTTTCGGAAGAGTAGGCTATTGTGTGCCAGGTGAGGGAACAGATGACAACATTTATCAAAATTCTTACACACAGAGAATGGATGTAAAAAAAATGAAAAAAAGCACATGAATGCTTCTTCCAATATCCTCGCAAAAAAAGAATAAATAAATAAATAAGGTAAAGGTATCCCATAACCTACAAGGTTGTAGGGGAGCATTTATTCGTTCATTCATTCATTCATTCATTCATTCATTCATTCAATTATTCATTCATTCATTCATTCATTCATGCGTTCGTTTGTTCATAATTACATAATCAATTATTTATTCTTTTATGTCGAGGATAATGGAATAAGCACTCATGTGCTTTTTTACACCCAGTCCCCGTGTGTATACGGTTTTGTAAATTATGTCATCTGTTCCGACCGGCACACAATGGCCTACTCTTACGAAAAGCGGAACATGATTTAACGTGTGCGCAAGATGTTCTGCTTGCGTTCGCACACGGGGCTTCGGTTTAGAGTCTCATCCGAAGGACTTTTGGGGAGAGTGGAGTCTGCACTGATGTTAAGTCCAGGGGAAAATATCCCCTTGAACGGGAATCGAACCCGGGTCGTCAGATTGAGAGCGCAATGTTCTGATCACTAGGCTATCCCATCCCCCGTTCATTCATTCATTCTTTCATTCATTCATTCATTCATTCATTCGTTCGTTCGTTCGTTCGTTCATTCATTCATTCGTTCATTCAATCATTTATTCATTCGTTCATTCTTTCATTAATTCATTCGTTCGTTCGTCCATTCATTCATTCATTCATTCTTTCATTCATTCATTCGTTCGTTCATTCCTTCATTCATTCCTTCGTTCATTCCTTCATTCCTTCATTCATTCATTCATTCCTTCCTTCATTCCTTCATTCCTTCATTCATTCATTCGTTCGTTCATTCCTTCATCCATTCCTTCGTTCATTCCTTCATTCCTTCCTTCATTCCTTCATTCATTCATTCCTTCACTCCTTCCTTCCTTCCTTCATTCCTTCATTCATTCATTCATTCATTCATTCGTTCGTTTCTTCAATCTCTCAGGGCTCTGGCGGAGGTGACAGCGTGTGTGCGGATGGTGCACGAGTACTGTGGGAAAGAGGACGTGCTGGTTCGAATCTTGATGGAGACGGTGGAAGGAGTGGGAGGCTACCTCTGCAGTCCCGACACACGCCAACGTAAAGACAGAGAGAGAGAGAGAGAGAGAGAGAGAGAGGAGAGAGAGAGAGAGAGAGAGAGAGAGAGAGAGGAGAGAGAGAGAGAGAGAGAGAGAGAGAGAGAGAAGGGGGGAGAGAGAGAAGGGGGGAGAGAGAGAAGGGGGGAGAGAGAGGGGAGAGAGAGAAGGGGTAGGGGGAGAGGGGGGAGAGATGGTGGAGGGAGGGAGGGGTGGGAGGGGAGGGAGGGAGAGGGGAGAGAGAGTGGGAGAGGGAGGGGGTGGGAGAGGGGGAGAGATGGGGGAGGAGAGAGGGGAGAGAGAGAAGAGAGGGGAGGAGAGAGGGGGAGAGAGAGTGGGGGTCGGAGGGGGGTGAGAGAGGGGGAGAGATGGGGGAGGGAGAGAGGGGGGGAGAGAGAGGAGGTAGAGAGGGGAGGGAGAGAAGGGGAGGGAGAAAGGGGAGGGAGAGAGGGGGAGGGAGGGAGGAGTGGGATACGGGAAGAGATGGGGGAGGGAGAGAGGAGGTGGGAGGGGAGGGGAGGCAGGGAGAGGGGGGAGAGAGGGGGAGAGAGATTGGGGAACGGAGGGGGGAAAGAGATGGGTGAGGGAGAGAGGGGGTGGGAGGGGAAGAGGGAGGGGAGAGGGGGAGAGAGAGGGGGGAGGGAGGGAGAGGGGGGAAAGAAGCACGTGACAAGGTGTTAGAAGCATGTGACGATGTTCTAGAAGTATGTGACAATGTGTTAGATGTATGTGACAATGTGTTAGATGTATGTGACAATGTGTTAGAAGTATGTGACAATGTGCTAGAAGTATGTGACAATGTGTTAGATGTATGTGACAATGTGTTAGATGTATGTGACAATGTGTTAGAAGTATGTGACAATGTGTTAGAAGTATGTGACAATGTGTTAGAAGTGACAATGTGTTAGATGTGGCAATGTGTTAGAAGTATGTGGCAATGTGTTAGAAGTATGTGGCAATGTGTTAGAAGTATGTGGCAATGTGTTGGCAGTGTGTAACAATGTATTAGGGGTATGTGGCGATGTTTTAAAAGTACTTGACAATGTGTTAGAAGTATGTCACAATGTGTTGTCAGTGTGTGACAATGCGTTGAAAGTATGTCACAATGTGTTAGAAGTATGTCACAATGTGTTAGAAGTATGTGACAATGTGTTAGAAGTATGTGACAATGTGTTGTCAGTGTGTGACAATGTTCTAGAAGTATGTGACAATGTGTTAGAAGCATGTGATGATGTGTTGTCAGTGTGTGACAATGTGTTGGCAGTATGTGACAATGTTCTAGAAGTATGTGACAATGTGTTAGAAGTGACAATGTGTTAGAAGTATGTGACAATGTGTTAGAAGCATGTGATGATGTGTTGTTAGTGTGTGACAATGTGTTGGCAGTATGTGACAATGTTCTAGAAGTATGTGACAATGTGTTAGAAGTGACAATGTGTTAGAAGTATGTGACAATGTGTTATGTGTTGTCAGTGTGTGGCAATGTGTTAAAAGTATGTCAATGTGTTAGAAGTATGTCACAATGTGTTAGAAGTATGTCACAATGTGTTGTCAGTGTGTGACAATGTGTTCAAAGTATGTCACAATGTGTTAAAAGTATGTCACAATGTGTTAGAAGTATGTCACAATGTGTTAGAAGTACTGTGACAATGTGTTGGCAGTATGTGGTAATAAGAATGTGTGTTGGCATTATGTGGCAATGTGTGTTGGCATTATGTGGCAAGAAGATGTGTTGTGTCATCAACGTGTGACAATATGTTGGCGGCATGTTTTTGTGTGTGGGGGTTTTTTTTCCAATATGATTCCACTTTAAGTCACGGTCGATTTCTCTGCCTGAAATTCGGGCTGCTCTCCCTGGGGAGAGCGCGTCGCCACAAGAGCAGCGCCACCCTTTTTTTTTTGTTGTTGTTGTCTTTTCCTGTCTGCAACTGCATTTGTTTTCCTATTAGAGTGGGGCTTTTCTACAGAATTTTGCATGGGACAACTCTCCTTCTTGCCGTGGGTTCTTTTACGTGCGCTTAATAATTCCGTGTTAACATTCAGGACCTCGGTTTATCGTATCGTCCGAAAGACTAGCACCCAGATCACCTGGTCTAATGGATGGGGGAGGAGGGGGGGGAGTTTGGGGCCCAAACGGGGATTGAACCACCGCACACTTCCCTTTGCTTTCATCTGTGGCACTAAGGGTATGCGTTTTCAAGAAAATAAGTAAGTCTTCAATTTTAACGTTATTCCACTTTAAGTGATACCAGACGACCCTAACATAGGAGACTAAATATGTTTCATTTCATTTTATTCTTTTATATCGAGGATAATGGAATAAGCACTTATGTGCTTTTTTACATCCAGTCCCCGTGTGTATGCGGTTTTGTAAATTTGTCATCTGTTCCCACCGGCACACAGTGGCCTACTCTTACGAACAGCGGAACAGGATTTGACGTGTGCGCAAGATGTTCTGCGTGCGTTCGCACACGGGGCCTCGGTTTATAGTCTCATCCGAAGGATGTGAGAGAGGGAGAGAGAGAGAGAGATATCTACTCTGAGTGTGTGTGTGTGTGTGTGTGTGTGTGTGTGTGTGTGTGTGTGTGTGTGTGTGTGTGTGTGTGTGTGTGCGCGTGTGTGTGTGTATGTGTGTGCGTGTACGTGTGTGTGGGCGTCCCTGCATGCATGCGCGCTTTTGTGTGTAATAACTAGTAATAACAAAGGAAATTGTAGTCTTAACATGAACAGATCAAGAACATAATTTTTTTTTTAAACTAATTGAAATTCAAAAATAACTACAAGAACTACAATAAATGTCCTAAAGGACTCAACAATAAACCCTTAGCAATTGTTCATGCATATGCGATGGGGATGGATAGGGCATATCTGCCGTCGGGAACAGGGAAACATCGCCCGAACAGCCCTCCACTGGACACCAGAGGGAAAACGCAAACGAGGACGACCCAAGAACACTTGGCGTCGGACTGTCGAAGCAGAGCTGAAGACCTTCCAACATACCTGGGGAATCATTCGGAAGCTGGCCCAGGACAGACAGGAGAGAAGAACATTTGTTGCTGCCCTACGTGCCAATAAGGCACAAAGGCATTGATGATGATGAAGAATGTCAATTGTTAACATACAATAAACCCTTAGCAATGTCAGATTGTTAACTTAACATTGTTCAACATGTCTTCAATGGCATTCTCAGAAAAGGCAGAGGGAGATGAGGTTTTTCACTTCTCACACTCAAGTATGATATTGCCTTTTCAATGTGTTAGCGCTATGTGGGCGCTGGTAAGGGTATGTGGTATTAATGTGTGTCGATGTGTTGGCAGTATGTGGCAATGTGGCTATGTGTTTGGCAGAGATTCTGGATGAGGCGGAGTGTTGGGAAAATGCTGAAGCTGCGATGGAGATCGCATCTTGCCCACAGAAGCATCAAGGTGGACCTGGCGCTAATCCTTGCGTGTAAGTGTAATGATCGATTATGTTGTTATCTGCATGCATTTGCATCTGTGTGGTGTGTGTGTGTTATGTTGTGTGTGTGTAGGTGTGTGTTGTGTGTGTGTGTGTGGGTGTGGGTGTGTGTGTGTTGTGTGTGTGTGTGGGGGGGGGGGTGTATTTTGTGTGGTGTGTGTGTAAGTGTGTGTGTGTGTTTGTGTGGGTGGGTGTGTAGGTGTTTGTTGTGTGTGTGTGTAGGTGTCTGGTGTGTTTGTGTGTGTGTGTTGTCTGTGTGCTGTGTGTGTGTTGTGTGTGTGTGTGTGTGTGTGTGTGTTGTGTGTAGGTGTGTGTGTGTTTGTATGTTTGTGTGCGTGTGTGTTTTTGTTTGTTTGTATGTGTGGTGTGTGTGGTGTGTGTGTTTGTGTGTGTGTGTTGTGTGTGTGTGTTGTGTGTGTGTGTGTTTGTGTGTGTACTGCGTGTAAGTATAATAATAAATTATGTTATCTGCATGCATTTACATCTGTGTGGTGGTGTGTGTGTTGTGTGTGTTGTGTGTGTGTGTTTTGTGTGTGTTGTGTGTGTGTTTTGTGTGTGTTTTGTGTGTGTGTGTGTGTGTGTGTAGGTGTCTGGTGTGTGTGTGTGTGTGTGTTTGTGTGTGTGTGTGTGTGTGTGTTTGTGTAGGTGTGTGGTGTGTGTGTGTTTATTTATTTATTTTATTTATTTATTCTTTTATATCGAGGATAATGGAATAAGCACTTGTTTCCTTTTTTACATCTAGTTCCCGTATGTATGCGGTTTTGTATATTTTGTCATCTGTTCCCACCGGCACACAATGGCCTACTCTTTCGAAAAGCGGAACAGGATTTGACGTGTGCGCAAGATGTTCTGCGTGCGTTCGCACACGGGGCCTCGGTTTATAGTCTCATCTGAGGGTGTGTGTGTGCGTGTGTGTGTGTGTGTGTGTGTGTGTGTGTGTGTGTGTGTGTGTGTGTGTGTGTGTGTGTGTGTGTGTGTGTGTGTGTGTGTGTGTGTGTGTGTGTGTGTGTGTGTGTGTGAGAGTGTGTGTGTGTGTGTGTGGTGAAGTATAATAATAAATTATGTTATTTGCATGCATTTACATCTGTGTGTGGTGTGTGTGTGGTGAGTGTGTTGTGGTGAGTGTGTGTTTTGTGTGTGTAGGTTGTGTGTGTGTGTGTGTGTGTGTGTGTGTGTGTGTGTGTGTGTGTGTGTGTGTGTGTGTGTGTGTGTTGTGTGTGTGTACTGCGTGTAGTATAATAATAAATTATGCTATCTGCATGCATTTAATCTGTGTGCGTGTGTGCTGTGTGTGTGTGTTTTGTGTGTGTTTGTGTGTGTGCGTGCGTTTAATAATAATACATGGATTTATATTTTGTGTGTTGTGTGTGTTTTGTGTGTGCGTGTGTGTATAAGCGTGTATGTATGCATGTTTTGTGTGTGCGTGTGTGTATAAGCGTGTATTTATGCATGTTTTGTGTGTGTGTGTGTGTTCTTGTATTCAGTGTCTCTTCACTGTGATATTAGACTGTGACAATGCATGTGTGTGTGTGAGTGACACAGCCTCTCTGTATGCCTGTCTGTCTGTCTGTCTGTCTCTATCTCTATCTCCGTCTCTGTCAGTCTGTCTGTCTGTCTGTCTGTCTCTCTCTCTTTTCTCTCTCTCTCTCTCTCTCTCTCTCTCTCTCTCTCTCTCTCTCTCTCACTGACATAAAAGAGACACAAAACACCAACACCATACACCCCCCAAAAAAAAACCCAAGCAAACCTCAATCATCAATCTATCTATCCATCCATCCATCCATTCAACTATCTTACAATATGTCTATCTACCTATCTATCTACCTACCTACCTGTCTATCTATCTATCTATCTATCTATCTATCTATCCATCCATCCATCCATCCATCCATCCATCTATCCATCCATCCATCCATCTATCTACCTATATGTCTACCTACCTATCTACATACCTACCTACCTATCTATTTATCAATCTATCTACCTGTCTACCTACATATCTATCTATATCTATTTATTCAATGCAATTTTTTTTCTTTTTGGCAGAGCCATCGAAGCCATCATCGACTGTGCCAAAAATGGCGTGGCATCACACTGCAATGACAGAGCTGCCAAAATTGTAGCCAGAATGTTTTACTTGGCTGTGGAGCCCATGGCCAGAGAAATGATGGACTGTGAACTTCAACTGAGAGTGGCCCGTAAGTTTTCCATTACGTGGTGTGGTGTGGTGTGGTGTGGTGTGGTATGGTTGTGGTGCGGTGTGGTGTGGTGTGGTGTGGTGAGGTGAGGTGTGGTGTGGTGTGGTGTGGTGTGGTGCGGTGTGGTGTGGTTTGGTGAGGTGAGGTGTGATGTGGTGTGGTGTGGTGTGGTGGTGTGTTTGTGTGTGGTGTGGTGTGGTGTGGTGTGGTGTGGTTTGGTGAGGTGAGGTGTGTGTGTGGTGTGGTGTGTGTGTGTGTGTGTGTTTGTGTGTGGTGTGTGGTTGTGTGGTGTGGGTGTGGTGTGGTTTGGTGGAGGTGAGGTGTGATGTGGTGTGGTGTGGTTGTGGTGTGTTTGTGTGTGGTGTGGTGTGGTTGTGAGGTGAGGTGTGGTGTGATGTGGTGTGGTGTGGTGTGTTTGTGTGTGGTGTGGTGTGGGTGGTGTGGTGTGGTGAGGTGTGATGTGGTGTGGTGTGGTGTGGGTGTGTTTGGTGTGTGGTGTGGTGTGGTTGTGGTTGTGGTGTGGTGAGGTGAGGTGTGATGTGGTTGTGTGTGTGTGTGTGTGTGTGTGGTTGTGGTGTGGTGAGGTGAGGTGTGATGTGGAGTGGTGTGGTTTGGGTGTGGTGTGGTGGGTGAGGTGTGATGTGGTGTGGTGTGGTGTGGTGTGGCGAGGTGAGGTGTAGGTGTGTGTGGTTGGTGTAGTGTGGTTGTGTGGTGTGGTGTGGTGTGGTGAGGTGAGGTGTGATGTGGTGTGGTGTGTTGTGGTTGTGGGGTGGCGAGGTGATGGTGAGGTGTGTGTGGTGTGGTGTTGTGGTTTTGGTGAGGTGAGCTGTGATGTTGGTGTGGTGTGTGGTGTGGTGTGGTGTGGTGTGGTGTGGTGAGGTGTGCTGTGATGTGGCTGTGGTGTGTTTGTGTGTGGTTTGGTGAGGTGATGGTGATGGTGTGTGTGGTGTGGTGTGGTGTGGTGTGGTGGGTGTGTGTGTGTTGTGTGGTGGGTGTGTGTGTTCGTTTTAACGTCTATCCTCGAAACAATGGTTTTAGACAGGTGAGTGTGTGTGTCCGTGTGCGTGTGTGTTTGGTTGTGTGTGTGTGTGTGTGTTCGTTTTAACATTTATCCACTAAACAGTGGTTTAGACAGGTGTGTTTTTGTGTGTGGGTGTTTTGTGTGTTTGCGTGTGGTTTTGTGTTGTGTGTGTGGTGTGTATGTTGTGTGGTTTTGTGTGTGGTTTGTGTGTTTGTGTGTGTGTGTGTTTGTGTGTATGTGTGTGTGGTTATGTGTGTGTATGTGTGTGTAAGTTTACCGCATGGGTTAAACTGTGAAAATGTTGAAATGTGTGTGTTGTGTTGTGGTTTGTTGTGGTGTGTTGTGCTGTGTGTGTGTTGCGTTGTGCTGTGTGGTGTGTGTGTGTGTATGTGTGTGTGTGTGATCCGTTCCCATCGGTACACACTGGTGTATTCTTCCGAAAGGTGGAACCAGTTCAATTAACATATGTGCTAGTTGCTTTGCGTGCGTTTCCATACGGGACCTTAGTTTGTACTGTCACAACCGAAGGATTTTGGAGGGAATGGAATCGGCACTGATATTAACTCCGGTGGGGGGAAAGGGGGGGTGATCCTCTTAAACGGGTTTAGGCCTACTCGGTGGTTGCCAAAACCTGGGATTGATCCCGGGTCGTCAGATCGCCAGCAGAAGGCTCTAACCACCAGGCCTATCCTATCTCCCATCATCGTTGTTGTAATCATCATTGCTGTTGCAATGGATCCCTGCCCACTGTGGTATACCTGGCAACGAACAGGCTGATGATGAACTTGCGAAAACAGGGAGCACAGAAAGAACAGAGCGAAAGCAGCATCACCTTCCCACGAAAAGAAGACAATCATCGAATCAATAGCCCGTCCCAGAGTAGAGAAGGACGACTACCACTATCTCAAAAGCAAAAGAACATGTCATCATTCTAAGACTCTGCACTGGGCACAACAGGCTAGATCACCACATGTCCACAAAGCTGAAACTCGTTCCTTCTCCCCTGTGGTAAAGAAAACCAGACTGGCCAGCACATCCTTCAGAGATACACGCTATACAGCAGCGACCTGAGGAAGAAGATTGTGTGGCTGACGGAGATAACTCTGCAAACCAAGCTGTACGGCCCACAAGAGGAGCTGGAAAGGATATGCTGTTATTATTTTTCCCAGACACATCTGACAGTGTGAAAAAGCGAGCGAGAGAAGAAGATCATTACTGTTGTTATATCCCACTACTTGTACCACTACTTTTTAGTCTTTTTACACCTATTCCTAAGGGGACGGAATAGCTCAGTGGTCAGAGCACTCGCTTTCCCCCAGCTAAAGTTAAGCAGCATTGAGTGTGGTTACCACTTAGGTGGGTGACCGTTTGCGCGCCTTGGCTTCAGTACAGTCCCCCAGTTCACCCAGCTGTAAATGGGTACCTGCCTCTTTAGGGTCAGGGAAGGTAAAGCAGCGAGGGAGAGGAGAGATGGGCGCCGCCCTCAATATACTGGCCCCTTGAGAAGCTGAGGTCTTTGACGCCTCGCTCCCCTACGACCGCACAGGTTATTGGACACCTATACCTTTACCTTACACCTATTCCTGCTTCTACTGTCATCATACTGTGTCTGTCTGTCTGTCTGTTCCAGGAAGCGTGATGAATCTGCTGCCAATGACCAGACGAAAGTAGATGAACCAGGAAACACCAGTGTCGACCAGACTTTCTGATTTTTTTTTTTCGAAGTCATCTTTTGGCAGACTTTGTGATTTTGTAATGAAGTCATCTGTTGGCGGACTTTCTGATTATGTAATGAAGTCATCTGTTGGCGGACTTTCTGATTATGTAATGAAGTCGTCTGTTGGCAGACTTTCTGATTATGTAATGAAGTCATCTCTCTGCTGAGTACCACCAGACTTTCTGATTATGTAGTGAAGTCATCTGTTGGCAGACTTTCTGATTATGTCATGAAGTCATTACTATGCTGAGGACCAGATTTTCTTATTTTGTTATCGAAGTCCCCTGTGTGCTGAGTTAACAAATCACTCAGACGTACATCTGAAACTGTATTTAGTAAGAGACCAGTCTTGGAGTTGATATGTCAGGATAATATTCTTTTTGTGTGTGTGTTTTTCATTTTTATTCTTTCATTTTGATGATAATGTTGTTATCTTTGTCAGGTTTGTGTTCGAAATAGCATGTCAAAACAGTTTGGAAAAGAACGTTGTTGTTTGATGGGGGTGGGGGTGGTGGTTGTTGTTTAAAGTGTTTTATGATGATAATAGTGGTTATAATGATAAATATAATTGTTATTATTATAATTATTATCTTTATTTTTATTATTATTATTATTATCATCATCATCGTCATCTTCTTCTTCTTCTTCTTCAAGTTTGCGAAATGTTGAAATAAAACTGTTTCCTTTTGGACATTGTTTTTCGGTGTGTGTGTGTGTGTGTGTGTGTGTGTGCGTGCGTGCGTGTGTGCGTGCGTGCGTGCGTGCGTGTGTGTGTAAACAATATTTTTCATAATCTGGCGACTCAGTAAACAAATAATCTTTTTGCACAAACAAGAAGTCTGTAAACAAAAAGAAAGTGCAAATAAAAAAAACCACACTTCAAGACAAGGAAAATACTTCTTGCATAAATAAAAATAGATAAATGGGGGGAAAACAATGTCTTGCACAATGGGTGTTTTTTTTTAAGTTACGGTAAAGGTGTCCTATAACCTATGTGGTCGTAGGAGAGCGAGGCATCAAAGACCTCAGCTTCTCTAGGGGCCAGCATATTGAGGGTGGCGCCCATCTCCTCTCCCTCGCTGCTTTACCTTCCCTGACCCTAAAGAGGGCAGGTACCCATTTACAGCCAGGGGACTGTACTGAAGCCAAGGCGCGCAAACGGTCATTCAGCCAACTGGTAACCACGCTCGATGCTGCTTAACCTTGGCTGGGGTAAAGCGAGTGCTCTGACCACTGAGCTATCCCGTTCCCACCAATGATGCGGTCATTCTAATCATGACATGTTCTGTTCTGTGCAGTATAAGACTGTATGTATGTTGTGTTTTTGTCCACAATCTTTTCTTTTTGCTAAATTCCAATTTTTTCCATTCTTTTCAGCTTTTAGGGATTTTTTTCTTCTTTACATTCGTGGCAAAAGGGGGAGATTTTTTTGTTGGTTTTCTGTTAAAGTGTCTTTTTTTTCTAAAGAGAAAAACAACTGTTCTTCAAAGAGAGATAACAGAATACGAGCAAGATAAGGTAGCGTCCCTTGTTCCTGGATTTTTTGTTGTTGTTTAAGGGAGGGTTGGGGGGGGGGGGGGGGTAATTTTCTTTTATTGTTGTTGTTTGCCTTTTTTGTTTGTTTGTTTTGTTTGCTTCGTTTTGTTTGGGATATGTGTTTGTTGTTTTTTTCCTGTGATCGATTGAAGGTGTTCTTGAAAATGATGAGAGGGACAATAAATGCATGAATGAATGAATGATGTTGGAGAGACAATGACAATGACAAATTCTTTTATTTCGAGGATAATGAAAGAGCACTCATGTGCTTTTTTTACATCCAGTCCCGGCTTGTACTACATCACTACATCAAGCCTCCCGCCTCGCTGCAGACAAACGTCTGTCTCCCCGCGACGCCGAAAGGCACCAGTGGCAGATGAAAGAGAAGAGTCCCGGCTTGTAGGGATACATCTTAATAATAACCCAATACTTTTACTCTCACACAGTAGAAACAAAGAGAATTAACCCTTACAAAAAACAAAACAAACAACAACAACAAAAAGGACCAAACTAAAAAAGAAAACCCCCAAAACAACCTCCCACCCCCCCCCCCCCCCCCAAAAAAAAAAAAAAAAAAAAAAACACCACCCCACCACCCCCAAAAAATCAACGAAGAAAACAACAACAACAACAACAACAAAAGAGAAAAAGAACAAAACAAAACACACAAAAAAGAAGAAAAAGAGAAAAACAAACAAACAACAACAAAAACAAAAAAAAACCAAAGGGGGAAAAAACAAGAACAAAAACCCAAACTTATAAAGTCATACAAAGAAAGAGAGACAGAGAGAGAGAGAGAGAGAGAGAGAGAGAGAGAGAGAGAGAGAGAGAGAGAGAGAGAGAGAGAGAGAATGTTTGGGGGACAGAAAGAGAGGGGGGACACAGACAATGACAATGACAAATTCTTTTATTACGACGATAATGAATAAGCACTCATGTGCTTTTTTTTTTTACATCCAGTCCCGGTTTGTAGGGATACATCTTAATAATAAACCCAGTACTCATACTCTCACACAGTAGAAACAAAAAGAAAAAAACAAAAACCCAACAACAACAAAAACACAGAGAGAGACAGAGACAGAGAGAGATAGAGACAGACAGAAAGACGACAGAGAGCGAGACAGACACAGACAGACAGAAAGACAGACAGAAAGACAGACAGACAGAGAAAGGGAGAGGGTAGAGGGGGGATGGAGATGGATATGCAGGGGGAGAAACTCGCATCCATGAGATTCTTAATCAAATGAAAGCAAGCGACACAAAAGGAAGAGAGAAAAAAAAAGAAAGAAGGAAAGAAATTTTGAAGAAGAAAACAATAGTGAACACAAAAAAATGGGGGGGGGGGGGAGAGAGAAAGAATAAAAACAGAAACATGGGGGTGGGGGGGGAGTTAAAAACAAAAACAAACACACACAAAACCGCAGTAATAATGAAATTTTTTAAAACCTACGATAGGCAGAAAGAAACAACTGAAAACCAATAAACTCTCTAAATTTGAGTGGGGTATGAATGTTTGTAATGTTTGTTTTTTTTGTTTTGTTTAAAAAAATTGTTAAAAGGCCTACAAAGGGGAGTTAGCATGCCCTGAAAAAATTCCCTCTATCAATGTTATTTTCCTTGGACTGTCCAAGCCATGTTAAAACACAGCCTAAATGTCTACCAGGTATTTCAATTTCGTTTTAAACGTTTTCATTCAAGTTAATCATGGTTTTATATTATTTATCATATTTTGATAATACAGTTTGTTGATATAAAGAAAAAAGCATATCCACAATATGGAGAGGTGGAAAAATAATAAAATAAGATGAATATTAGGAAAAACAGAAGGAAACAGAGAGAGAGAGAGAGAGAGAGAGAGAGAGAGAGAGACGCAAACGCAATTTTATTTTACGAGGGTAATAGAATAAGTTACAAAGACTTTTTTTCATCCAGCCCTCAACATGAAAAAAAAAAAAAAAAAAAAGAAAAAAAGGAAGAAAAAAAAAAAAGAGAAAGACCATTGCAAGAAAAACAACAGCAAAGAATGCAAATGAATACACATACACGCATGAAGAAAGTGAGAGAGAGAGAGAGAGAGAGAGAGAGAGAGAGAGAGAGAGAGAGAGAGAGAGAGAGAGAGAGAGACAGACAAAGACAGACAGACAGACGGACAGACAGACAGAGGCATAGAGGGAGAGTTTTCAAAAACAAACATTATTATGTGAAAATAACTAAGAGAGAAAGAGGAGAAGAGAGAGAGAGAGAGAGGAGAGAGAGAGAGAGAGAGGAGAGAGAGAGAGAGAGAGAGAGAGAGAGAGAGAGAGAGAAGTAAAGGATAGAAAGAAAGGAAGTGAAATGCATCTCAGCCCCAAAGCTGCAAACCATTCAAACAAATTCGACAGCGACATTAACACTTGCACAGACCCAGTTTCCACAAATCTGATGATCTGTGTTAAAGGGATTTTGCATGGTCACTTTGCATAGCTTCAAATCCACACTTTGGGGAACTTCAATTCACATTGTGTAAAGTCTTCTTCTTCCTTTTGTGTCATGTTTCTCCCAGGGGAGGTTTGACATTGATGAGCCTTCTCCATCTCTCTCTGTTTTGAGCTTCCTCCTTATTTATGCCCCTTTCTCCAAGATCATCTGCAATACAGGCAGCCCGGGCCTTGCTAGGTCTTCCCTTTGTGTACAGTGTGCTTTAATAATGTAGTAAAAAGTATGTATCTTGTGTAAAAACTAAATGAATTAATAAAGGTAAAGGTGTCCCATAACCTATGTGGTCGTAGGGGAGCGAGGCGTCAGAGACATCACTTCTCTAGGTGCCAGCATATTGAGGGTGGCGCCCATCTCCTCTCCCTCGCTGCTTTACCTTCCCTAACCCTAAAGAGGCAGGTACCCATTTACAGCTGGGTGAACCAGGGAACTGTACTGAAGCCCAAGGCGTGCAAACGGTCACCCATCAATGTAGTAACCACACTCAATGCTGCTTAACTTTGGTGGGGGAAAGCGAGTGCTCCAACTACTGAGCTATCCCTCATGTGTACAGAGTGTTTTAACAATGTAGTAAAAAGTACAAGTATCTTGTGTATAAGGTTTAAATAATAATGTAGCAAAAAGTATGTATATGTGCCCGCACATTTTATTTCCTAACAGGCATCTGGATACATCTGAATGTGTCAGTTTTTTGCGCTTATTTAATGGACTCATTTTGAACAATTGTATGTAAGGCAGGGGAGAGACAGACATGCACATGACAAGACACTGCACTGCACTGCTTATTCAATGTACCATCTGAAAATAAAAGTTTGACTTTGACTTTGACAGACAGACAGACAGACAGAGGGTACAGACAACATGTGTATGCATCCTTATCTTGTGCATACTCTACACTTGTAAACATAGACATGGACTCTGAACAAAGACTTTGGTCAAGTTTTTATTATCATCTTCAGATTCTTGCACTTGTTTTATTTTTCATCAAGTGTGCACAACATACAACCCATGTGTATTACTTTTCATCATGTTTGAACAACATGTCAACTCATTCTCAAGTTTCCATTTGTTTTCTTTCAGCTGCGAGCCGGCTACCCAACCCTAACTCCAGCCTCTCTTTTTTGGCTGAAGGGGGAGGTAAGCTTTTCCCAATGCTCTGACCAGCAGTGACACAATGACCCACCCACTGACTTTCTGCTCACTTTTAAATTCTCACAGACCTCTATGACATGTTCATTCCAATACACTTTCAAAACGCAGAAGTGACAAAAGACTTCATTCCAGCCGTGTTCTCTTTACAGCCAGAAAGCACAGACACCCGGAAAGAACAAGTGCAAGACATCGGCTTGTAAAGTTTTTTATAAAACAGGTTAGAGTTGTGCAAATCTTGCATTATTTTTTTTCCAGCAAAGTCAGTCAGCTGGGTAGTCATGTGCCAGTGGTGTGTGCTCACCACTTAAGATTTTAAAAAAAAAATTAATATACATTATCAACTTTGTACAGGGTTGTAATATACTAAAATAAGAATAAGCAACAGCGGTTACATCAAACATTTTTGATGATTCTAAGATAAACAGGCAACGTTTGTTCATTTCATTATCCACACCATACATTTCTGGTTGGGATTCTAGAACAAGTGTAACTGGGTTTGGGGCAATTATAAAGTGTAGTAACAGAGAAAAAAACCTACTGTTAATACTTTCAACTTCACAGCAAAAACCAAAAAAAAACTCAACATGCTACTGGCAAATGTGGTTTCCAATTCACCCTTTCATGGGAGTAAAATCTATTGGAAAGCAGCTTCAAATACAATATATTAACAACAAATGCATATGAAACCAATACTGACCCTGGAATAATGGAAACAGGGAGGGGGCAGCAAAAAAGGTGGAGGGCATTCATTAACTGCAATCACTTAAACCAGTCTACCAGATACTGCAAAACCACTGTCCAAGAATTTCACATAAAGAGGACAGGTCAAAGGCACAATTGAAACAATGTCCGAGTTATGATTTTAAAAAATTATACAGGAAACAAACTACACACACACTTGAAGGTGAAAAATGGGCATTGCTTGGAATGTGTTACATACAACTAAAACCAATGACACAACTGCCCGATGAAACTGAAATTTCAAGCCTCCAATATATTGAAACATCAAATGCAAAAAAAACAAACACAAAAAAGTCATGAACGTGTTAACATAAAAGCATGGAGTAAAACATTTTAAGGGTGATGTGATATTTGGAAGAAAATCATGAGATAGCTTTACTGGATCACACTTAGCGGTATCGGTGTGCTTGCTGTTTATGCAGAAGATAAAAAAAAGAGCGACATCAAGCAGCCCCAGGGTGGCAGAGAAACACCACACCCCACCACACCACACCACCCCACACACCACCACACCGCACTACACACCACCCCACCCCACCACACCCCACCCCACCCCACCACCCCACACCCAGGCCTGTCTGTCCCTTACAGCTGGGGAACACAGCAGCCATAGACAGGCAAATACTGCATGAGCCAAACCATGAAGTCACTATATACTTTTACAATGATGTCAGGCTCTGTTGGATCATGATCTATAGGTACAATGGGCAACACAGCAGTTGACATTACCTAAACTCTGTTTTCAATAATAAAATAAGATACAGCAATAAACTGCTTCACTTTGCACTCAACTTCAAATTTGATACATAAAAAAGGCAAGAATAAAAGGAACATCAGCTTTTGCTAAATGTTTCAGGACAAGAAAAGTGAAAAAGGCAAGCGCTTTAAACACAAGACTAGCGGTCCACCAGCATTCCTGGCTAAAATACACATTTTCCTTCTACTTGAAAAAAAAAGGGATTTAAAGCACAAAAAACCCAACATTGTTACAACCAAGTGTTTCATACAGTAGCTTGTAAACAATTTATGACTAACCATTTTAAAAAAAACACAAAAACACACACACTAAACCATTTTCTAGTTTTACACAACCCAGGTTTCAGCACAAAAATAAAAGCAAAGCCAAACAAAACAAAACCACAACCTGTACCACACTGTATTATCACAGTGATCTATTCTAGCATACATCATTTTACAACAAAACCAAACCCCAACCTGTACCACACTGTATTATCACAGTGATCTATTCTATCATACATCATTTTACATCAAAACAAAACAACCTGTGCCACACTGTATTATCACAGTGATCTATCTATTCTAGCAGACATTTTACAACAAAACAAAACCACAACCTGTACCACACTGTATTATCACAGTGATCTATTCTGGCAGACATCATTTTACAACATTGGCTACACTGGAATTTTAGAGTACACACATGATTGGGGTAGAGCTCTATATTGCAGAAAAGCAGCACACACACACAGATTAATGGACATAGCAGCTACAGTACACAGGATGGACACCATGCCAGAAAGCAGGCAGCAGTACATACATCATGCAGCAATGAACACTGACTGCAGTACATACATCATGCAGCAATGAACACTGACTGCAGTACATACATCATGCAGCAATGAACACTGACTGCAGTACATACATCATGCAGCAATGAACACTGACTGCAGTACATACATCATGCAGCAATGAACACTGACTGCAGTACATACATCATGCAGCAGTACATACATCATGCAGCAATGAACACCCACTGATGTCAATTCCTCTTCTTCCACTTGCAGTCTTGCCAACACATCCACACTTTTTGGGGTATGGCATCCAACCATCGTTACCCTCTTTTCCTTAAAAAAGAGATTTTTGTTGTTTTTTCGTTTGGGGGTCAACTTAAAAATAATAATTCACTGTGGGGCCTCTAACTTCTCTTTTCTCCAACTTCTCTTTCAGTATCAATGCCAACGAAAACAAAAAAGGAAAAGATCGTGATAGCACATGGAAATCAAAGACTGGTGGGAGAGATGCAGGTGAGTAATTGTATCACTGGGTTGGGAGTGCTATGACCTGGGTAGTGGCCATGAGACTGACCTAAAGGTGACGGTCAAGGTGTTTCCATAACCTATAGGGTCATTGGGGAGGAAGGTGTCCGAGACCTCAGCCGACTGACAGCAAAGCAAAGAGGAACTAAGGGAACAAGACACACTGCCTGCAGTTTTATACATAGAGAATGGAATAAAGACACTACAGTTTTATACATAGAGAATGGAATAAAGACACTACAGTTTTATACATAAAGAATGGAATAAAGACACTACAGTTTTATACATAAAGAATGGAATAAAGACACACTACAGTTTTATACATAAAGAATGGAATAAAGACACACTACAGTTTTATACATAAAGAATGGAATAAAGACACACTACAGTTTTATACAAAGAGAATGGAATAATGACACACTGCCTGCAATTTTATACACAGAGAATGCAATAAAGGCAAACATGGTTTTCTTACACCAGTTTGTAAAACAACAAAAGGGGAAAATGCCTTTTCTAACAGAAAGTTGTTAAACAAGGTTGACATTTTTTTTAATACTGGATTTTGTTTTTAATCCAATATTCAAATACTTCATCCTTTCCGAAATTTATAGGACTTTTTTTTTAATGCACAATTTAGCCTACACTGGTGAGAAAATGCCTGTAGCATACCCTTCCAGAGATTTACCTGCTGCACAGCAAAAATCCACTCTTCACTCATGCACACACACACACACTCACACACACACACACACAGTCATTCCCACAGACATGAACATGCTTTCTACCCTTCCCTGTAAGGTATCTCACCATCTCCCAATATCTTCCCCTAATGATTATTCAATAACGCTTTTTAAAACCAGCATTCCCCCCACTCCTCGGCTTTTAAATATCTTTTTTCTTAAATGCACCTTTTCCAATTATTCAGCCATGCTTTCTAAGGCCAGCATCGTATCCTTTTGTTTTTAAATAAACTTTTTTTCTAAAATGCTCCTCCCCCCCCCCCACCCCACCCTTACCTGAACCTAATCAAAGTGAGATGGCCTTCCCCCATCCTCAGTCATTACACTGCTTTCCCCATCCATGTATACCACAACATTCTACCACCACCACCCCTTCTTCCTAGCATCCTTTTCCCTGAAATTCTAGCACCCCTTCCAATCCAATCTTGTTTATAGTCCCACCCACCACAGAGGCCATATCAGGGCTGTCATCTAGCAAAACTTTTAAATTATCAGATTATAACTCAGCGACTACATACAGATTAATGCAGGGTTTTAAACCAACCTACTGTCGTTCCTTGTATCAACGCCCTTTCCAAACTCAAGGGTCAACCCAGGACAGTCACCGCATTGTGGGATAAACCACATTACCGACAAATTGAGATATAACTAATACCAGATTCCCTAAAACAACCTTATATAAACCACATTACCGACAAATTGAGATATAACTAATACCAGATTCCCTAAAACAACCTTATATAAACCACTTTACCGACAAATTGAGATATAACTAATACCAGATTCCCTAAAACAACCTTATATAAACCACATTACCGACAAATTGAGATATAACTAATACCAGATTCCCTAAAACAACCTTATATAAACCACATTACCGACAAATTGAGATATAACCAATACCAGATTCCCTAAAACAACCTTATATAAACCACATTACCGACAAATTGAGATATAACCAATACCAGATTCCCTAAAACAACCTTATATAAACCACATTACCGACAAATTGATATAACTAATACCAGATTCCCTAAAACAACCTTATATAAACCACATCACCGACAAATTGAGATATAACTAATACCAGATTCCTAAAACAACCTTATATAAACCACATCACCGACAAATTGAGATATAACTAATACCAGATTCCTAAAACAACCTTATATAAACCACATCACCGACAAATTGAGATATAACTAATACCAGATTCCCTAAAACAACCTTATATAAACCACATCACCGACAAATTGAGATATAACTAATACCAGATTCCCTAAAACAACCTTATATAAACCACATCACCGACAAATTGAGATATAACTAATACCAGATTCCCTAAAACAACCTTATATAAACCACATCACCGACAAATTGAGATATAACTAATACCAGATTCCCTAAAACAACCTTATATAAACCACATTACCGACAAATTGAGATATAACTAATACCAGATTCCCTAAAACAACCTTATATAAACCACATCACCGACAAATTGAGATATAACTAATACCAGATTCCCTAAAACAACCTTATATAAACCACATCACCGACAAATTGAGATATAACTAATACCAGATTCCCTAAAACAGCCTTGTTATTAGTGACTAACCACGATTTCTTCTTCACTCATATAATTGCCCTTTATGGGATGATTAAAGGTTTTTGACTTTGATGGAAAATGCCTGATTCTCTCAGGAAGTTTAAAAATGTCCGGTGCAACATCACAGCAACCCTTCTTCCATGAAACCCAAAGTAAAAATATTTAGCGTCTGTGTCAGCACACCACGTTACCTGTCTGCCTTTTGTGTCCACATGTGGGGCCAGGGTTAGAGGCGAGGTTAGTGTTAGTGTTAAGAGTTAACAACAAGGTTAAGGGTTGTCTGTCAGCTGGTCGGTCTGAATGTTAGAATGCATGTGGACACAATGGCAGATGGATAAATGGTGTGTAGCTACAGACGGTGGTAAACAGCTGGCAACAGCATGGAGCTTTAAACCAATCACCAGTCCTAGCAACAGCTAAGGCTGTGCAGTGGATTCGTGTTGACAAATTTCCATTGCACTTTGGTGTCCACAAATTTCTGTTGGACTTCAGTGTCCACAAATATTTGGAATTTGGTGTCCACATATTTTCCATTGGACTTCAATTTCCACAATTGTCCAGCTTTGCGATCAAGTGCTGTCAAGGCCTAGGATATTTTTTTAACAAGTCGCATCCATTAAAAAATGCCCAAAATAAACCCTGTAAGACAAAAATCCTATCAGCCAGCCCTCTTGTCTATCCTCACTGCTCTCAACATGCCTCTGTCTTCTTCCTTTTTTGTCATGTTTCTCCCAGGGAAGGTTTGACATTGATGAGCCTCCTCCATCTTTCTGTTTTGACCTTCCTCCTTATTTATGCCCCTTTCTCTAAGATCATCTGCAATACAGGCAGCCCAGGTCTTGCTAGGTCTCCCCTTTGGTCTCTTTCCATCCACTATGAAGTTCATTGCTCTTTTTATGATGTGGTGGTCTGCTTTCCGTTGAACGTACCCAAACCAGCGCAGTCTATTGGTACTAGCTACAGACTTCAGATTATCAACTTTGCACATTCTCCATAGTTCTTCAATGTGGCTCTGTACCCCTCCTGAACACCACCACCCTTTCCCTTCCTTGCCTCTCCTTCTAACCTGATGACTCCTACCAATCTTACACACACACACACACACTTGTACGACACTAATATGTTTGAAATCTGAAACTCCCATTTACAATTTTTCTTTTTAAAGTGTATACTACCAACAAGTCTAACTGATGCACTTAATACTGCTGCAGTGCAGTCAGAGGATGTGATACACTACAGGCAAATCATTATCAACGCACAGATCTGTTCACTATACTGTGAACCTTTACCAATTCTGCTGACAAGCAAAGACTATGTGGAGACTTGACCTGCTCTCTCTCTGGGATCTTGCACTACACTGCACTATACTACACTACACATGATTTAGCCCTCTATAAATTCCATACATTATTATTATTATTATTTATTACTATGTTCGTGATGGCCAGAGCAGAGGCTGGCCACCAGCAAGGAACAGTCTTGCTTCATCTCAGGACCAGCATAGTGTGAAACTTGTCATTTCTTAGGATTTGTTTTTTCAGCACAAATTTCTACTTCAGCCAAAAGAAAAAATGGCTATTTCATTGCCTATTTTCCCATTTCTGTGTTTGGGGTCTCTGGTACTTTGCTGCTTAATGACTGCATAGGTTATGAAACATTGACCCTATTTTCCAAAACTCAGAAAAATTTGTCTTCTTAAAAAAAAAAAATCAAAGCATTGCCACATTTCTTAATCAGTTATTCCTACAAGCACCGATGGAAAATGTTAGGGCAGGAATATTTTCTCAAACATTCCTTCAAATTTATTTTTAAAAGTTAAAAAAATAAATAAATAAACGCCTTCAAGATAAAGACATAAATTCTGCCCAATCTTAAATTGAATGAAAGTTATGTCAAGATCAGAATATTTTCTCAAGCCACCACTGGATCATTTTCCAATCCAACTCAAATCTTGTTTATAGCCCCGCCAACCACAAAGGCCATATTGGGGCTTGGATATTTAAAATTAAAAACTGAAAGGGAAAAAGATGGGGGTTTTTCTCAAAATCCTCCATAGAAGTTAGGTCAGGAACAGAGTGCTTTCTCAAGCAATCATTTGATCATTTCTAAAATATAAAAAAGCTGATCATTAAATAAAAATAAAAAACTACTTTTTCAAAAACCACCATATATGTTAGGAACTGGGCGATTTCTCAAGCAATCATTTGATCAGGTACATTCTAAAAAAAACCCCAAAAAATCTGATCAGTTAAAAAAAAAGGCCATCACTCAAAATTTGGACATCAGACATAATTTTTTAAAAAACCAACCTAATAAGAAGTTATGTCAGGAACACAGCATTTTCTTCAATGCACATCATGTGATTCCAGGGACAGAGTCTGGGAAGCAAAAGAAGGCGTGGCTTATCTTAAAGAAAGGCCGTGTCCAGCGCCGCTTGTCAGTTAGGCGACATCAGCTGTGACTCCGTTTAGTTTAAATTTCATTTTCTTGACAAAACACCGACAGCTACATCTTTCATGTTAAAGATTATAACAAAGTGAAAGTAATGTTTGAGATTTTACTCTGCGAGAAATTTAAGCCTTGTACTTTTCCATCAGTGTGAGAAACCTGTGTTTTACTTCACAGCGTTACTTCTGCCGTTGCAGTTTGAAATGCTCCCAGTATGTGCGTGTGTGGCAGAGCGCTTTTTCACTTTTTTGTGTTGTATTCTATTGTATAGTGCTGTAGTGTACTGTATTGTGTTGCATTGTATTGTATACCACTTTAAGTCACGGCAGATTTCTCTGTGTGAAATTCAGGCTGCTCTCCCCGAGGAGAGCGCATTGCCACAAGAGCAGCACCACCCATATTTTTTTTCTTTTGTTGTCTGCATTATGTAGCAGCTGGCTTTAATCTACAGAATTTTGACAGGGACAAATATTCATATGCCCATGTCTCTTAATTTGATCACATTTATCAAAAAATATAAAGTCATACAAAACATGCACAAGCTATCCCGTCGTCCTTGGTCCTAGTGGCCTCCTCCTCCTGGCTGTTCCCTCAACAGTGACGCCCGTCTGTCTCCACACCGCTGGAGCCGGCTGTCTTTTCCCTGAGGACTGGCCGAGGTCTTGACGCCCTAGCTAGTTAGGGGTCCAGGTGACGAGACCTGAAGATCAGAAAACATTTAAGGACGTTGATGTGTTTTCTATTTTTGTTGACTTATGTAGTCTATATTTGAGTAGTTATTCTAACTTTGTCACCCCGCTCATCCCAGCATTTTATTTTCATTTCATGTTTACAGCCCTGCCGACTGCAAAAGCCAAATCAGGTCATTTCATTCAATTTTGTCATTTCTTTCAATTTTAGTGGCTCCTGTAACAATTTCAAAACCAACACCTATTCTTGTCATCCATTCCTAACTGCATACAATGGCCTACTCTTCCAAATGGTGGAACAGGTTTTAACATGTGCACAATATGTTTGGCATGCGTTTGCGCATGGTACAATGGTTTACAGTCTCCTTCAAAGGACTTTTTGAAGGAGTAGGGTCAGATGAGATGAGAGTCAGTACCGATATTAAGTCCAGGGTAAAAAAAATCATGAACAAGTGCGTCAGTGGCAGCTCAAACCCCAGCTGTCAGATCACAAGCGCAATGTTCTAACCACTAGGCTATCCTCCCACCCCCTTAGCTATGTTTAAATGTTGTCATGCTTCTGAAAGTATAAGCAGCATTCACAACTGAAAAGCCTAGGGGATGGGAAGTACTGACACAAATCTACCACTGCTATAGTAATAAAGGGCAGTTTGGTCTGATCTGACTTGGCTTCACCTCCTGGCTAAAGGCGGGGATACTGCACGGAATTTTTCAGGCAGTGGTGTTTTTCTTTGGGGAGGGGGGGGAGGGGCATGTTAATATTACCCAGTGGAGCCCATGGGACTGCCTATCCAGAGAGTAGGCTGCATGCCAGGTGAAGGTGTGTGTGTCATCCATGCCACCAGCCATAACTGCCCTACTCCTCTCTGAGAAATGAAGGGGGTTTCATGTGTGGGGAAGATATGTGTGCGTGTGTTCGCACACACACGTCACCCAGCTGTGCAGTCTCCTCCAAAGGACTGTCAGGGAAATGGAGAAGCACCAGTTAGTCGATTCCACGGGAAAACTCCCTCAACCATCACAGCCCAGGGTCACATCTACAACCTGCTTGTAGGTACACAGCTTTTAGTCTCTCTTTAACACAATGTCATATTTCAAATCTATCATTGTTCCCACTTGGTGGAAGACAAACTGATTTCTTAATTTTTGATTCAAAATATTTTAGGGAGTATTTTTTTCATCTGGATATTATTTCTTTTTAAAAAGCAAAACAAAAACAAGATGCATTCTTTAAATTCTTGAAATAATGAAAATAATCTGCCCTATCTCAGTGATAAACTTGCATGGTTAAGAAACGGATCTTTTCACTAAGGATGTTCGCTCGTTTATTGAAATAAATGTATTTTCAAATGCAGAGTTCATCACCACAAAGAGGATTTTGCCAGACCCAAATCTTAAGGAACTACATTCCTTTTTTTAAAAATTTTATTCTTTTATATTGAGGATAATGGAATAAGCAATTATGTACTTTTTTACACCCAGTCCCCGTGTGTATGCAGTTTTGTAAATTTTGTCATCTGTTCCCACCGGCACACAATGGCATAGAGAATACAAGGGTCCAAAATTTAAAATATTCAGACATCTTCATTCACATATTTCTAATGAGTTAACTCAAAGGATTATACATGTAATATGAAACGCTCTTGTTGTTACTGATTATCTCTTTTTAAAAAACCTTTATATAGTAACGCAATTATTTTTTTTAAATGAAAACATGGCTGTAAAAAGAATCTGTCTACGCAGACCACTGAAAGCAGACATGTAGAACTACGTGCCTGTTGGAAGTGTTACGCTACGAAAGAAACCCGAGTGTAACTGCACAGATCTGTCTGTATCAAGGCCTCATCGTCATTCTTGTCAACAGCTTGTACAGAAAGGACATACTATCTCGACTGATTCATTTGTTTGAGACTGCTGTCATCAGAGCTACACACACCGGACTCGGAAACCAAACACACAGCACTGGCAGGAAACACAGAAGAATATAAATATTCCCAACATCGTATGAATCTACGTCTTAAATCCAGCATTGCCTCCCAACACCCCCCCCCCCCCCCCCCCCCCCCCAAAAACCCCCAAGAGCAAAAGCTAACAAAAAACCCTAAACACCATTTTACCTTTAACGATTTTTTTCATGGTTCCTTGGCTGGAGCTCCCAGGTTCACCAAAGGTGAGATTTTGCGTATGTGACCGTTGTTTGCCCACCATGAAGGTAGCTGCATTCCGACTTCAGGGATGTATGCTGGGTGTGATCACGTTTCTGTTAACTCACAGAACGCCAAGATAAATTATGGGATCTTTAACATGCATATCTGAGCTTCTGCATGAGTATATACACATAGGGAATGAAGGCACTGGCAGGTCTGCACTTGACACTGACCTGGGAGATTGTAAAAATCCCCACCCTTAATTCACCAAACACTGCTAGGATTCAAACCCATGACTTCAAGGAGCCAAGAGATTGAAGTCAGTCTTATTCCCTTGCCTATAGCATACATCTAATAATCGTTTAAAAACAAGTCGCCTTTAACAACCGATTTTGAAACAAGTCAACATTTAATAACCGATTTTAAAACAAGTCACCTTTAACAACCGATTCTAAAACAAGTCAACCTTTACCATTCTAAAACAAGTCATCTTTAATAACCGATTTTAAAACAAATCTTTAACAACTGATTCTAAAGCAAGTCAACCTTTAACATTCTAAAACAAGTCATCTTTAACAACTGATTTTAAAACAAGTCATATTTAACAACTTATTCTAAAGCAAGTCACCTTTAATAACCGATTTAAAAACAAATCTCTCCTTTACAGTTAACACATCAGTCAGCAAAGTTATCTCCTTGCTGTGACCTGAGCCTGCTACTGACTCTAATTTTTTCTCTACAAACAATGACTCAGTGATAGATAATCCCAGTCGATGCATTTCAATGGAGAAAAACATTCTACTCACTTTCAGACAGCAAGACAAGACTTTTTTCATTTTAAAAGGTTTTGAGTAACAGAACTAGTAGTACAGTAGAACTAGTAGTAGTGCTTTTCTCACTCACCTGGCTTCAGGCAGACGCATCACTGTCTTGGCTGTGGCCACTTCATGCATGCATACAGTGGCAGCAGCAGCATCATCAGTGGCACTGGCAACATGCTGGCAGATTCCTCCACACAGTGGCAGCAGCATCATCAGTGCCACTGACAACATGTTGGCAGATTCCTCCACACAGTGGCAGCAGCATCATCAGTGGCACTGGCAACATGCTGGCAGATTCCTCCACACAGTGGCAGCAGCATCATCAGTGGCACTGACAACATGTTGGCAGATTCCTCCACACAGTGGCAGCATCATCATCAGTGGCACTGACATGTTGGCAGATTCCTCCACACAGAACAGCGCAGACATCTGGTCACGATGAAACGCAGGTCCTGAGAAGATCAGCACTTGAAACAAAGTTGATGTCAGTGTCTGGTGATAGCCGACTTCAGTGACAGTGTCTGGTGATGGTTGACTTCAGCGTCTGGCGATAGTTGACTTCAGCGACAGTGGTGATAGTTGACTTCAGCGACAGTGGTGATAGTTGACTTCAGCGACAGTGTCTGGCGATAGTTGACTCCAGTGGCAGTGTCTGGTGATAGTTGACTCCAGTGACTGGTGACTGCACCGACAGTGTCTGGTGACAGTTGACTTCAGTGGCAGTGACTGGTGACAGTTGACTTCAGTGTCTGGTGATAGTTGACTTCAGTGACAGTGTCCGGTGATAGCTGACTTCAGTGACAGTGTCTGGTGATGGTCGACTTCAGTGACAGTGTCTGGTGACAGTTGATTTCAGTGTCTGGTGATAGTTGACTTCAGTGGCCCTCTCCCGTTTCACATGGTACCTAGGAAATACAGATACGTGTACATCACAAAGTGAAAGTAAGAGAACCAAGAAGAAAAAGGAAAAAAAAGACTAAGAAAAAAAATAAACAGTTGATGACAACACTAAACAGAAACAAAGACAAGACCAGGACAGAGGTCAGTAAGAAAAGAGCGCACGAGTAAGAGGTAAGAACAGAGAACATGAGAAAGAGTAGAGCAAAACAAACAAAACCCCAACTCGGTGAAAATTTTTAAGTATAAAATCTCTCTTGAAGTTTAAAAATAATAAATTGATAAAATAGAATTAAAAAAATAAATAAATAAGAGAAAGAAAAGAAGAAAAAAAAAAGGACAATGGACAAATGACTAACAATAACAGACTGGACTGGAAATAAAAATATCCCGTCAGACAAAAAATGGCTGGCATCAAATTGTAAACTGCCTCACCTTTCTTTTAGACAAGGCAGGTCCTGATGGCTGCTGTCACACAGAGGTCAGGTCCTGATGGCTGCTGTTATTAGTTATCACACAGGTCAGGTCCTGATGGCTGCTGTCACACACAGGTCAGGTTATGGCTGCTGTTAGCTTCACCATCAGGTCCCTGAAAAAGGGTGCTGTCACCAGATCAGTCACACTCTAGTATCACACAGGCAGTCCAGATGGCTGAATGTCACACAAACCATCGGATTGTTGTCAACCACAGTGTCAGGTCACACTTCATTCCTTCATTCCCTATCAGCAATGTTAGTCCACAAATATCAAATGGGAATGCAATCAATTTACATGAGTTTAAACAATTTTCAAAATCAATGAACCATGAAGCAGTTCTTACAATTTTTTTTATTGCAAATGATAGTCCTCACTTCAAATTTAAGATATTGCCATATCTATAGAAACCAAAAAACTTGAGCTCTTTATAATTAAACAGACATGTTTCAAGAGAAACGTTTCCTGCTAAACACACAGGGCATCTATAGCTAATAATTGACCCACTGTGTATAACAAAGTTAATTCAACAGTAGCTGTACAATTCTCTGTCATACTTACACATGTAGGCAGGGCCTTGAAGCAAGCTTGTCCCCAGACATCGGCCACACAGAAGAGGCGGCCCTCGTATGATCCACATGACTTCGACCACCTGGCTAGGACCCATTATCAAAGAATAAGGAGAAGAGACCTATCCCAAGGAAATAATTTAAGAATGGAGAGACCCTCTTCAACATCTCCCTAGAGATAATCATGGCTGACGCCCTTGAAAACCACGAGGAAACAGTCGGCATTGGAGGCAGAACAATTACAAACTTGCATTTTGCTGACGACATTGACGACCCAGGTGGAAAAGAGCACGAGCTGGTCAACTTGGTAAATCACCTTGATGAAGCCTCTTCAGCATACGGCATGCAGATCAGCGCAGAGAAAATCCAGTTGATGACAAACAGTGCTACTGGCATCAGAACTAAAATTATTATAAGACTAGAAAATTGGCCGTCCACAGCTTTCAACATCTGGAAGGTGTAGTATAACATGAAGGATCAAACCCCGAAATTCTCTCCAGGATAGCCCAGGCCGCAGCTGCAATGTCCAAACAAATTCTTGTGGAACGACGAGAATATCACCATCGGCTTCAAGATCTGACTGATGCATTCCCTGATCATGTCCCTATTTTTGTTTGCATGTGAAACATGGACCTTAACAATAACAGCAGACATTGAAAGGATACAGGCAATGGAAAGGAGGTGCTTTCGTAAATTTCTGAATGAAAATCATGTAAGAAAGTGAGAAATAAAATTGAAAACGACATCTGACAATATGAAGAGCCCCTGACTTGGTGAAAAAACAAACTGAAGTGGTATGAGCACCTCTCGCAAACATCTTGACTGGCCAAGATTGTCCTACAGGGAACAGTTCAAGGAGGGAGACAAAGAGGCAGACAGAGAAAACGATGGGAAGACAACATCAGAGAGTGGAATGGCCTTAAGTGGAGCGCCATACTACAGAAATCTGAGAATTGCGGGAAGTGGAGGAAGCTGGATGCAAAATCTTCAGTGGTGCCCTAACAGTCTAAACTACAGGCACAGGAATAGGAGAAAGAGTTACAGCCTATCATCACCACTATATATATACACAAAAGCCTTCATGACAGAAGAAAGTGGAGTCACAGCCTATCACCACCACTATACTAAAGCCTTCATAACACCAAGATCACCATCACCAGGATTGCTCTCCTCTGAAGTAACCCCTACCCCCTTTTTTAGGTTCTAGTTTTATTCTTTTTTGGTTTATTTTACTTTCTTATTTTGGTTTGGTTTATTTTAGTCTATAGATTCTAGTTTATTCCATTTTATTTTGGTTTGGTTTTATTATTTTTTTTTAAATTCTATCTTATATTCCATTTTATTTTGTCCTAGTCTATGCCATATTTGGTTTGGGTATTTTGGGAGGTGGGGTTACTTTTTTAATTTTAAATTTCTTTTTTTTCAGTTTAAACTAATTTTATTTGAGGTTTTAGCGAGGAGCACTCTGAAAAATCCAAAGTTTGGTGTCCAGTGTTTGAAGGCAAGTGACAGACGATCACACAGAAAAGACAGCCAGCCTGACAGAAGTTACTGGGAATTTTAAGCTAGGTTCTAAAGAAACATAAAAAAGGAAAGAAGACATTTTGCAGAATCAAAGCAGCTGAGATTTTTTTTAGAATGCTATTAAGAATCAGACAGAAAAAACAAAGGCATATTACACAAAATGGAAACAGCAAGAAAACTTACTTTAATAAATGAAAAGAAACTGCGAGGTGTAGGCCATGCGCTACAAAACCAAGATACAGACCTCATGAAGACTGCTTTTCAAGGCAAGGCCGAGGGAAAAGAAGACACTACCACCTTCTTTAAGGCAACATCACCAAATCCTGTGACATGAGAATCCATGAAGTCGGCAGGCCCAGTGTAGACTGGAGCAGAGAAGGAGGAAGATCATGTCGGTGTCATTGGGTGCAGCAGCTTAACATCAAACTTGGTGATGCTGAAAGGTGAGACCTCTTCATCCAATCCCACACTGACTTGATTTTCTGCAATTGCTCACTACTCTTTTTCCCCTGAAATACATACATTTCAGAAACGATACCTCAGAACTGATACTACTGAACTCGCTTTACTCAGAGAACCGATTCGTCATCCTTTCAGGCGTGGCACATCTTACCAAAGCTGGATCTTGGAGCATACAACAGATTCCATAAAAAGCAACAATGAAACATACAAGAGACTGTGTGAAAACTTGAGTACAAAGCACTAAATATCCCAAATCTGAAGACAAAGATTCCTAAGCAAAAACTATAAAGCACTGCCAAATATAATCCCCACTTTGAAGATCAACACAAAAAATAAAGCACTGCAGAATATCCCCAATGTGAAACCAAAGATCTCATTATATTCCAATGTCCCAGATCCAAAGAAACTGTTCAACCCTTTCTCCTCTTGTTCCCATCATTTTCCATAAGCACGAAAATCAGCAGGTAAATTCGCTTAACAAGCACATGGCGCCAGCTGCATCACAATTTGCTGACGTTTAATCTTCCTTTCTTAATCCTTTGATAGCAAGGGCCCAACAAGGTGAAGTTATCTTGTCACACAGCATCATAATCTGTAGTCGGAAGGTCTCGTTATCTGGAAGGGAAAAAAAAGTATGAGTATGGCATGTAAATTGTAATTAAAGGAAAAGTGTATGTGGATGTTTTATATCTGTGCATGTGTGTCAGAGAGAGAGAGAGGGGGGGGGGGAGAAAGGGAGAGAGGAGAGGGAGGAGGGAGGGGAGAGAGAGGAGAGAGAGAGGAGAGAGAGAGAGAGCCAGAGAGTGTGTCACTACTGTGTGTGTGTGTGTCACTTTGAGAGAGAGAGAGAGAGAGAGAGAGAGAGAGAGAGAGAGATGAGAGAGAGAGTGTGTGTGTGTGTGTGTGTGTATGTGTGTGCGCATGAGTGTGTGTGTGTGCGCGCGCGCACGCGCCCACGCGCGTTCATGAATATACATTCTAGACCTACCCATTCAGTCAGCAAACAAATGTGGAGAAACCCAAAGCAGGCAATTTCTCCTCTTGTTCCCATCATTTTCCATAAGCACGAAAATCAGCAGGTAAATTCGCTTATCAACAAGCACATGGCGCCAGCTGCATCACAATTTGCTGACTTTTACCTACTTCATAGCAACTCGAGGCCACACAAAGTACTAAATGAGTAAATCAAAATATAAAATCTTGGCCGGATCATCATATGTCAGCTCTTCGAAGTTTGCTCCAGTTTCAAACTATTTTCGCCATTGCCTGCAGGTGAATGCTATTTATCACACGCGCTGCGTAAACACTTTGTTGCTTCTTCGTAAATCTATCCTCCAAGCTCTGCTTTGGTAAGTTACACAGGGTTGAATGCACAATTTCTTTGTAGTTTTGTTTTGAGCCAGAGCTCACAAACGAAGCCATCTTTAGAACAGGGGAGATCAACAACGTTCCGTTGATTTACTGCGCATGCGTCGTATTAACCTCCCTTGGACACCACTGGGTTTTTGTGGGCGTTTTAAAAATCTTTATTCTTTTATTTCGAGGATAATGGAATAAAAACTTATGTGCTTTTTTCCATCCAGTCCCCGTGTGTATGCAGTTTTGTACATATCCGTTACTACCGGCACACAATGGCTTACTCTTCCGAAAAGCGGAAAGGGTTTTAACGTATGCGCAAGATGTTCTGCGTGCGTTCGCACACAGGACCTCGGTTTATAGGCCCCTAGTCTCATCCGAAGGACTCATCGGGAGAGTGGAGTCGGCACTGTTGTTAACCCCAGAGGAAAAATCCTCTTGAACAAGATTCGAACCGGGGTCAGCAGATCACGAATGCATCACTCAAACCACCAGGCTATCCCCCCTCCCCAGATTCGTCCACACACTTGCACCAACACTTTTTGGAGGGGAGGGGGTGGGGGAGCACAAGGAAAAATCATCCTCAACGAGAATAATTTTGACAACCCATTTAGCAGGATGATTTTGCTGCATATCTGGAGTCCTGGCCTTTAAAAAAGATGTTCTAAAATTCAAGGCATTTTAATGCACGTGCAAAGCCTGGTTCATAATGCTTGAATTTATCGTGCTCTGTGCTAGGCTGTCTGGCTCGACGTTAACACAGGCATTATAGCAGAAGGAGGGGGAGGGGGTGACCTATTTGATTAATGCAAACACGTAAATACACTCCCCACCCGCCCTACACACCTCAGTTTAAAAGATTTTTTCAATCAAATTTTATCTGTAATATTAAGGAAAGATTTCCAATTCAACCTGTCTTCATTACCTTCCACCGACCACAGGGCTTAACTTCATTTAGCCAATCAATACAAAAGTGGAAAGTGGGGGGAGGGGGGGGGGGGAGATGACACAAAGTATATTGCTTGGTCATTAAACAGAAGAAAATAAAAATAATGAATTGTGCACCAGCTGAAATGATATGAAAAGCAAATAATAGTTCACAGTCTGGATGCTAGTCTTTTTCTGTATGGCTTAAAACCCTGTCTATGTAACCCATTTCGCGTTTTAAATTCTGGGAGGTAAGGAGGACAGGAGCAGAATAGCTTCGTGGTGATGGCATGAAACTCGCATAAATTCAGTTCAGTGTGGTAAAAATTCCCAAAGGAGTTAAAAGTAGAAATCTAGCTACAGGAAAGAGGAGCAGACGGAAATGTTGCCCCACCATGATAATTTAAACAACAAAACTTCTGACAATCCTCTTGCTTTTCCACTCTCAAATCTATATTTTTTAAAATATAGGAGTCAAAAGAAGAAAAAAAAACCAATAACTTACCTGTAGCCTCATGTCAAATCTGCACCAGCTACTACGAAGCTTCTTGTTCAATTGTCGCAGCAAATTTGATTCAGTGACAGTCAACTGAACAAACAATGAAGTGCGCAGGCGTAAAACTAAATCAGCGCCCTCTGTGGGTGAACTGAAATTGTTCTCCACGTGCATCATGGATCTCTCTCTCTCTCTCTGAACAGCTTAGTGGTTGGAACGTTCTAGCGTTGTGATGTGATCTGACGACCCTGGTTCAAGCCCTGGTTGGAGCCATTTCCAGACGCCCGTTCAAGAGGATTTTTCCCCTGGGGTTAACATCAACAGGGACTCCATTCCCTTGAAAAGTCTTTTAGATGATACTTTAAACCAAGGTCCATGTGCCCACACGCGAAAATCTGTTTTTACCTTTCGGAAGAGAAGGCCACTTCTGCTGGTAGGAGCAAATGAGAAAAATGTTACCAAACTGTGTGCACATTGACACTAGATGTAACACACACACACATACAAACACACACATACACACACACACACACACACACACACACACACACACACACACACGAGCGCTCTTTCCATCATCCTCAAAATATATTTTAAAAAATCAGATAAACTCTCTCCATCATTATTATATAAAGTAATGGTGTCCCATAACCTACATGGTCCTAGGAGAGTGAGGCATCAGAGACCTCAACTTCTCCAGGGGCTGCGCCCATCTCCTCTCCCTCGCTGCTTTACCTTCCCTCACCCTAAAGAGCTGGGTGAAATGGGGGATCGTACTGAAGCCAGGGCGCACAAACGGTCACCCATCCACTTGGTAACCAAGCTCGATGCTGCTAAACCTTGGCTGGGGGAAAGCGAGTGCTCTGACCGCTGAGTTATCCCGTCCCCGGCATTAACATGATGCTAAAAATTATTTCAGAATTTTTCGTTATTGTCGTTTTTTTCTTAATTTTTTTCTTTGAGTCATACCTTAAATTTCGTTATTTCAGTCCCTAATCAGGGCAAGGGCTGCATGGAAAAAAATAAGAATGTGAATGCTGCTCTGTAATCCTTGAAAATAAAGATAAAGGAAGATTCTCTCTCACTCAGGAATGAAGAGAGGATTATTCTCATTCCTAAAATTCCTTTCGTTTGCCATGGGCAGCTGGCGAACTTGAATGTGTGGCTTGATTATTCATGTTGTATTTCTTTGAGGTGGTATTGGGAACAGTCATCATTTCTATGTCCGCATACCCTAGGCCCCACGCCGCATTAAAAAAAATCACTCTTTTCCTTCTGTTTTTCTATGTGACTCTTATATTCATACCGCACGTACTAAGGCATCCACAGAAATAAAAACTACTTTATGTGAAAGACTGACTCAAAACTCATGTGATTTTGAACAAATTTTGCAGGTTTGAATTTTTAAAAAATTTTCAGCAAACACTGTACCCCCTCAGTCCTTTGTCGTCTGCTAGCTTCCTTACCGCAATATGCATGCGCGGGGTCAACGCTGTAGGAATACAGGCAATCCTCATTTGATGATTATTTCCAACTTTCTCGTGACTACCTGGTATTGCTGTATGTCATCAATCAAAAAAAACAAGTGCACAGTGTATTTTTTTTGATACTTAAAAAAATTATCTGAAAATTACCAACTTTTGTTTTTGACTCGCACTCTATACAAGATACTACTTCTTCTTCATGTGCCAGGTCTGTTGCAGACATCGGCAATCATGGCCTTCCATTCCTCTCTGTTGTCAGTTCTCCTGATGAGTTCATTGTTGGGGGAATCTTTCCTCGTTGCGTAGCTATTCAGACTGTCTGTGTATTTTGTGCGTTGTCTTCCTCTGTCTTTGGTACAACAAATCTTTCCACACAATATTTGCTTTTCTATTCCATCAGCTCTGCTTATGTGCCCAAAAAATTGTAGTTGTCTTTTTCTGATGGTTGTGAGTACGGATCTTTTGTACCCGGCCATTTCCATTACTTCTTCGTTTGACTTCTTTTCAGTCCATGATATTCTCAAGATACTACATGACCCCCAAACTAATACAACCCTAGAACCTTGCGGGAGGGAAAGGGGGGGGGGGGGGTGGAGTTTTTGTGAATAATCCTGTATGATTGTCTCCTTTAGCAGGGTTCTTTTATGTATTATATTTGTGCCAGCTAGCCGCGCAGTATGTACGATCTAGTAGTAGATCTTCTTCTTCTTCTTCTTCTTCTTCTTCTTCATCATAGTCGTCGTCGAACGCTCAGACAGCAACTATTATCTGTCGCAGAAGCAAAAATGCGTTATGCAGCCGTGAAACGCCTGACAAGTCAGGCCCAGGACATCCGACTTTTATTCTATTTTATAAAGGATAATGGAATAAGCACGTATGTGCGTTTTTTTATATCCAGTCCCCGTGTGTATGCGGTGTTGTCAATTTTTTTCATCTGTTCCCACCGGCACACAATGGCCTACTCTTACGAAAAGCGAAACAAGATTTAAGGTGTGCCCAAGATGTTGTGCGTGCGTTCGCACACGGGGCTTCCGTTTACAGTCTCATCCGAAGGACTTTTGGGAAGAGTGGAGTCTGCACTGATGTTAACTCCAGGGCAAAAATATCCCCTTGAACGGGAATCGAACCCGGGTCATCAGATTGTGAGCGCAATGTTCTAACCACTAGGCTATCCCGTCCCCACTTAAGCATGGGAGATAGTTAATGTTGAAATCTTTCTGGGGAGAAAAAAAAAAAGCAGGAGAACGGACCAAGAAGGCAGAAAATAGTACAGGCAGGAGATGACAGGAAGAAAAGGAACAAGGCAGAAACAAAGAGAAGGATAGAGAAGAGGGAAGCCCCAGCACAGAATTTCTAGAAGGTGGGGATGCTATCTATACTGACAGGACCTCCCCCCCCCCCCCCCCCCCCCGCATCCTTAGTTGGGGGGAGGGGTGTTGTTGACTGATTTTAGGATAATGGTTGCTGTTGTGTTTCTAAAAGTCTGGAAGGACAGGAGATCGGCCCACTTAATCTCACCTGGTCAAT
>CM054139.1:4296084-4301084 GCA_028751875.1 Rapana venosa | reverse complement strand
CATTGTTCTTATGTGCCAAATAATTGCATGGATTATTTTTCAATCTTTCCTTTTTTTTCTTTCCTGTCCTTTTTTTCTGTCTTTTCCGTCTATCTTTCTTTCTTTATTTTCTGTTTTCTCTTCTTTTCTTTCTTTTTTCTTTTTCTTTCTTTCTTTTCTTTCTTTCTTTTATTTCTTTCGTTCTTTTTTTCTTTTCTTTCGTTTTTTTCTTTCTTTCTTTCTTTCTTTTCTTCTTCTTTTCTTTCTGTTTTTTTTCTTATTTTTCCTTTCTTATTTTCTTTTCTTTCTTTCTCTTTGTTTTCTTTTTTTTTCTTTTTATTTCTATCTTTCAGTGGTTCTTTCTTCTTTTATTCCTACACTGCTAACACCTGCTAGTCAAAACTGTAAATTTATCTCGTGTGCTAAAGGGGACCCCCCCAAAAAAAAACACACCAAACAAACCCCAAAAAACCCCGACACCACTGAGTAGTTACGAGGGGGAAAAATCAACTAATTTAGCTGGTGATCTCATTCCACTTGAGAGAAAGGAATCAAGCACTTGGTAGACACAAGCAAGCTGGGTGACACCCATCACCAACACTTGAACAGATGAACAAACTGAACGTCCGGTTTCAAGTGTTCTGTAACACACACACAAAACCCACAAACACACACACACACACAACACACACACATACATACACTGAGTTGATCACAGCACAGAATTTCAGAACAGAAACAAACTTATCTTCTGCTTCTGAGAGCTATCGACTTGAGAAAAAGAGTTGCAGACATTAGGAAATATTCAGATCTGGGAAAGCAACGACTTTTTTTGACAGAAGAGACACACTGAACGTAGTTACTTAGCATTCTAAAGTAAAAAACTGACAGTGAACAGCTAATACGGAGAAGTAGAGAAGAAACAGGAACTTGAAATTTCGCCACAGTGCGCTGTCATTTTGTGAGGACACAGATCTCTGTTAGAATCCTGTATGGTAGGTTTTGAGGGCCTGTGTCTTCGTGTGTGTGCTTCCTATCTACAAAGGTGACCTCTGTGTTTGGTATCCACAGAAAATGAAGATGAAGGCGTCCTCCTCGCTTACCCAGGTTGTCGTCTGGATGATGTGTCTTTCTACCGGAACTGCCCGGCAAGTCTGGGGACAGAAGAGGGGTCGTGAGTATGGGAGCATTTCGGGGAAGATGATAGTTCGTTGAGTGAGTGTGTTCTGCACGCTGTGTGTGTGTGTGTGTGTGTGTGTGTGTGTGTGTGCGTGCGTGCGTGTGTGTGTTGTGTGTGTGTGTGTGTGTGTGTGTGTGTGTGTGTGTGTGTGTGTGAGAGAGAGAGAGAGAGAGAGAGAGAGAGAGAGAGAGAGATTTTATTTATTTATTCTTTTATATCTTTTTTACATCCACTCCCTGTGTGTATGCGGATTTGTGAATTCTGTCATCTGTTCCCACCGGCACACAATTGCCTACTCTTACGAAAAGCGGAACAGGATTTAACGCGTGCGCAAGATGTTCTGCAAGCTGTGTGTGTGTCAAAGTCAAAGTCAGAGTCAAACTTTTATTTTCAGATGGTACATTGAATAAGCAGTGCATTTGCTTTTTTTCATCAAGCCATCTATCTAAAGAAGAAAAAAGCGAGAAAAAAAAGATAATGTATATGCAGACATAGAATAAAAAAAACCTAATCTATGGTAATCTATACAAATCAAACAAGAAAAACAAATAATATATGCATATGTGGAATTAAAAACAAAACAAAAAAACCCAGAAAAATATTAAACCATACAATTCAAATAATTCAAAAATCTTGAAAAAATATGTGTGTGTGTGTGTGTGTGTGAGAGAGAGAGAGAGAGAGAGAGAGAGAGAGAGAGAGAGAGGAGAGAGAGAGAGAGAGAGGAGAGAGAGAAAGAAGAGAGAGAGAAAGAGAGTGCGTGCGTGCGTTTGTGTGTGTGTGTGTGTGTGTGTGTGTGCGCGCGCGTGTGTATGTGTGTGTGTGTGTGTGTGTGAAGTCAAGTACAAATTATCTTTATTGAGGGTAAAAGATTAAGTTTATACAACTTTTTTCATCCTGCCCTCACACACAAAAAAGAAAATCAAGAAAATTGACATATAAAAGCAATTAAAATACAATGTTCACACATTTCGAAGACAAAAATCTATGGAGATTTTAAAAAATATAAATCAAGACTAACAAAACACGATAAAGCAAATCAAGACAGTATATAACATAAGCTCTCAAGTCATACAAGATTGAGTGTGTAAGTGTGTGAGTTTATATTGTTGCTATTGTTTGCCTTGTTTTGTTGTTGTTTGTAATAGTTTGCCAAACTAGTCGTGACATTCTTTCCTTTACTGTGGAGGCAAGCGCCAGTGTGTATGGTTGTGTGTGTGTGTGTGTGTGTGTGTGTGTGTGTGTGTGTGTGAATGTGTGTGTTGTGTGTGTATGTGTGTGTGTGTGTGAGTGTATGTGTGTGTGTGTGTATGTGTGTGTGTGTGTGTGGTGTGTGTGTGAATGTGTGTGTATGTGTGTGTGTGTATGTTTGTGTGTGTGAGTGTGTGTGTGAATGTGTGTGTGTGAATGTGTGTGTATGTGTGTGTGTGTGAATGTGTGTGTATGTGTATGTGTGTGTGACTGAGTGTGTGTTGTTGCTGTTGTTGTTGTTGTTGTTCGTGTTTCGTATTCGTATTTGTATACCACTTTTAACTCACGGTAGATTTTTCTATATGAAATTCGGGCAGTTCTCTCGGCGGACACACACACACACACACACTAACGTTTTATTCCTGTACCTTTTTATTATCTAAAGTATAAACGTGAAAGAATGGATGAAACAGTAGGTGAAGTAATTTGTTTATCCTGACGTTTTATGATTTTCTTTTTTTAATTCTTAAAACATTTTTATTTAAATGTGTGTGTGGACGTGAGTGCGCCTGCGCTCAGGTGTGCATGAGCATGTGTGTGCGTGTATATGTATATGTGGTAATTTGTATTTTCAATGTTTTTCCTTATCGATTTTTTCCTCTTTTTTTTACTGGTTTAATTTAATGATAAATGATGCAATAATGTAGTGTCTTAGTATAATCATTACGAAATTTGTTCTTAGATAGATGGCTTGATGAAAAAAAGCAATTGCATTGCTTATTCAATGTACCATCTGGAAATAAAATTTTGACTTGACTTGACTTGACACACACACACACACACACACACACACACACACACACACACACACACACACACACACCACACACACACACACACACACACACAAGAGGATATTTTCCCCTGGAGTTAACATCAGTGCAGACTCCACTCTCCCAAAAAGTCCTTCGGATGAGACTCTAAACCGAGGCCCGTGTGCGAACGCACGCGGAACATCTTGCGCACACGTTAAATCCTGTTCCGCTTTTCGTAAGAGTAGGCCATTGTGTGCCGGTGGGAACAGATGACAGAATTTACAAAATCGCATACACACGGGGACTGGAGGTAAAAAAGCACATAAGTGCTTATTCCATTATCCTCGATATAAAAGAATATAAAAAAAATAAAAAATAAAAAAAACACATTCATACGCGCGCGTGCACCAGTCACAGCCACATTAACAACAATGATAACAACAACAACAAAAACAACACTGATAACAACAAAGACAACACTGATAACAACAACAAAGACAACAGTGATAACAACAACAACAAAGCAACACTGAAAACAACAACAAAGACAACAATGATAACAACAACAACAACAACACAACACTGATAACAAAAAAAAACAAAGACAACACTGATAACAGCAACAACAAAGACAACACTGATAACAACAACAACAAAGACAACACTGATAACAACAACAAAGACAACACTGATAACAACAACAACAAAGACAACACTGATAACAACAACAAAGAAAACACTGATAAAATCAACAAAGACAACACTGATAACAGCAACAAAGACAACACTGATAACAACACCAACAAAGACAACATGATAACAACAGCAAAGACAACACTGATAACAACAACAACAACAACAACAAAGACAACACTGATAACAACAACAAAGAAAACACTGATAACAACACAAAGATAACACTGATAAAATCAACAAAGACAACACTGATAACAGCAACAAAGACAACACTGACAACAACAAAGACAACACTGATAACAACACCAACAAAGACAACACTGATAACAACAATAACAAAGCCAACACTGACAACAACAATAAAGACAACACTGACAACAACAACAACAAAGACAACACTGATAACAACACCAACAAAGACAACACTGATAACAACAATAACAAAGACAACACTGACAACAACAATAAAGACAACACTGACAACAACAACAAAGACAACACTGATAACAGCAACAACAAAGAGAAACACTGACAACAACAAAAAAACAACACTGATAACACAACAAAGACAACACTGACAACAAAACAACCAAAGACAACACTGATACAACAACAACAAAGACAACACTGATAACAACAACAAAGAAACACTGACAACAACAACAACAACAAAGACAAACTGATAACAACAACAAAGACAACACTGATAACAAAACAAAGACAACACTGATAATAACAACAACAAAGCCAACTATGACAACAACAAAGACAATACTGATAACAACAACAAAGACAACACTGATAACAACAACAAAGACAACACTGATAAACAACAACAAAGACAACACTGATAACAACAACAAAAACAACACTGACAGCAACAACAAATACAACACTGACAACAACAAAGACAACACTGATAACAGCAAAGACAACACTGATAACAGCAACAACAAAGACAACACTGATAACAACAACAAAGACAACACTGATAACAACAACAAAGACAACACTGATAACAACAACAAAAACAACACTGACAACAACAAAGACAACACTGATAAACAGCAAAAACAACACTGACAACAACAAAGACAACATTGATAACACAACAACAAAGACAACACTGATAACAACAA
>CM054139.1:4273584-4291084 GCA_028751875.1 Rapana venosa | reverse complement strand
AAAGTACAAGCTGACCATTGTCCTGTTGACGGATCAACAAGTACAAACTGACCATTGTCCTGTTGACAGATCAACAAATACAAACTTACCGTTGTCCTGTTGACAGATCAACAAGTACACACTGACCGTTGTCCTGTTGACAGATCAACAAGTACACACTGACCGTTGTCCTGTTGACAGATCAAAAAGTACACACTGACCATTGTCCTGTTGACGGATCAACAAGTACACACTGACCATTGTCCTGTTGGCAGATTAACAAACTGACCATTGTCCTGTTGACAGGTCAACAAACTGACCATTGTCCTGTTGACAGGTCAACAAACTGACCATTGTCCTGTTGACAGATCAACAAATTGACCATTGTCCTGTTGACAGGTCAACAACTGACCATTGTCCTGTTGACAGATCAAAAAGTACACACTGACCATTGTCCTGTTGACAGATCAACAAACTGACCATTGTCCTGTTGACAGATCAACAAACTGACCATTGTTCTGTTGACAGGTCAACAACTGACCATTGTCCTGTTGACAGATCAACAAACTGACCATTGTCCTGTTGACAGATCAACAAAACTGACCATTGTCCTGTTGACAGATCAACAAAACTGACCATTTTGCCTGTTGACAGTCAACAATCAAAAACTGACCATTGTCCTGTTGACAGATCACAACAAAACTGAAAACCGTTGTCCTGTTGACAGATCAAACTAAACTGACCATTGTCCTGTTGATCAGTCATCAACAACACTGACGTTGTCCTGTTGACAGTAAAAGTACAAACCTGACCATTGTCCTGTTGACAGATCAACAAGTACACTGTTCTTGTCCTGTTGACAGATCAAAAAGTAAAAACTGACCGATTGTCCTGTGGCAGATAAAGTACAACAAACTGACATTGTCCTGTTGACAGATTAAAAAGTTACAACACTGACCATTGTCCTGTTGACAGATCAAAAAATGACCATGTTTTGTTGACTCATGTTGCTCTGTTGACAGTCAAAATACAACTGACCATTGTCCTGTTGACAGATCATACAACTGACCATTCTCCCACTTGTGACGATCAAAAAGGTACAATACCATCCTGCTTGTCAGTCAACAAATGATTGGACTCCTTATGACTTAGGTCAATCCTAAACTCCATTTGATATGTTGCTCTCTCTAACTCTGCTCTTTCCTGTCTCAGTCAATCCTCTCTATCTCTCTCTCTCTCTCTCTCTACTCTCTATCTCTTACTCTTACTCTCTGCCATTGTGCTACCGGTAGAAACAGATGACAAAATGTAGGCAAAACCGCTAACACAGGGGACGTAAATGTTAGCTCGTGAGGCTTATTCCATAGCCTCGATATAAAATGTTTATTCCTTTCTTCAATCTCTCGCTCTCTCTCTCTCTCTCGCTCTCTCCTCCTCTGCTCTCTCTTCTCCTCTCTCTCTCTCTCTCTCTCCGCTCTCTCTCTCTCTCTCTCTCTCCTCTCTCTCTCTCTCTCTATGCTCGCTCTTCTCTCTCTCTCTCTCTCTCTCTCTCTCTCTCGCTCTCTTCTCTCTCTTGCTCTTATCTACCTCTCTCTCTCTCTCTTACTACTCTCTCCTCGAATCTCTCTCTCGCTCCCTCTCTCTTCTCTCTTCTCTCTCTCTCTCCTCTTCTATCTCTTCTCTCTCTCTCTGTCTCTCTCTCTTCTCTCGTTCTCTTCTCTTCTCTCTGCTTCTCTCTCTCTCTCTCTCTCTTCTCCTCTCTCTCCCTGTGTGTGGTAAACAGATGACAAAATTTACAAAACGCATACACACGGGACTAATGTAAAAACACTGAGTGCTTATTCCAATTATCCTCGATATAAATTTTTTTTCTTTGCTTATCTCTCTCTCTAACGTTCTCTACTCTCTCTCTCTCTCTCTCTCTCTCTCTCTCTCTCTCTCTCTCTCTCTCTCTCTCTCTCAGCTTCTGTCTCTCTGTCTCCTCGCTCGCTCTGTCTCTCTAGCTTCTCTCTTCTTTTCGCTCTTCTCTTTCTTTCTCGCTTTATCTCTCTCCTCTCTCTCTCTCTCTCTTCTTCTTTTTCTCTCTCTCTCTCGCTCCTGCTTTTTTCCCTTCTTTAGTTTTCCTCTCTTAACTTTCTCTCCCCTCGCTCCTCTCCCCCTTCTCTCTCTTCTCTCTCTCTCTTCGCTCTCCTCATCTCTTTTTTCTCTCCTCTTCTCCCTCTTCTCTCTCTCCTCCTTCCTTTATATTATGAGCGTTTTTTTGTTGCTTTACAAGTTTGGCAATAAATTTCCCAACATACACCTCCCCTTTAAAATTTGGAGGTTTTGCTTTTTTTGGTTCGTTTTTGGGTTTTGGGTTGGGGTTGGTTTTTGTTTTTTTTTGTTTTTGTTGTTGTTGTTTTTTGGGGGGGGGGAAAATTTTGGTTGTCCTTTTTCCCCCCTTTTTGTTGTTGGGGGCTTTTGTTTTGTCTTTGTTTTTTGGTTTTTTCGGTTTTTCTGTGTTTTCTTTGACTTTTTTCTTACCCGTTTCACTTTTTTTTTTCTCTCTTCCCCTTCTTTGGTGAATTTTTGGGGGATTTTGTGCAATTTTTTTGTTTTTTTGTATACTGTTAAGGGATTGCTTGGGCTTTTTTTTATATATAAATATATTTCCCAAGGGCGGGGAAGGGGGGGGTTGTAAAAAAACACAGGGGTTTTTTCAACTCGAAAAAAAAAAAATTTGCACTTTCTTTTTTTCCTTCTTTTTTTTTTTTTTTTTTTTCTTTTTTTATTTTTTTTTATTCCCCAATAAAAATTTTTGATGCTTTTTTGTTTCCTAACATTTTTCTTCTTTCTTTTTCCCCCCCCTCTCTTTTCCCCCCTTTATTTTATAACCAATTTTTTTTAAATAATTTTTTGGTTCAGTTCCTCTTAACTTTTTTTCAACTCTTCTCCCTAAACCCCCTTTTCCTTCAAAACTTTTTTTTTAAACCTCTCTCTCTCTCTAACTCCTCCTCTCTCTAACCCCCTCTCTCCTCCCTCTCTTTTCCCCTCTCTCTCCCCCACTAGGTGTTTTCCCAGTAAGACTTACAGAACACATAACAACACTAATTTTTTCCTTTTCCCGGATATAAAAACATGGAAAAAAATCGCAAAAGCCAAAGAAAAGGCTTTAATTTTAAATTTGTGGAGGTAAAAAGTTCAAAAAAACCTTCACGAACATTTTGAAGTAGAATCCTTGGATCGAAGTAGCTAAAAAGGTGCAGGCCCATTATATGGGTTTGACAGAAATCCAACAGAAAGAAAAATTTGGATGACATTTTTGACCCCATGATAAAACTTTTTAGTCCATTAGAATCTAGGGAAATTATTTTACTGGGTTATTTAATTTTGACCTAGCAAAAGTAAAAAACCCAATGGACCCAAGTTATTAACTATTAATTTTTCACCAATTAGTAACTTCACCCCAAGATCAAAAATTCTAACAAAATCATTGATCACATCTATGTATCAGCCTAAAAATCATAAAACTTGTGCCCCCACACAATGGACCATCCCCAGTCTGTACCACATGGTCAAAAAAAGGAAAAAAAAATTCCAAAAACCGGGCCATAAAACAAACCCTATCCTCTTTTGAAAAATTTAATGAGCAGTTTTTTACAGAGTTAAGCAGTTCCATGCTCTGGGAAAACTTAAATATCTGACCCTGCCCGGGCCCTTTTGAGTTTGGATAAAATTTTTATGAAATCTAAAAAAACATGCCCCTTTAAAAAACCAAAAGGGAAACAAAATTCCGCAAACCCCTTTGGTTTACAAAGGAATAGAAGAAGCATGCTTCTTAGAGATTTCTTAAAAAGAACAAAATATTAGAGGGGGAAAAAAAAATTAAAAAATGCCATAAATTCACAAAAAGGGCGAAGAAAAGGAAATATTTCCAAGACTACTTTACCCAAAAAAAATTAAAAGACTGTATGGAAGGCAATAAATAAAAATAACAAATAATCAATTGTTTTCCCAAAACAAAGAATTAAAGTATTTCTGAAAAAAAACTAAACAACACTTTCTTTAATATTTTTTTAAACAAAATTTAAAATGATAAATCAAAGGGTCCAAGATCTCAATAAACAAAAAAATTCTGCCAAGAAAAGCGTATTCCATAAAAAACCCCACATACCATCATATCTGTTTCTAGGTCCGATTACCTGACTCCCCTAAACAATCAAGTACGCGGGGTCTTTGGGGAAATAGATGGCAGAATACTGAAACTCTCGCTCCATTATTCGACACTCTGACACATACTTTAACCCTTTGTCTTCATAAGAACTTTTTCCCCCAACGCCTTAAAAAACTGCTAAGGTGATTCCGATCCAAAGGGGAGACACTTCTACCCCTCAAATTTAGGCCAATTCTTTTTTCTTCCCTTTCAAAACCCTTGGAAAAACATATAATAAACACATAGCCCATCATTAGATATTAACAACTTACTTCACCCAAATCAGTCGGGATTTAGAAAAAACCCCCGTGCCATACGGTTTAACTGTTTGTAGCCCTTGGCTTCTAACATTAAGAAAATAAATTTTGTGGAGTATTTTTTAGTTTCAAAAAAAGCATTTGTACAATTGACCAAAGACTTTCATTAAAAAGCTGACTTATATAACTCTCTACAAATACTTTGAACTTCTGCTTCTTATCTTACAAACAGGAAAAATTTGTTTTCAAAGCTCCGCCCACATCCACACAAAAACCCCCATTTATTATGGATACCACGGGATCCCCCTTGGACCAATTCTTTTTTCTTTATAAAAAATGACCTTCCTCTCCTATAAAATCTAAATGCGAACTTTTGCTGACGACAAACCCATACATCAAGCCAACTGACTTTAAACTCTTTGAAAAAGACATTAAAATAGCACTGAGATCTTGTCAAAGGGGACTAAAAATCACAGTCTAAAACCCCCAAAAAACAAAATGCATGTTTATCCACCAGCAAAAGCGACAAATCACTAATAAATTTTCTCCCATCCCTATTGAAAAAGGAAACAATAGAACAAGCCCCCCCCAAAGTTCTAGGAGTAAAATTGATGAAAAACCAGCTGGGCCATCACATATCCCCTCGTGCAAAAACTGTCTCAAAGAGAACCAACTGACAAAATCAAAATTTTCTTGACTTTATTCAAAAAAACTATTCTTTTAAGTTTTTTACATCCCTCAAAAGATTAGCTTAACCCCGTGGGGGTTCTGCTAGTGCAAAAAAATTTAAAACCCTTATTAAGTTGTAAACGGCTCTTAAACGGGTTCTTTGAAGAAGACTACCTTAAAAGGGATTATACCCCCGTTTAAAAATTCTTCCCCTACACCCAAAAACTAAGTTTAACAAAGGCATCATGAGTTTAAATAATGACAGGGAAATTTTTCCCCCATCCTTAAAAGACAAGTTCCCAAGAATCATTCCAAAAAACCGAAAACCATGGGCCCCAAACCCCGAAAGATTTGTTTAAATCTAGCTTACTTTTCTCAGGCCCTGTGTGGGAACTCCCTTTGACTCATTTGACAACTCCCCTCATTTAAAAATCTTTAAAAATCATTTTTTCATCCACTTGATGACAAAAATAAAAAACCCTTGATCTTTGGAAACAAATTTAAACTATCCTCCCTTGCATTTACCAAATTATCCTCTCTCTCTCTCTCTCTTCTCTCTTCTCTCTCTCTCTCTCTCTCTCTCTCTTGTAAAATGACATTTGTGATTTCTTTGATTGTGTGTGTTTGTGTTGTGTGTGGTGTGTGTGGCGGGCCTTCTTGTTTTGATTTTTTTTAACAAAGAAATTGTCGAGTTTTCCCCCCCCAAAATATTTTTTGGGTTGATTTTTGTTGTTAATCGAATGGTATGGGTTGTTAATTTGCAAAGTTCTTTTGGAATTTTTATTACTTCGTGGACTTTTGTATCAATTCTAAAAATTGTATAGGGTTTCGCATGATGAAAATGGTGTGTGATATATTGTGTTATGTGTGTTGGTGTGTCGTGAGTAGTAAAGAGCGCCCTTCACCGTGTGGCGATGGAGGGAAAGAAAACAGTTTGTGTTTTATTGTTTAAATAGCTGATGTTAGATTTGGTCATTTTTCTTGATGCTTTGTGGCTGCGTCTTGTACATAAATAATGTTTTTTTCCCGGTTTTGTTGTACAAATGTATGGTTTTTTTTTGATAATTATACATGTGTCTATTTCTTGTATGTGGGAAATGTCTTGCGAATGGTATGTATCCGGTGGGGTTGTGTGGTTTTGTGTGTGTGTTTGTGTGTGTGTGTTTGGTTTATGTGTGTGTGGTGTGTTGGTGAGAGGAGTGGGGGTTGGTTGGGTGATGCGTGGCATAGTGCTAAGTGGTGTGTTTTGTGTGTATGTGTAGTGTGTGGTGCGCGCGCGCGCGCGCACGCTTGTATTTAGTTGGACTTTTGGGGGGTTGTTGTTTGTTTAGGGGAGGGGGTGTTGGGAAGGGGAGTGTTTTGGGGTTTTTTTTTTTTTTGTTTTTTGGTTTTGTTTATTCATTTGATTTTTCGATTTCTTTATTTTTTTCAATTGAATGGGAGTTTGAGTGAAATATTTCATTGTTTTTGAAAATGATTTGTTTGTTAATTAAAATTTATTTATAATTATGTGTAACAAGTATGTGTACCTTTTTAAAATGTGTAGATGTTTATTTTAGATTATTAAGTTTGGTTGTGTTATTTTTCTTGGCTCTGTTGTTTCTTTTTCTTGTTTTTTTGTCTTTTTTCTCTTTTTTATCACTTTGTTGGTTTGGTTTTTCCTTCTCTTTTGTTGTTTGTTTTTTTGTTTTGGTTAAGGTTTTTTGGGGGGTGGGGGTGGGGGGGGGGTATTTTTATGGTTTTCTTTTATTTTCTTGCTTTGGGGGGGGGGGGGGTTGTTGGGGGGAGCTGTTTTGAAAAGGGTTATTTTCCCCTTGTTTTTATTGTGAGACTGTATAAGTATTGGGTTATTATTATTAAGATGTATCCTAACGGGCGGGGACTGGATGTAAAAAAGCACATGTGTGCTTATTCATTATCCTCGAAATAAAAGAATTTGTCAATTGTCTCTCTCTCTTCCTCTCTCTCTCTTCTCTTCTCTCTCTCTCTCTCTCTCTCTCCTCTCCTCTCTCTCTTCTCTCTCTCTCTCCCTCTTGGCAGGTTAAGAGATTAGTAAACCCCCATTTTCAGCTGTATTATCCTCTGATGCTTGTTGTTACTGAAAAAAGATAAAGGTCAAGGTGTCCCATAACTTGTAAGGTCTTTGGGGAGCGAGGCGCCAGAGACCTCACTTCTCTAGGGGCCAGCATATTGAGGGCGGCGCCCATCTCCTCTCCCTCGCTGCTTTACCTTCCCTGACCCTAAAGAGGGCAGGTACCCATTGACAACTGGGGGACTGTACTGAAGCCAAGGCGCGCTCACAAACGGTCACCCATCCAAGTGGTAACCACGCTCAACGCTGCTTAACTTGGCTGGGGGAAATCGAGTGCTCCGACCACTGAGTCGTTTGTACAGAGTACAATATAGATAGATAGATAGATAGATAGATAGATAGAATAGATAGATAGATAATGTGATTGCGTTGTTTCCCTTTTCTGAATTGTCTTCGTAACCATCAGGCAGTTGAGGAGGACATACAGTAAAAATGGGAGCAGTCTTATTTCATGACTTCCTTGTCGAACGCTCAGACAACAACTATTGCTGTCCTCGTCTGTCATACGAGCGACTTGAATGCGTTAAACTGCCGTTAGGCGCCTGACAAGTCAGGCCCAGTGCATTCAATCTCAGCACGGCAGAGCGTTATCGGGAAGTCTTCCTGGTAAAAAGGCAGGAGAATGGACCAGGAAGGCAGAAAATAGACAAGAAGGGAGAACAGGAACAAGGCAGAAACAAAAGAGAGGGATAGAAAAGAGGGAATTCCTAGCACAGAATTTCCAGAATGTGGGGGATGCTGTTTATACTGACAGACTATCGGTATCCCCACGGGGGATATAATGGCTGAGTTCTGATAATGTGGCCCTGACATCTAGCTGTGCTATATATCTAATAGCGTAATGTGTGGTGTCAGTTCTGTATTAATTCACTCTTTTATTTTTGAGGATAAAGAAATAAGCACTCATATAACCATCCCCCCACCTCCCACCCCCACCCCATATCGTCCAGATGTGCATGCAGTTTTGTCAATTGTATTATCGGTTTCTGCTGGAACCTAGTTTTCTGAAAAGTGGAATTAGTTTATTCGTATAAAAAATAATAATCATTTCGGGGATCATGGAATAAGCAGTCATCTAGTTGTTGGTTGTTGTTTTGGGTTTTTTACCTCCAGTCCCCTGTGTACGCATTCATGCGAATTTTGTCATCTGTTCCCACCGGCACAATATGGTCTAGTCTTTGGAAAAGTGGAACAGGTCTTAACGTCTGCTCAAGATGTTCTGCGTGCGTTCGCACATTGGGCCTTGGCTTACAGCCTTAACCAAACATCTTGGGAGGGGGTTGTTATTTATTTATTTATTTATACCACTTTAAGTCACAGCAGATTTCTCTGCGTGAAATTCGGGCTGCTCTCCCCGGGGAGAGCGCGTCGCCACAAGAGCAGCGCCACCCATTTTTTTTTCCTGTCTGCAACAGTATTTGTTTCCCTATCAGAGTGGCTTTTTCTACAGAATTTTGCCAGGGACAACTCTCTTGTTGCCGTGGGTTCTTTTACGTGCGCTGAATAAATTTGTGTAACACACGGGACCTCGGTTTATCGTCTCATCCGAAAGACTAGCGCCCAGCCCACCACTCATGGTCTAATGGATGGGGAAAAAGTTTCGGGTCCAAACGGGATACGAACCACCGCACACTTCCGACCCGGACTTTTTGCTTTCTAGACAGGCGCGTTACCTCTAGACCACCGATCCACCAAGGGGGAAGGGAAAAGATGTTTTGTGGTCTGTACAAGATATTCTGCACGCATTTGCACACAGAACTTCAGTTTATAGTCTCTGGCTTTCAAGAAGAATGGAATCGGCATTGGTGTTAACTGCAAGGGAGGGAAAAAAACCAAAAAACCCACCCTGAATGGGTGGGGGGATGAACCAGAACCATTGGATACAACACGCAAGGCTTTAACCACCGGGGTGGCTTTTGTCCCCATAGTACGTCCTTCAGAGAGAATTAAACCGGGGCCCCCGTGTGCGAAGATGCAGAAATCTTGCGCACACGTTAAACCCTTTTTCCGCTTTTCAAAGGTAGGCCATCTTTGTGCCGGGGGGGAACAATGACAAAATGTAAAAAACCCGCTACCACGGGGATGGATGTAAAAAAAAGCCTGAGGCTTATTCCTTTATCCCGATAAAAAAGAATAAATAAATAAAAAAAATAAACCCTCAATTTAAAAAAAAAAGTCTTGGCGCTTTGATTTGTAGTTCCCGACCCAGCGTATATAAACCCGGATAGCTCAGTGGTCGGAGCATCGTTTTCCCCAGCCAAGTTAAGCGCTTTTCGAGCGTGGTTCCCATTTGGGGGGGAGTTTGTGAGCGCGTTTGGCTTAGAAAAATTCCCCAGTTCACCCAGCTGTCAATGGGTACCTACCCCTCTTTAGGGTCAGGGAAGGAAAAGAGCGGGGAGGGAGATGGGCGCCCCCCTCAATATGCGGGCCCCCTAGGGTGAGGTTCTGGCCTCATCCCCTAGACCTTATAGGTTAGGGGATCCTTTACCTTTCCTTTTCCTACATTTTATCTTCGTGCGGTGTCGCTGACCTTATAGTCCAGTCAGTCAGGTGTGGCCTGGCCGGTTGCCCCCTGCAGGAGGGCAAAAGTCAATGCCTTGTCCCTGTGGTCCAGTGAGGGTCGGGCCCCCTATCATGGGGGCCACCCAAACGTGCGGCCGGAAGGGCAGGGGTGAGGTTGAGGCGGGTAAAGGGAACGATCCCGAAGCCACCATCATGGATGAACCATCCCCCACTTGAGTTGGAAATCGCTCTGTCTTCATCCAACTACGACCCTATTGAGGTGTGTAGTGTAGTGTATGTGATGTGTGTGTGTGTGTAGTGTGTGTGGGGGTGGGGGGTTTGGGGGGGGGGGGGTGGTTGTTTTGTGTGTGTGGTGTGGGGGGGCGGGGGGGTGGTAGTGTGGGTGTATGTGTGTTTTGTGTGTGTGTGTTGTGTGTCAAAAATCGCTTTTTTCTTATCCAAATACGACCAGTTTTGAGGTGTGTGTGTAGTGTATGTGTATGTTTATGTGTATGTGTGTGTGTGGGTGTGTGTGTGTGGGGGGGGGGGGGGGGGTGGTGGTGGGTGTGTGTGTGGGGGGGGGATGGGGGGGGTGGGGGGTAGTGTGTGTGGTTGTGTGTGGGGGGGGTGGGGGTGGGGGGTGCGTGTGTGTGTGTGTGTGTGTGTGTGGGGGTGTGTGTGTGTGTTTTGGGGTGTGTGTGTGTGTGTGGTAAAAAATTGCTTTGTTTTTTATCCAAATACAGACCCCGTTTTGAGGTGGGGGTGTGTGTGTATGTGTATTTTATGTGTATGTGTATTGTGGTGTTTGGGGTGTTGGTGTGTGGGGGGGGGGGGGGGGGCGTGTGTGTTGTGTGTGTGTGGGGGGGATTGGGGGGGTGGGGGGGGTGCGTGTGTGGGGTAGTGGTGTGTTGTTATGTGTTTGGGGTATGTTTTGTGTGTGGGGGGGTGGGGGTGGGGGTGCGTGGTGTTAGTGTGGTGGGGGGGGGGGGGGCGGGTTTTTGGGTTGTGTGTGTGTTGTGTGTGTGGGTGTGTGGGGGGGGTTTTCGGTGTGTGTAGTGTGTGTGTATGTGTGTGGGGGGGGGGGGGGGGGGGTTTGTGTGTTTGTATGTGTGTGGTTTTTGTATGGGTGTGTGGGGCGGGGGGGGGGGGGGGGGTGCGTTTGTGTGGGGGGGTGGGGGGGGGGGGGTAGGGGTGGGGGGTGTGTGTGGTTGTGTGTGTTGTGTGTGTCAAACTTGCTCGTCTTTTTCCAAACTAAGCCCGTTTGGGTGGTGTGTAGGGGATGGTATGGTTTGGGGGTTTTTGTTGTGTGTGGGGGGGGGGGGGGATGGTTTTTGTGGTGTGTGTTGTGGGTGTGGGGTGGGGGGGGGTGTGTGTGTGTGTGTGTGTGTTGGTGTGGGTATTGTGTGTGTCTGGGGGGGGGGGGTGCGGGGTTTGTGTGTTTTGTGTTGTGGGGGGGGGGGGGGGGTAGTGTGTGTGTTGTGTGGTGTGTGGGGGGGGGGGGGGGTTTTCGGTGTGGTGTGTGTGTGTTTTGTGGGGGGGGGGGGGTAGTGTGTGTGATGTGTGGGGGGGGGGGGGGGTTTCGCGTGGTGTAGTGTGGTTGGGGGGGGGGGGGGTTTTTGTTGTGTTATGTGGGGTTTTGTGTATGGGTGTGTGTGTGTGGGGAGGGGGGGGCGGTGTGTGTAGTGTGTGTGTGTATGGTGGGGTATGTGGTGTGGTTTTGGGGGTGGGGGGGGGGGGTTTCGTGTGTGTTGTGTGTGTGGGGGGGGGGGGAGGGGGGTGTGTGTGTGTGTATGTGTGTGGGGGTGGGGGGGGGGGGGTGTGTGTGTGTTTGGGGGTGTGGGGGGGAGGGGGGGGTTTCGTGGGTGTGTAGTGTTTTTTTTTGTGTGGGGGGGTTTTGGGGGGGCGGGGGGGGGGGTAGTGTGTGTGTGATGTGTGGGGTTTTTGGTGTGTTTTGGGTGTGGTGTGTGTGTCAAAACTCGCTTTGTCTTCATCCCAAAAACAGACCCAGTTTTGTTTTGGGGGGGTGTGTTGTGTATGGGTATGTGTATGTGTATGTGTTTTGTGGGGGTGTGTGTGTGTGGGGGGGGGGGGGGTAAAGGGGGGGGGGGGTAGTGTGTGTGTGTATGTGTGTGTATGGTGTTGTGTGTTTTGTTGTGTGTTCAAAACTTGCTTTTTTTCTTTTCCCCTTTTCCCAAAAAAAGACCCCGTTTTGAGGTGTGTAAGTTTATGTTGTGTATGTGTATTTTGGTTTTGGGTTTTTTGTGTGGGGGGGGGGGGGGATGCGTTTTGTGTGTAGGTGTGTTGGGGGTGGGGGGGGGGGGGTGGTGTGTGTGTAGGTGTGTGGGTGTATGTGTGTGGGGGATTTGTGTGTGGGCTGGGGGGGGGGGGGGATGTGTGTTGTGGGTGTTTTGGGGTGTGTGGGGGGGGGGGGGGGGGTGGGGAGTGTGTGTGTTGTGTGGTTTTGGGTTGGGGGGGGGGGCGTGTGTGTAGTGGTTTTGTGGGGGGGGGGGGGTGGAAAAAAATTTTTGGGGGGTGGGGGTGGTTGGGGGGGTGGGGTGTGTTGGGGTTTTGTGTGTGGGGGTTGGGGGGGGGGGGGGGGTAGTTTTGTGTTTTATGTGTGTTTTTGTGTGGGGGGGGGGGGTGGTTTTGGGGGGGAAATTTTGTTGTTGTGTATGTGTGTGTGTAGGGGGGGTGGGTTTTGGGGGGGGTTGTGTGTGTGTGTATGGTTTTTTGTGTGTGGGGGGGGGGGGGGTTTGGGGGGGATTGTGATGTTGTGTGTGTGTGTGTGTGTGTGTGTGTGTGTGTTTTCAAAACTCTGCCTTTTTCTTATCCAAATACAGGGCCCCGTTTTGAGGTGGTTGTGTAGTGTATGTGTTTGTGTTTTGTGATGTGTGTGTAGTTTTTGTATGTGTTGGGGTTTTGGGGGGGGGGGGGCGTGAAGTTTTTTAGTGTGTGTTTTTGTGGGGGGGGATGGGTGGGGGTGGGGGTGGTGTGTGTGTGTGTAGTGGTTTGGGGATGTGTGTGGTGGGGGTGGGGGGGGGGTGGTTTTTTGTGTAGTGTGTTTTTGAGGGGGGGGGGGGGGGGTGGGCGGGTAGTGTGTGTGTGTATGTGTTTTTTTTTGTGTTTTGTGGGGGGGGGGGGGGGGTTGCGGGGGGGTTGGGGGGTTTTGGGTGGGTTGGGGGGGGGGGGGGGGTTGGGGGGGGGGGGGGGGGGGGGGGGGGGGGGGGTTTGGGTTGGGGGGGGGGGGTGGGGGGGGTGTGGGGTGGGGGGGGGGGTGGGGGGGGGTAAAGGGGGGGGGGGGGGTTAGGGGGGGGGGGTTGGGGGGGTGGGGAAACTTTGGGGGGGGTTTTAATGGGGGTTTGGGGGGGGGGGGGGGGGGGTGGGGGGGGTGTAGGGGGGGGGGGGGTTTTTTGGGGGGGGGGGGTGGGGGGGGGGGGGGGGGTGCGGGGGTGGGGGTGTGGGGGGGGGGGGGGGGGGGGGGGGGGGTTGGGTAGTTTTGGGGGGGGGGGGGGGGGGGTTGGGGGGGGTTGGGGGGTTGTGAGGTTTTGGGGGGGGGGGGTGTTGGGGGGGGGGGGGGGTGGGGGATGGGGGGGGGTGGGGGGGGGGGGGGGTTTGGGGGGTTTTTGGGGGGTGGGGGGGGGGGGGGGGGTTGGGGGGTGGGGGGGGGGGGTTGGGAGGGGGGGGGGCGGTGGGGGGTAGGTTGGGGGGGTGGGGGTGGGGGGGGGGTGGGGGGGGTTTTGGTTGGGGGGGGTTGGGGTGGGGGGGGGGGGGGGGGGGTGGGGGGGGGTTGGGGGGGGGGGGGGTTTGGGGGGGGGGGGGGGGCGGGGGGGGGTGTGGGGGGGGGGTGGGGGGGGGGGGTAGAGGGGGTTTGGGGGTTTGGAGTGGGGGGGGGGGGGGGGGGTTGGGGGGGGGGGTGGGGGCGGGGGGGTGGGGGGTGTGGGGGGGGGTTTTGGGGGGAAGGGGGGGGGGGGGGGAGTTGGGGGGGTGGGTTGGGGGGGGGGTGGGGGGGGTGGGGTTTTTTTGGGGGTTGGGGGTTTATGGGTTGGGGGGTTTGGGGGTGTGTAAAATTTTTTGTTTTTGGGGTTTTTGGGGGGGGAGTGTTGGGGTATGTGGTTGTTTTGTGTGTTGGGGGTTTTTGTGGGGGGGGGGGGGGGGGGGTTTTGTGTGTGTGTGTGTGGTTTGGGGGGGGGGGGGGGGGGGGGGTAGGGGTGTGTATGTGGGGTGGGTTAAACCCGTTTTTTTTGTGTCTTTTGGGGGGGGGGGGGGTCTGGGGTTTGGGGTGGGGGGTGGGGTGTGTGTGGGGGGGGGGGGGGGGTGGGGTTTTTGTGTATGTGTGTGTGGGGGGGGGGGGGGGGTTGGGGTGGTGAAATGGGGTGTGGGGGGGGGATGGGTGGGGGGGGGGGGGGGGGGGTGGTGTGTTTTGTAGGTGTGTGTGGGGGTTGGGGGGGGGGGGGGGTTTTTGGGGGTGTGTTAAATTTTTGGGTTTTTTTGTGTGTGGGGGGGGGGGGGGGGTTGGGGGGTGTGTTGGGGTTTTTATGTTTGTGTGTGGGGGGGGGGGGGGGTAGGTTTTGTGTGTATGTTGTGTGTTTTTGGGGGGGGGGGTGGGGGGGGGTAAAAAGGGGTTTTGTGTTGTGTGTGTGGGGGTGGGGGTTTGGTTTGTTTTAAAAAAGAAATTTTGAATGTGTGTGGAGTTATGTGTTGTGTTGGGGTTTGGGGGGGGGGGTGGTGTGGGTGTGTGTGTGGTGGGGGGGGGGGGGGGATGGGAGTGGGGTGTTTTAGGGGGTTTGTGTGGGGGGTGGGGGGGGGGGGGGGGGGGGGGGGGGGTGAAAAGGTGGGGGGGGGTTTGGGGGGGGTTTGGGGGGGGGGGGGGGGGTGGGGGGGTTTTTGGGGGGGGGGGGGCGGGGGGTGGGGGGGGGGGGTGGGGGGGGGAGGGGGGGGGGGGTGGGGGGGGGGTGTGGGGGGGGGGGGGGGGGGAGGTTTTTGGGTGGGGGTGGGGGGGGGGGGGTTGGGTTTTGGGGGGGGGGGGGGGGGGGGTGGGGGGGGGGGGGGGGGTTGTATTTGGGGGGGTAGGGGGTTTGGGGGGGGGGGGGGGGGGGGGGGGGGGGGGGGTTTGGGGGGGGGGGGTTGGGGGGGGGGGCGCCGGGGTGGGGGGGGCGGGGGGGGGGGGGGGGGGGGGGGGGGGGGGGGGTTTTGGGGGGAGCTTTTTGTAATGGGGTTTTGGGTATTATTTGTGTGTGGGGGGGGGGGGTTGGGGTTGTGTTTGTTTAGGGGGGGGGGGGGGGGGTGGGGGGGGGTTTGGGATCTGTGTGTATTGTTGGGTGGGGGGTCAAAATTGGGGTTTTTTTTTTAAGTCAGTTTTGGGGTGGGGTTCTGTTTGTATTGGTGTTGGGGGTTTGTGTTGGGGGGGGGGGGTGGGGTGTGGTCCCTTGTAGGGGGGGGGGGGTTCTTGTTTTTGGGGGTATTGGGGTTGTGGGTTTTCGGGGGGGGGGGTTTTTTAGTGGTTTTAATTTTTGGGGGGGGGGGTGTGGTTTGTTGGGGGTTGGGGGGGGGGGTGTGTATTTGTGTGGGGGGGGGATGGGTGGGGTGGGGGTGGGGTGTGGTGTGTATGTGTGTGTGTGGGGGTGGGGGTGGGGGGTAAAAACTTCTTTTTATTAAAACTTTACTTTAGGTAGATTTTTGTGGGGATGTTTTGTGGGGGGGTGGGGGTTTGGGTTTTGGGGGTATGTGTGTGTGTTTTGGGGGTGTAGGGGGGGTGGGTTGGGGGGGTGTGTGTGTGTAGTGTGTGTGTGTTGTGTTCGGGGGGGGGGGGGGGGATGGTTAGTGTGTGTGGGTGGGGGATAATGTGTTTGTGTGTGGCGTGGTGGTGGTGGTGGGGGGGGGGGGGGCGTAGTGTGTGTATGTGCTTTTTTACGTCCTGTCCCCGTATGAATGCATTTTTGTCAATTCTGTCATCTGTTCCCACCGGCACACAATGGCCTACTCTTACCAAAAAAGCGGAACAGGAACAGGTGTGGTAGTGTGTGTGTTTGTTTGTTTGTTTGTGTGTGTGTGGGGGGGGGGGGGTGTAGTGTGGTGTAGTGTACTCGTGTGTGTGTGGGGGGGGGGGGGGTGCGAATGTGTGTATTTATTTGTAATAGAGAGAGAGACAGACACATAGACAGATAGACAGACAGACAGACAGACAGACAGCCTCTCGACAGACAGAGAAAGAGAAAGTATGTGTCCGTGTAGATGTGAGCAGGTGGATGCGTGCATGCAATTGTAAACCTTGTTCTAAGTATGACATTATGCGTCACACACACACACACACACACACTCTCCCTCTCTCTCTCATCTCTCTCTCTCTCTCTCTCTCTCTCTCTCTCTCTCTCTCTCTCTCTCCACACGCCACCACACTACACACACCATGCACACACTCGCACTCTCTCTCACACACTCTCTCTCATCATACACATACACACACTACACACATACACCACACACACACACACACACACATACTCTCTCTCTCTCACACACATACACTCTCTCTCCCATACACACACATACACACTACATACATACACACTTTACACACACTACACACACACACATACACACACACATACACACCACACACTCTCTCTCTCTCTCTCTCACACACACGCCACACCACACTACACACACACAATACGCCACACACACACACTCTCTCGCGCAACCACACACACACACCACACCATACTACACACTCTCTCACTCTCTTCACTTTTACGAGCTGAGAAAAAGCAAAAGCATTTTGAAGAGCTTCTTAAAAACAACAGGGACAGTAAATCTATTTGGAAAACTATAAACCAGCTCACCAACAAAAGTTATAATAAAAATCCAAACGTTGGCTGTGATATATCTGCTGATAAATTAAATCTTCATTTCTCAATTGTTGCAGACCGGTTAATTTCTAAGGACAAATCAGAAGACAATGACTTTAAAAACTTGAAAGCTTTTTGCGACAGTAAGAATATTCAATCGAAAATTGAGATAGCATTTATTACAGTTAACGAGGTGTTTACTGCTTTAAATTATTTGAAACAATCAACACGTGGTCTCTATGGGTTGGATGGGAAAATTCTTAAATTATCTGCACCTGTTATAGCAGAAACACTTAACATATATTTACAATCTTTGCATAAGTAAGAATACTTTCCCTAAAATCTTAAAACAAGCAAAAGTTATTCCTGTACATAAATCAGGAAATACCTCAGAACCATCAAACTAGAGGCCAATTTTAATATTGTCCACTCTTTCAAAACCATTAGAGCAGCATATTCAAAATTGTTTCTTAGCCCACTTAAGTAAATATAATCTGTTACACCCAAATCAGTTTGGATTTAGAGCAAACCATTCCTGCCACACTACTCTTGTAAAAATGACAGATAGATGGTTGTTTAATATGAATAAAAAGGAATTCACAGGTATACCCTTTTTGATTTTGCTAAAGCCTTTGATATTATAGACCACAGACTTCTACTACGAAAGCTTGTAGTCTACAAACCATCTCCTAGTACCCTCACACTTATTTTGTCATTCTTATCTGAGAGACAGCAAAAGGTATATGTAAACAACACTTCTTCGAGTTTTCTTCTTAACAGGTTTGGTGTTCCACAAGGATCAGTACTTGGTCCCTTGTTGTTTCTTCTGTATATAAATGACCTGCCTTTCAGTATAGATATACAAATTGAACTATTTGAAGATGATACAACTCTTGATATTAGCCACAAAATCCCTCCCCATGTATGTCAAAGTTTACAAGAGAATATAAACATATTTTCA
>CM054139.1:4255097-4273084 GCA_028751875.1 Rapana venosa | reverse complement strand
CACAGACGCAAAATTTAAAAGCCCATGGCTGCTCAGCACTCTTCATACTTTTGTACGAAGCAATCAAATCGGGGATAATGGAATAAGCACTTGTGTGCTTTTTAACATCCACCCGGGGCTGCGTTTTGTCAATTTTGTCTCTGTTCCCACCGGCACAAAAAGGCCTACTTTTTTACAAAAGGGGAACAGGTTTTAACTGTGGAAAGATTTTTCTGCTGCCTTCGCACAAGGGCCTCGGTTTAAGCTCACCCAAAAAGGACCCTGCGTGTGTTGTGGTGTGTGTGTGTGTGTGTGTGTGTGTGTGTGTGTGTGTGTTCCCCCCTGTGTGTGCTGGTCTGTGTGTATCCCGATTACATTGGGCATGCAGGGGTCATTTACACTCCAAGATAAATGACAGGTGTTTACATTTTTCACAAAAAAAAAATTTAAATATATGGGGGGGGTTTGTTTTTTTACTAAAATGCAAAAATCAGAACCATGCTTGCAAATGCCTTAATATCTTTAGAATCTGAACTTTTTTTAAGACCAACCTTTTTTTCTTCTTCACAATTGTAAAAGAAAAGATCAATAATCCGAATCAAGAATACATAAATGTTTGAAAAAAACATACAAACCCGAGAATTTTTTGTTTTGTTATTTTTGTATTTTTTTTATTTCTTTTTTTTTCTGTTAATTTCGAGGATAATGAATAAACCCTCGGTTTTTTTTTCAAATTATTTTTTTTTTTAAAATTTTGTTTATTATTTTTTTTTTTTATATCGGGGAAATGGAATAAGCACGTATTCTTTTTACATCCATCCCCGTGTGTATGCGGTTTTGTAAATTTTGTCATCCGTTCCCCCCCGGCACACAATGGCCACTCTAAAAAAAAAGCGGAAGAGGAATTTAACTTGTCGAAAGATGTTCTGCGGCGTTTCGCACAGGGGGGCCTCGGTTTATAGTCAAAATCCAAAGGGACTTTTTCGGAGAGGGAGTCTGCACTGATGTTAACCCCGGGGGAAAATACCCCCTTAACGGGGAATCGAACGGGGTTGGGGTCAGATGCGAGCGCAATGTTCTAACCATACTACCCGCCCCGTGTGTAGCAGTTTTAAAAATTTTGTCATCCGTTCCCAAAAGACAACAAGGCCTACTCTTCTAAAAAGCGAAGGGGGTTTTAAACTCCCGGTGCACCACACCCCATCCCTTTTTCAACCGCAGTGCTTGGAGAGAGAAGAAGAGAGAGAAGAGAAGAGAAGAGAGAGAGAGAGAGAGAGAGAGAGAAAAGAGAGAGAGCGTGGGGTTTTTGTTAAGAAGAGAGTGTGTGTGTTGTGTGTGTGTGTGTGTGGGGTGTGTTAGAGTTGTGTGTGGTGTGTGTGTGTGTGTGTTGTGTTTGTGTGTTGGGAGAGATGAAGAAGATGGGGTGTGTTTAGAGAGAGAAGAAAAGGTGTGGGGGTGTGCGTGGTGTGGGGTGTGTGTGGGTGTGTTAGAGAGAGTGAGAGAGTGTTGTGTGTGTGCGGTGTGTGTGTTAAAGAGTGAGAGAGAGAGTGTGTGTGTGCGTGTGTTAGAAGAGAGTGTGTGTTGCGTGGTTAGAGAGAGTGGTTGTTGTTTTGTGTTAGAGAAGAGAAAGTGTTGTTGTGTGTGTGTGTGTGTTTTAGAGAGAGAGTGTGTGTGGTTAAGAGAGAGAAGTGTGTTGTGTTAAGAGAGAGAGTGTGGGTTAGAGGGGAGAAGAGATTAAAATTTAGGGGGGGGGGGGGGGCAAAAATTTTCATTTATTTTATTCGCTTTGTGTGTGTTTAATTTCGAGAAAAGGGAAAACGCTAAAAAGGGGGGGGGGGGGGGGTTAAAAACCAGTCCCCGTTACGTGCAGTTTTGTTAAATTTGTCATCTGTTTTTCCACCCAAAAATGGCCACTCTTCCAAAAGGTAAACAGGTTTTTAGCGTTGTGGTTGTTTGTGTGTGGTGCAAGATAATGTTCAATTTTTTTTTTGCTACAGCGCAAGGGTTTTGTAATTTTACAGAAAGATGACGGTATTTTTTGCTAACAGATAGAAATGTGAACAGAATGCCTAGACTTATTTTAAAAGGCGTGTGCCATGCGAACCACACACACACACCGACCGCGCACCACCCACTAACACACACAAACACACACACACACGCGGTCCGCACCCACCACAACACACACACACACACACACACACACAAAACACACACACACACCAAAACACCACACACACACACCACACAAACACTAACACAAACACTAACACAACCCCCACACAAAACACCACACAACAACACACCACCAGGGACGCGCCACACCATACACACACACACATTCTTACACACGCACACACCTAACACACACAAAACACTAACACACACACAAACTGTTCCTTTTTTAAAAAAATGACACCAAATGAATACACAATGGATCTTACGACAAGGGACCTTTGGGGGAACTCCATTAAAAATGCTAATGAGCATTTTTGGGGAGGGATAGCTCTGGTCAGAGCCCCATTTTCCCCCACCCAAAGGGTTAAAAGAGCTCGAGCGTATTTTACCAGTGGAGGGGACTGTTTGCGTGCCTTGGCCATACATTTCCCCCCCAGTTCCCCCAGCGAAAAGGGGTGCCTGCCCTTTTGGGGTCAGGGAAGGTAAAGCAGCGAGGGGGAGGGGATGGGCGCCGCCCTCAAAATACTGGGCCCCAAAAAAGTTGAGGGCTCTGACGCCTCGCTCCCCTCACCACATAATTTTTGGACACCTTGACCTTTGACTAAGAGCGTATGTTTTCCCGGGAATTTCAAAAGGCAACAATCAACAAGCTCCATAATAGACAAAGGGTTTCAAAGTTTTTTTTTTTTTTTCCCGTTTTAGCAGACACAAAAATCGTAAATGAGGGCATCCCATTTTAATGTCACTGGGGGACATTGCAAAATGCAGCCCGTTTTCTGAACAGGGAAAAAGGATAGTGATATTTCTTTAAATTTGCTTGTTTTCCCCAATGTTCGACTGAAAAAGCACGGCCTTTTTTCAACCTTTGGGAATAGGCTTTATAAACTGAAACCCAAAAAAAACAAAAAAAATCAAGTATAAAAAAATAAATTAAAAAAAAACACACATACACCACACACACATTAAAAATATAATAATAATATATATATATATATATAATATATATATAAATTATTATATATATAATATATATATATATGTGTGTGTGTATGTGTGTGTTGTTTTGTGTTAAAAATTACAAAAAAAATGAAAAGATTACAAAAAGCAGAATTAAACAAAAGAAAAAAAGAGATAGATAAAAAATTAAAGAAAACAAATCAAAAGTCAATACATTTAAAAGGGAACCAATTAAAAAACAAAAAATTTCAAAAAAAGGGATAAAAGTTGATAACATTAAAAAGATTAACAATTTTTAAGGAAAAATTTCAACAGGGGCAAAACAAAGAAAAAAATTAAATAAGTAAAAGATCTAAAAACGGACCGGAATAAAACTTTTAAAAAAAAGGGTTCAAAATTTAAACAAACAAAACAAAATGAGAAGAAAAAAAATGAAAGTTATTTCTAGTTTAAAATTTCAAAAACGGTTATTGTTACTTAAAAATAACCCCAGGGGGCAAGACACATATTCAGTGAGGGTTTTTTTGTGGGTTTTTTTGGGGGTTTTTTTTAAATTTTTTTTTTTTTTTTTGTTTTTACTAATTGTAAGTAGAAACATATTTGTTGGGGTTTTTTCTCCCACCTTTTTTAAGCTGTCTGTCCTCTGTTACTAATTTTACTAAAACCGCTTTTCAACGTTTTTATTTGAGGTAAAAAAATCCCCGAAGCGTATGCACTATCTTAATGGGGGAGGGGGGGGGGGGGGGGGCGATCAAACAATTTTTTTTCAATTAGTGCACCTTGGGCCCCCCGCCCAGGGAAAGGGAAAAAAAAGAATTTTGTGCATTTTAAAGTCTTTGTGTGTGTAATGTGGTGTTTTTGTGTTATGGTGTGTGCATGGTGTGGCGCTTTATTCGTGTACATACCTGACTTTGTTGTCAGTCTGTTGACCTTTTTGCATTTTTCCCCCCGTCTTGTTTTGTGTGTATTTGTGTGTCTGTGTGTCTCTGTTGCTGGGATGTTTAACTTTTGAAAAAGTATTCTGAATGTAGTTTTTTTTTAACTTCGTTCATACACATATCTAAAACAGAAAAAACGCTTCTTGGTTATATTCTTTAAAAAAAATTATGTTATTGTACACAGTTTATATAAACATTTCTCTAATGGGTTTTCACCGTATTTTTAATTTAAAACCCCTTTTTTTAATATCATGGGGGGACAGGGTAGCTCAGGTCCCTACTCGCTTTCCCCCCGCTAAGGTTTAAAACAGCATTGAGCATGCTACAAAGTGGGAAAGGGGATGATTGTGCACCCTAGCTCCAGAACAGTTCCCCCCCTTCACCCAGCTGTAAATGGGTAAATGCCCCGTTTAGGGCATGGAAGTAAAGGCAAGGGAGAGGGGAGGGGGGGCCCCCTCAATAGGGGGCCCTAGAGAAGTGGGGCCCCTGACACCTTTCCCTCCCCAGTGACCCAAACCTCAAGGGAAACCATTTTCCCCCCTTTTTTCCTTTTATTTTCCTATCATTCAAAGGATACATTCGGGTTTTTTTAAATGAAAAAATCGATTTTTTAAAACGGTAAACACGAAAAAAATAAGAACCCAATTTGTGCACATTCTCCAAAAAAAGGGAAAGGAGCCTTTTGTAGCAGAAATTTTGGTATATATAAGAGCCAACATCTCCCACTGAAAACCCCAAACCCAAGGGGATTGTGTCTGAGTGGCTGTCCCGGGGAAAAAACCCTTAAAGCACAAACACTTTTTTTCCCCATTGGGGTTCAAATCCCCCGGGTGGGGGGCGGGGGGGGGGCCCGGGGAGGGGGGGGGGATTTTCAACCCCAAACTTGTGTGTTTCTCATGCTTTTGTCTGTAAAACAATTGTGTTACTTTGGTTTTTTCGGGTGCAAGGGGAAAGGGTTGTCATGAAATGTGTCATTTTAAAAAACTCTGTTGAAGGACTGGTAGATGATTTTTCTTTCAGCATAAGCCCCTTTTGTGCTTTATTGATTTTATTATTTTTTAAATTCTTTTTTTTCCAAACGATAATGGAAAATCCCCCATGGGGCTTTTTTTTCTGTTACATCGAGTCCAAATGTGTGTGTTTTGAAAATGCTTCTTACTTTCCCACCCAGCACAAAAGGGCCAAACTTTTCCCAAAAAGGGAAAGAACAAGTCTTAACGTGTCTGCAAGAAGCTTTAAAAAACCCCTTTCATTTGGGGAAAAGGGAAAGGGTAAACTAAACCATGAAGTTTTATTTTTCATTTTGAACAAAGGACTTAAAAAGATTAACCTTTAAAATAACAAGCATTTTTCCCACCTATTAAAGAAAAAAAGCTTTGTTCAACTTAAAAAATCAACGGGCCTACATTTAAAAAAGCAAAAATTTTTATTTAGCTTACATAAAAAAAACCGGGTGATTAAGTAATCCCGTTTGGTGATCTGCTGCCCCGGGTTTTCAAATCTCTTTCAAAGGTTTTTTCCCTCGGGAGTTAAAAACAGTGCCGACCCCACCCCCCCCCCCCCTTTCCCCAACCCCCCCAAAAATTCCTTTAAAATGAGACCCAGTCCCCTGTGCAAACCCCCGAGAAAAAACTTGCACAAAACTTTTAAACCGGTTCCCTTTTTTTTGGAAGAGTAGGCCATTTTGCCCCTGGTGAAAAGGGATGGAAAATTTTACAAAACTGCATATACACAGGACGGGATGGAAAAAAAAACATGAGTGCTTTTTCCCATTATCCCCAAAATAAAAAAATTTTTTAAAAAATTAAAATAAACACACACACACACTTGTTGCCGGGGGAAATGGGGGACAAAAAAACAAAAATGCTACACATGGGACTGGATGAACAAAAGCAAAAAAGAGTGCTTATTCCATACCCTAAAAAATAAAAAAAAAAAAACAAAAAAAATAAATAAAACTGAAAATTAAAAATTAATGTGTTTTTGATTTCCATTTTGGGAAAGGTTTAAAATGTCCAAGGGCAAAAAAGGGGAAAATAATTTAAACTCTTTTAGTTTAAAGAGGGCCACGTGCAAAAAGACTCCGGGGGGACCATTTCTCGGTTCCATGTTAAAAGTGTTCAACAAAGGGCAGGGCAACGGCATCAAAAGCCCTTTTTTTTGCTTTTTTCCCTTTGTTAATTCTTTGAAAGAAAAAAAGAGTGGTTGCGCGGGAGTTGTTGTTGCATTTTCCAAATTGAAAGAGTGTCACAGGGAATATTTGTATTAAAAAAACATGGTTTTTTTAATTGCCTAGAAGGTGTGGAACTTTATTTTTTTTTTTTTAAGGTTTTTTTTTGGGTTTTTTTGGTGGTGGGGTGTGTTTGTTTCTTTTTTTGTTTTGTGTGTGTTTTTGGGGTGTTTGTGTGTGGGGTGTGTGTGTTTTGTGTGTGTGTGTGGTGGGGTTTTGGTGGTTTTTTTTTTTGTGTGTTTGTGTGTTTTTGAGTGTTCGGTTTTTGTGCGTGCGTGTGTGGGGGTTTGGGGTTTTGGGGTTTTATTTGTGTAAAGTTTGGGTTTTGGGGGTTTTGTGTATGTGTGTTTTGTGTGTGTTGTGTGTTGTGTTGTTTGGGGTTGGTGTGGTGTGTGTGTTGTGGTTTTTGCTTTTGTGTGCGTGCGTGTGGGGGTGTGTCTTATCTTATTCCCTTTTTTTTAAATTTTTTTTATAACGAGATAATGGAATAACAACCCCATTTTGCTTTTTACATCCACCCCGTATGTTTTGCGGTTTTTGTAAAATTTTGTCATCTGTTCCCCCCCACACCCAAAGGGGGCCCACTCTTACAAAAAGCGGACCAGGATTTTTAAAGTTGCGCAAGAAGTTTTGCATGCCCTTCGCACACGGGGGCCCCAGTTTTTTAGTCTCATCCGAAGGAAATTTTTTGGGGGATGGGGTTTTGCAAATAATGTTTTAATCCAGGGGGAAAAAAATCCCCCTTGAAAGGGAAAACGAACCCTGTTTGTGCATGTACGTGCCCTGCGTGTGTTTTATGTGTGTGTCCCGTGTGTGTATGTGTGTGTGTGTGTGTGTGAGTGTGGGTGTTGTGTTTTGGTTTTGTTTGTGTTGTGTGTGTGGGGTGGTAGGGGGGTGCACCAAAGCTCACTCCCTCTTGTGAACTCTTTTGTGTTGCTTTTAATGCAGGGTGAAGTGTGTCTGCATTTTTTTTGGCATTAAAAAAAGGGGGCAGAGCCCTCCCCCAAAGCACCCCGTATACTGATGAAAAACATTATTCCCCCGCCAGGAGTTTTCACAAAAAAGCAGAGAATTTTCTACAAGGTGTGGGTTTGGGCTGCCCCGGGCTGGGGGAAAACGTGAAACCCCGCACAGAGAGAGACAACAGACAGAGGGAGAGAGGGGGACAGACAACAACAGAGGGAGACAACAGAGAGAAAAGAGGGCGTACCCACGGAGGGGCGGACGGACAGGAGACCTACCCAAAAACAGAAGAGACAGATACGGAGACGGGGACACAAAGAAACAGAGAGAACACAGAGAGACCCGACAGAACCCGAGAGGAGACTGAGAAAGAAGAGGCAAAAACAGAAGGCAGACAACAGAGACAACAAGACAGAGAAAAAGAGAGACAGACAACACGAACCCGAAACACAGACGCACCTTCACACCTTCGGATGAGACTAAAACCAAAATCCCGTGTGCGAACGCACGGGGGAAAAACATCTTAACCCCAATTAAAACCCGTGCCGCTTTTCGAAAAGTAAAGGGCCCCCGTGTGCGGGGGGAATGGTTTACAAAATTGACAAAACTGCATACACACGGACTGGATAAAAATTACACATAGGCTATTCCATTATCCTCGCAATAAAAGAAAAATAAAAATAGATAATTTAACATACACCAGCCCAGATAGACAGACACCACAAAGACAGACAGATAGACAGACAGACAGACACAGAGATGACGAACTCTGGTGGCATTATGTAGAGCCTACTGTCCACAGACAGCAAAGGGTTGAAGAAAGCTGACATGACAAGACTGGTGACATGACAAGACTGGTGACATGACAAGACTGGTGACATTACAAGACAGCTGACATGACAAGACAGCTGACATGACAAGACAGCTGACATGACAAGACAGCTGACATGACAAGACAGCTGACATGACAAGACTGGTGACATGACAAGACTGGTGACATGACAAGACTGGTGACATGACAAGACTGGTGACATGACAAGACTGGTGACATGACAAAACTGGTGACACGACAAGACTGGTGACATTACAAGACAGCTGACATGACAAGACTGCCGACATTGCAAGACCGGTGACATTACAAGACTGGTGCCATTACAAGGGTTCCATACTCTCTCCTGATGAATGATAAATACGAAATAGTTTGTTAGACAAATGGCACCTGCACTCGCTTTTTTTCTTCTTTTATTTATTCGTTCCTCGGCTACAGTTGCAAGGTTAGCTAATGGTGTGAATTTTTTGTGTGTTTGCCACCGTGTTTTTCCCTCAGTAATAAGGGAGCTGCAATCCATCCTCGGGAATGGATCAGCATTTAGAAATGGTAATGATGCAATACTCGTTAATGTCAGATGGACAACAGCTATCGGATACAGTGGTGTGTGTATATGGGAGGAGACCTTTCTAAGGTGGGTTTTGTTTTTCACTTTAGCAGATAAATCACTCAAGTCAAGCAAGGACAGTGCATTATAGGTGTCATGAGATACAGTACAAAATGTCAGCCTAGTATGATAGATGAATAAAATAAAAGTGGATTGTTGTTGCTGTTGTTGTTGTTGTTGTTGTTGTTGTTGTTGTTGTTGTTGAAAATTAGCCTAGTATGATAGATGAATTTTTTTTAAAAAGTGGATGTTGTTGCTGTTGTTGTTGTTGATATCAGCCTAGTATATAGATGAATAAAAAAAAAAGAGGATTGTTGTTTTGTTGTTGTTTTGTTGTTGTTGTTGCTGTTGGTTTGTTGTTGATATTACCTGTAGAAGATGAATAAAAAAAGGGGATTGTTTTGCTGTTTTGTTGCTGCTGCGATCGTTGTTGTTGTTGTTGTTGCTGTTCCTAGAAATGATACATCATACTCTCACTATCCCTTGGCGGACGCCCTTTGGGGGGACCCCACGCCTGCAAAGGGGAAAACCCCCAAAATGGTTCGTCGGGGCTTTTTTAGAGGTTTTTGGGTACGGAGGCCGGGCCCACCCCTTGGTTGGATACCAGTTTTGCGGGGTCGCCCTCCTCCTTGCTCCTCCACCTTCCCTGAGGCGCTTTAAAAGGCTGTTATATTTGTGTGGCCAAACCATTTTCATTTTCCCCTTTGACTGATTGAAATGGTTTTTTCACCCCAGTGCCTCGATTGCTGCCAGACGTAGCATTGTTTTGGGGGGCTCTGATGAGTTCGGGATCCGCCTGGGGCACTTCCCCAAAAGGGTAAAATGCACGTTCTAAATCGCGTGTGTCCTTTTTTCCAGCTGTACAAGAAATTTGGGTGCGAGTCCCTTGTAGAGTTGCCCTTATGTGGGTTCTGATTTGGGGTTTCTCCCACTTTCGCCACTTATCATGAGGAGAGTGCCACCAAGTTGATCTTCACCTCTTTGTGGGCTGTCCCTTTCTTTTGTGAACTGCCCCAAGGGTATTTAAAATTTTCCCAAACCTCCTCTAGTGCTCCCCCCAATCTTGATGCTTGGAGTGGTCGGGGTACGTTCACAAAAGGGGATCTTGCTCTTTCCGTGCGATCCCATCCGTGGGCTTTTGGCTGATTTTTCCAGTCTGGGGGTGAGATCCTGGAGTTTTTCTTCACTGGGGCCCATAAATTTCAAATCGCTCAAAACAAGATTGCAGACTGCCCTTCCTCCTATTGATTGTGGTCTTGAGCCAAGAGGGCCCCTGCTGAGTTCCCGGAAAACTTGAAAAAACGGGGGGTAGGGAGCCCTTTCGAACCCAACTGAAGTCCGGAAGAACCCCCAAATTTTTCCCCCCTGAGGGCGCACTGGGGAGCTGTCAAAAAACCCCGGGTGACTTGAATCGGGCCTCGTCGAAGATATCTTCATGACTTGCCACAGAGCTTCTTGCCAACTGATCGAAGGCCTCTGAAAATCAAGAGTTGAGAGCTATACTGATGTTGAAGCTTCCTTTAGCATTCTGATGTTGAAGATTTCTCGCATGTTCGACCGGGGCGAAACCCGCCTTTTTTTTGAAGGGTTTTTTCTGCTTGGGTTTCGTCTGTTTAAGGCAATCGTAGCATAAAATTTCTTTATGGCTTATCGACTGATTTTTCTGTAATTTGGCACTTCTTAGCTCCCTTCTTTTGGGAATGAACTATATGGTTGGGCCATGTCACCACTTTCTGGTCCAGATGGTTTTCAGATGATTGTTAATGCCTTTTTCTTTGGGGCCTCCGTCTTGAGATCACCGGGATGTTTGTCAACCCTGGTGACTTCCTCCCTTTAGGGTCTTACTGCTTCTTTACCTCTTCCTCCACACCCGGGGTTTCAGATCTGATGCTGGGTCTTCTCATGAAGTTTGTTTGGGTCAGCCTTCAGCTTTTAGTTTTACAGTCTCGCAATATTCTGTCCATTTTTATTATGGCGCCTCTGTAAGGATGACCCCTCTTTGTCTTCAATAACGAGGTTTTTTCGGGACTTGGTTATACCCTTTAGGTCTGGTCGCCCTTTGCGTCTCCCTTTTGCATTGCCTTTTCAACTTGGATTGTTCTACATCCAGTTCCCCATGGCCCAGTCATCTTCTTTTTGACCTGTTGACTGTTCTAAAACTCTTCGGCCGTTTCTGGGTTTTTGTTTTTCACTGGCTTTAGCTCCCATTATCGCACATCCTGATTCGTTGGAAACCCCCGGTTTGGTTCTTTTCCTCTTTTCCAAGGATCTCCAGCGCTGTCTCCGAATGGTCTTGCTGAAGGTCCAGTGAGTTGTTGGGCATCTTGGAGAAATTCCCAAAACTGCCCAATTTTGCCCCATTCGCTTTTAAAATTTCAGCGACTTCGGGGTTTTCCCTTTACTTTTTCCTGTTGAACCGCAAACGGATTTCCTTTGTTCTTGGGCTTTCCTTTATCTGTATCATGAGTACCATGTCGGTTTTACTGCCCAAATCACGCCAGGGAAACTTTTTTGTCTGGGCTTTGTTGATGCTCACTTAAATGTTTGGGGGCCCAAAATTAGTCAATTGGGTTTTTGTCTTCATTTTTTGAGGCCACGTCGTTCTTTTTTGAGTCTTGTGGGGGATAAGGTTTGGGACAGAAATTGTGGCTGCTTTCGAATTCAAAGTCTGGACCCCTATCTATTTCTCCACGCCAAAACGGCCTACTGTCCCCGGGCCATTGTTTAAAAGGGCAGTTCCCATCTTTGGGATTTCCTCGCCCGGATCCAGAAATCCTTCTTTGATTATTGATGGCGCTCTCCAAATCTTCGTAGAAACACTCGATTGCTTCATCATCGTAGTCTGATGTTGGTGCATAGACTTGTATGATGGTCATGTTGTGTGGTTTTGCTGCGACGCGCATGGAGATCAGTCTGCTTGAGATTGGGGTACAGCTGATGACACTGTTAGTCCTCTTCTTGTTGACAAGAAATCCTACTCCGTGTTGGTGTTTGGAGTCGTCGCCACTATACCATAGTTTGTGATCTTCTTCTGTAGTTGTTTCGACGAATCCGACCCAACGGACTTCGGCCAGTCCAAGTATGTCCCATTCGTATCTTCGAAGTTCGTGGGTTAGCTCTTGGAGCTTCCCACATGCGTGCAAGGTACGGATGTTCCATGTACCAATGATGGTCCTTTCAGCCTGGAGTTTGATCGTTGTTGTTTGCGTCCCAGTCGCATATTTTCCACCTCCATCCTGGAACGCTCCAATGGAAGGCGCGGTTGTTGGTATTCCGGGCCTCAACCGATCCGGCATGTCTTTCCTTGCAGTGTTGTCCATGTAGGTATTTCTGTGGGCGTGGATTGCTTGGCGGCGCCCATCTCCTCTCCAAGCTGCTATTTGCCCATAGCTGGGGATTTTTGGGTCGGGTTATCTCCCCACTGAGACAGGTAGAACTGGGCTACAGGTTACCAGTAGCAGAGGAACACCTCTGACTCTGACTCAGAGTTGAATGAAAAAGTTGATTGTTGTTGTTGTTGTTGTTGTTGCTGTTGTTGCTGTTGCCGCTGTTGTTGTTGTTGTTGCTGTTAGCCTTGTATGATAGATGAATTAAAAAGTGGATTGTTGTTGCTACTGCTGTTGTTGTTGCTGCTGCTGTTAGCCTAGTATGAAAGATGGGTTAAAAAGTGGATTGCTGTTGTTGTTGCTGCCGCTGTTGTTGTTGTCTTCGATTTTACTTCTGTTCACTCTCAGTGATATTAGACCAAAAGATTAAGGTGTACACGTGAGAGTTGAGGTGGTGGTGGTGGTGGTGGTGGTGGTGGTGGTGGTGGTGGTGGTGGTGGTGGTGGTGGTGGAGGTTCTACTGAAAAGTGTGCGCGCGGGGAGAGGGGGGGGGAGTAATCTAAACATGAAAAAGAACTGTCCAAAGCAAAACGATATTTTTTTTTTAAGTGATTACCATTCTTGAAGCCATAATAAATGTCCTACAGGACTATGCCAAAGACCTTTTGCAATATCAAATGCCAAATTCCAGTTATCGAATATGCTTCTAAGGGAGTTTTCAGAAAATTGGGCTAAAAAAAACGCTTCTGTATTCTTACATTCAAATAGTAAAATGGGTATCAGTATTAGTAAAAGTGGATTGCGATATTCTTAAACTGCTCTGGGTTTTTGTGTTGATATGTCTGAGCTTGAAATGCTCTGTCTTTCTTTAGGAAACTGGCTGACACACTTTACAAATGTGTTACGAAATAAGAGAAAAAGCAGTAGTTAGAATATAGATTTTTAAAAATGCTGTGGAATATAATTTGAACAAAGGAAAATGAATAGATAAGCTGGGGGTGGGATACCCTAGTGGTTAGAACATTGCGCGTGCAATCTGACGACCCGGGTTAGATTCCCGTTCAGAGGGAGTTTCCCCCCAGGAGTTAACATCAGTGCAGACTCCACTCTCCCCAAAAGTTTTTCGGATGAGACTATAAACCGATGCCCCGTGTGCGAATGCACGCAGAACATCTTGCGCACAGGTTAAATCCTGTTCCGCTCTTTGAAAGAGTAGGCCATTGTATGTCAGTGGGAACAGATGACAAAATTTACAAAACCGCATACACACGGGGACTAGGTGTAAAAAAGGTACATGAGTGTTTATTCCATTATCCTCGATATAAAAGAATAAATAAATGAATAAACAAATACATTCACAAGTTAAAAAGTGAAAGGGAAGGTACCAAAATAACTAGAGCAAGAGACCCCAAAACAAATTAGAATGATGCAAAAAAATGAAAATGGCGCTTAATAAGATTAACTTACTTGAACAAACGAATTTAGACTAATGAAATAAGCTAAAATTTAAACACACACACAGATAAGAAAGAAAATGCAAAATGATGTGCAAAATGGGATCAAAATAAAGTAGAATTAAACCAAATGTAATGGAACAAAATACAGTAAAGAGTTGCTGTTGATTTTGACACAATGCTTTTTCTGGAGCTAAAGTTTTCCCCAGGCAACAAAATGCCGTGATGTAGACAATTCTCTAGTTAGCTATGCTGATGCTAATGGGCTTGTTTGTTTGGGTGGGTTTTTTGTTAGACCCTTTCTGCCTTACTTAAGCGTTTCTTTCTGTTAATAATAATCATCATCATCATCATCATCATCATCATAACAATGATAATAATAACAAGAAGAAGAAGAAGAAGAATGATGATGATTATGATGATACTACTACTACTACTACTACTACTACTACTACTACTACTGCTGCTGCTGCTGCTGCTGCTGCTGCTGCTGCTGCTGCTGCTGCTGCTGCTGCTGCTGCTGCTGCTGCTGCTGCTGCTGCTGCTGCTGCTGCTGCTGCTGATGATGATGATGATGATGTTAATAATAATAGTATAATCATAATCATAATAAAGAAGAAGAAGAAGAAGAAGATGATGATGATGATGGTAATTGATGATGATGATGATGATGATGATGATGATGATGATGATGATGATGATGATGATGATGATGATAGCAACAACACATGGACTATATTATAGCGCTATATCTTGCAAACAACAAGTCAAAGCGCGTTAGAAGTAATGTTATCAATCTCTCTGTGGCCAATTCTCTGTCTGTTTGTCTGTCTGTTGGTCTGTCTGTTGGTCTGCCTCTCTCTCTGTCTCTATCCCTGTCTCTCTCTGTCTGTCTCTGTCTCTGTGTGGCCTAAGGCCGATGTACATTAAACAGTTTCAGAGTTTCAGAATTCAGAGTTCTCTCTCTCTCTCTCTCTCTCTCTCTCTCTCTCTCTCTCTCTCTCTCTCTTTCTCTCTCTCTCTTTCTCTTTCTCTTTCTCAACCCCCCTCCTCTCTTTCTCTCTCTCAACGAAAGAACCCAACAAACTTCGTTTTGTTTCAGGGGACGTGTCAAATGCACAAAGACAGAGACACAGAGACACAGAGAAACAGAGACACAGAGACACAGAGAAACAGAGACACAGAGAAACAGGGACACAGAGAAACAGAGACACAGAGAAACAGAGACACAGAGAAACAGAGAAACAGAGAAACAGGGACACAGAGAAACAGAGACACAGAGACACAGAGACACAGAGAAACAGAGACACAGAGAAACAAAGACACAGGGACACAGGGACACAGAGACACAGGGACACAGAGAAACAGAGACACAGAGAAACAGAGACACAGAGACACAGAGAAACAGAGACACAGAGACACAGATACACAAAGAAACAGAGACACAGAGAAACAGAGACACAGAGAAACAGACACAGAGAAAAAGAGACACAGGGACACAGAGACACAGGGACACAGAGACACAGAGAAACAAGAAACAGAGACACAGAGAAACAGAGACACAGAGACACAGAGAAACAGAGACACAGAGAAACAGAGACACAGAGAAACAGAGACACAGGGACACAGAGAAACAGAGACACAGAGAAACAGAGACACAGAGAAACAGAGACACAGGGACACAGGGACACAGAGACACAGGGACACAGAGAAACAGAGACACAGAGAAACAGACACAGAGACACAGAGAAACAGAAAACAGAGACACAGAGAAACAGAGACACAGAGACACAGAGAAACAGAGAAACAGGGACACAGAGAAACAGAGACACAGAGAAACAGAGACACAGAGAAACAGAGACACAGGGACACAGGGACACAGAGACACAGAGACACGAGAAACAGAGACACAGAGAAACAGAGACACAGAGAAAAGAGGGAAAAAAGACACAGAGAAACAGAGACACAGAGACACAGAGACACAGGGAAACATAGACACAGAGACACAGAGAAACAAGAAACAAAGAAACAGACCCAAAGGGCACAGAGAAACAGAGACACAGAGAAACAGAGAAACAGAGACACAGAGACACAGAAACAGAGACACAGAGAAACAGAGACACAGAGAAACAGAGAAACAGAGACACAGAGAAACAGACACAGAGACACAAGACACAGAGACACAGAAAAACAGAGACACAGAGAAACAAACACAGAGAAACAAGAAACAGGAAACAGTGACACAGAGAAACAGAGACACAGAGAAACAAGGGCACAGAGAAACAAGGGCACAGAGAAACAGAGACACAGAGGGCACAGAGACATAGACAGAAACAGAGACACAGAGAAACAGAGACACAGAGACACAGAAAAACAGGACCAACAGAAAACAGAGACACAGAGAAACACAGACACAGAGAACACAGGGCACAGGGACACAGAGAAACAGAGACACAGAGAACACAGAGAAACAGAGAACAGAGACACAGAGAAACAGAGACACAGAGAAACAGAGAAAACAGAGAAACAGAGAAACAAGACACAGAGGGCACAAGAGAAACAGGACACGGAGACACAGAGAAACAGGGACACAGAGAAACAGAGACACGGGACACAGAGACACAGAGACACAGAGACACAGAAAACAGGGACACAGGACACAGAAAAAACAGAGAAAAAGAAAACAAGACACAGAGAAACAGGACAGACAGAGAAACAGAAACACAGGGACACAGAGACACAAAGAAACACTCAGAGAAATAGAGACACAGAGACACAGAGACACAGTGACACAGAGAAACAGAGACACACAGAGAAACAGAGACAAGAGAAACAGAGAAACAGGACACAGAGACACAGAGACACAGAGAAACAGAGACACAGAGAAACAGAGACACAGAGAAACAGAGACACAGAGACACAGAGACACAGAGACACAGAGAAACAGAGAAACAGGGACACAGAGACACAAGGACACAGAGAAACAGAGACACAGGGACACAGAGACACAGGAACACAGAGAAACAGAGAAACAGGGAAACAGAGACACAGAGAAACAGAGACAACTCAGCGAAACAACAGCTGGTACTGAAAGGTCCCACACACACACAGCTGAATAGGTCCCCTGTCACTGAAAGACTTCACAAGTCATACACAACAGCTCCTGGGTTGGTACTTTGGTATCAGGTCAACCACCCTACTAGCTTTTCTTGCTGAACGCTCAAACAGCATCTTCCATTGTCTGTCCTATCAGCGAAAATGTCTTGCGCTGCCCTTAAGCGCCTGACAAGTCAGGCCCAGCACATCCAACTTCCGCGTGGGAGAAAATTGTTATGTTTTAAGTCTGTCTGGGGGGAAAAAATAGCTGGAGAATGGACCAAGAAGGCAGAAAAATAGACAAGAAGGAGGGTGACGGGAAGAAAAGGAAGAAGGAAGAAACAAAAGAGAGGGATAGAAAAGAGGGAATTCCTAGCACATAATCTCCAGAAGGTGGGGATGCTATTTTATACTGACAGACCTCCTGACATTCCCATGGAGGACCCCTAACATTTGACATATTAAAGGTTTTCATAAAAGGTAAATCATTTTTCTTTTTTGAATGTCATGTCCATAGCCCTCTCAGTACAGTGAGATTCTGGGGCTGTCTCCAGGTATCTGTATGCCATTTTAAGTCATAGCAGATTTCTCTGCATGAAATTCGGTCTGCTCTTCCCCGTGGAGAGCACGTGTTGCCACAAGAGCAGTGCCACCCATTCATTTGTTTTCTTTCTCTGTCTCCATGTGGCTTTTTTGTTTCTTTATCAGAGAGGTTTTTTCTACTGAGTTTGAATCCACTTGCAGTTGGTGTCTTTTGGATGAAACTATAAAACGAAGTCCTGTGTGTGAATGGACGTAGAACATCTTGTGCACACGTTAAAAAAAACGTTCTGCCTCAGAAGTCCCCCCCCCCCCCCCCCCATGGGGATTGGACGGGAGAGGGGGGGGGGGGCTGTCAATATACAAAGCATTTCCACCTTCTTGAAAATTCTGTACTACGAATTCCCACTTTCCTTTCCCTCTCTACACTTTTGCCTCGTTTCTTTTCTTCCTGTCACCTCTTTCTTGTCCATTTTTCTGCCTTTTTTCCAGAAGGACTTACAAGATAACAACTCTGTCCCACTCTAAAGTCAGATACACTGGGCCTGACTTGTCAGGCACTTTAACAGCAGGGCATCACATTTTTGTTAATATGACATCGGTGGTCTAGAGGTAACGCGCCTGTCTAGAAAGCAAAAAGTCCAGGTCGGAAGTGTGCGGTGGTTCGTATCCCGTCTGGGCCCGAAACTTTTTCCCCATTCATTAGACCATGAGTGGTGGTCTGGGCGCTAGTCTTTCGGATGAGACGATAAACCGAGGTCCCGTGTGTTACAGAAAATTATGCAGCGCACGTAAAAGAACCCACGGCAACAAGAGAGTTGTCCCTGGCAAAATTCTTAGAAAAAAGCCACTCTGATAGGGAAAGAAATACAGTTGCAGACCAAAAAAAA
>CM054139.1:4237597-4252597 GCA_028751875.1 Rapana venosa | reverse complement strand
CAGAAACACTGAAAGTCCATGGATTTTACATCAAGTCCCCGTGTGTGTGTGTGTGTGTGTGTGTGTGTGTGTGTGTGTGTGTGTGTGTGTGTGTGTGTGTGTGTCTGTGTCTGTGTGTGTGTCTGTGTGTGTGTGTGTGCAATTTTTTCTCATCTGTTCCCAACAGCACTCAGATGCCTACTATTCCTAAAGGTGGACCAGGTTTTAACTTGTGCCTAAGACGCTCATGATGGACCATAAAAGACTACACCTTAGGCCTGACCTGACTGGAGTTTGGGGTCCTGGTTGAGCACTCTGTGGAGGTCCTGAAAGTGAATGATATCTCACCCTCTGCGCTATAGTAGCTTTCAGCAAGACACTTGATAATTAAGAAGTGTATATATTGACATGAATAAATATGTATGTTATCATACAATAACATAGGTATACATCTCTCTCTCTCTTTGTAAAGATAGATAGATAGATAGATAGATAGATTAGATAGATAGATAGATAGATAGATAGATAGATAGATAGATAGATAGATAGATAGATAGATAGATAGATAGATAGATAGATCTGCATTACTAGAAAAGACTGCTTTTCTCATACATCAAATAGCTTATCTTTCCAAACAAAATCGACACAGCTCACACATAAAACTTTCCAGCAAAACTGTGTTCGATTCTATTGGCCCAATACCTTTAAAAGGCTAAGAGTCCCTATAGAGTTGAGTTTGTTTGATTAAGATCGGGAACATGTTTAGGATCCTGATGGGCCAGATGTATCTTGGTCGGTGTTAAAAGTGTTAAACTAAGCGTGCAACTGACATCAAAGAGTTTCGCCTGTACTGATCACTGTTGATTGTTTGAAAGAGAGAGTGTTGCTGCTGTAGTTGTTGTTGTAGTTGTTGTTGTAGTTGAAAGAATATCTCAGCGTGGATATTTTCTTTTCTGCAAAAAAAAAAAGGATTTTAATTGTCTAGAGGGCTTGCAAGTTGTTGCTTTTTAGGTTTGGTTTTGTTTTGTTTTACTGATGTTGTGTAGTGATGTGCTTTTCTTTGGTTTGGTTGGGTTTGTGTGTGTGTGTGGGGGGGGGGGGTGGGGTTGTTGTTGTTTTTTGTGTAGTGATGTACTTTGGTTTGGTTTGGTTTGGTTTGTATGTGTAATATATATATATATATATATATATATATCATATAAATATTATATACATATGTTTGTGTATGTGTGTGTGTGTGTGTGTGTGTGTGTGTGTGTGTGTGTGTGTGTGTGTATAATCTGATGCAAGCATTAAACCAGTTTGATGAATTCAAACATTTTGTCTCACTTGATTTATGCACACAAACTGTTTAGAGAAACATATGACTGGTTGTTTTTTTCTACAATGATGATGGATGACTGACTAACTGACTGAGTGACTGACTGACTGACTAAATGACTGACTGGCTGACTTTCCCCTGGAGTTAAGATCTGATGGCAAAACTTGTTCACCATGTCCTTCAATGCTTTTGACAACTGTTTCTCATTTGCAGGGGAGAAAGAGAGAGAGAAGAGAGAGAGAGAGAGAGAGAGAGAGAGAGAGAGAGAGAGAGAGAGAGAGAGAGAGAGAGAGAGAGAGAGAGAGAGAGAGCGTGTGTGTGTGTGCGTGTGTGTTCTATTTCAATTTTTTATTTCATTCTGTTTTGTTTGTTTTTTTTATTTCAAGGATAATGGAATGAACATTCGTGTGCTTTTTTTAATCCAGTCACCGTGTGTATGCGGTTTTGTCAATTCTGTCATCCGTTCCCACAGGCACACAATGGCCTACTCTTACGAAAAGCGGACAGGATTTAACGTCTGCGCAAGATGTTCTTTGTGCGTTCGCACACGGGCCTCGGTTTATAGTCTCATCCGAAGGACTTTTGGGGAGAGTGGAGTCTGCATTGATGTTAACTCCAAGGGAAAATATCCTCTTAAAACGGGAATCGAACTCGGGTTGTCAGATTGCGAGCCCAATGTTCTAACCACTAGGCTATCCCATGTGTGTGTGTGTGTGTGTGTGTGTGTGTGTGTGTGTGTGTGTGTGTGTGTGTGTGTGTGTGTGTGTGTGTGTGTGTGTGTGTGTGTGTGTGTGTGACATTTCCATTTTTTATTTCATTCTTTTAAATTTTGTTATTTCGAGGATAATGGAATAAGCACACATGTCTCGTTTACAGTCATTCCCCGTGTACATGCAGTTTTTTTTTAATTTTGTCATCCGTTCCCACCAGCACACAATGGCCTACTCCTCCGAAAAGGTGAACGGGTTTTAATGTGTGCGCAAGATGTTCTTCCTGCGTTCGCACACGGGACCTCGCTTTATTTGTCTCATCCGAAGGACTTTTGGGGAGAGTGGAGTCTACACTGATCTTAACTCCAGAGGAAAAATCTTCTTGAACAAGAATCGAACCCGGGTCAGCAGATCATAAATACATCACTTTCACTACCAGGCTATCCCGTCGCCCCCCCCCCCCCCCCCCCCCTTCCTCACCAAGTGAGTGAGTGACTGACTAACTGACTCATCACCAAACTCCTGAAAAGATGTTCAGGCATTGCAAAAACCAACCAACCAACAAACAAACAAACAAACAAACAAACCCAATCTTTCTTTCTCCTAGAACTTTCACCGATACTGATTCAAGGGAGGCTATGCCACCAGGCTGAACATCTACTCTTGACATGGTTATTCCCCTTGAACTTTAAGTAGCTGGAAAACTATTGAGGAATATTGATGGCAAAACTTGTTCACCATGTCCTTCAATGCTTTCGACAACTATTTCTCATTTGCAGGAGAGAGAGAGAGAGAGAGAGAGAGAGAGAGAGAGAGAGAGAGAGAGAGAGAGGAAAGAGAGAAAGAGAGAGGGTTAGAGAGAGAGAGTGTGTGTGTGTTCTATTTCTTTTCTTATTTCATTCTTTTATTTGTTTTATTTCGAAGATAATGGAATAAGCACTCATGTGCTTTTTATATTCAGTCCCCATGTGCATGCAGTTTTTTGTAAATGTTGTCATTCGTTCCCACCAGCACATAATGTAGGCCTCTTCCGAAAAGCAGAACAGGTTTTAACGTGTGCGCAAGATGTTTTGCGTGCGTTCGCACACGGGACCTCAGTTTATAGTCTCATTTGAAGGACTTTTGGGGAGAGTGGAGTTGGCTCTGATGTTAACTCCAGAAGAAAAATCCTCTTGAACAAGATTCGAACCTGGGTCAGCAGATCACGAGCGCATCACCCTACCCACTAGGGTATCTCCACTCTGTGTGTAAGGGATTTTTTCTATGATTATGCACTCATATGGGATCTTCTTTTAACATCTTGTTCCCGTGTGGAATCAGTTTTATAAATGTTGTCATCCATTCCCACTAGTTCACAAATAGCCTACTCTTCCGAAATTCGGAACAGGTCTTAATGTAACAGCAAGTATGTTTTTCGTGCATTTGCACAGAAGGCCTTGGTTTATAATATCATCAGAAGGACTTTTGAGGGAGGGAATCAGCATTAATGTTAACTCCAGGGGAAATATCTCCTTGAACTGGTGTCTGGGTGGTTACTGAAATCTGTGTTGAACCCTGGTGGTCAGATCGTGAGTGCAACAAGCAACGCTCTAACCACCAAGGTACCCTGTCTCCTTTTTCTTGGAGGGAGCAATCTTTGATATGTTGTGAATCTCCACACTTTGTTTTTAAGATGTTACAGGTTGGTTTGGCTGAATTTTACACTTGTGGAGTATTACCAAAGTTTTGGGTTTAATTTTAGTTATGGAGTGTTGCCAAAAGCAGGAAGTGAGGTTCTTTGTTTGAAGGAACATTCTAGGCTAGTCAGAGTAGGACAGCTGGTGACAGAACAAGGCAGAGTAGGACAGCTGGTGACAGAACAAGGCAGAGTAGGACAGCTGGTGACAGAACAAGGCAGAGTAGGACAGCTGGTGACAGAACAAGGCAGAGTAGGACAGCTGGTGACAGAACAAGGCAGAGTAGGACAGCTGGTGACAGAACAAGGCAGAGTGGGACAGCTGGTGACAGAACAAGGCAGAGTAGGACAGCTGGTGACAGAACAAGGCAGAGTAGGACAGCTGGTGACAGAACAAGGCAAACAGGGGGCTGTGCTGCTGCTGCACCTTCCTCCCTGGGATGACTGGGGCATGGACTTTGAACTTGTTGCTGCTGGTATAGCAGGTCAGTGAATAATAGATTTACTACTTTTGATTGGAAGTGATTTTCTACAAGTTGTAGTGGAAGCTGCAAGTTTATTTCTGTTGTAGGTGGAGCTGACTAGTCTTCACCAGGTCGAGAGTAAAAACTTTGCTTGTTCATGTGTGTATTTTGACTGTACTCTGACATGACTGGACTGTAGCAAATGACTAAAGGAACTTAAACAGTTTTGAAGTTTGTGAAACTAGCTGATTTATTCATATCAAATGAGGTAGATCAGTGAACAGTTGTGATGATGGATAGATCTACAGAGATTTCGTTCTTTTTATCTAAAATGTAGGTGTACATGTGTAGAACCTAATCTGTTACTGATTGAAAGAAAACCTAGTAAAAGAGGAAAGGAACTCAAGTTAAAGCTATGTATGTTTTGTCCGTCGTGTCCGACGATGACCTCCAAAACAGCAGAGGAGGCAGATGCTGTTTTGGAAACTGGGCTGAAATTTGATCATAGTGGAGATGCCTTGCCCACAGTACATCCCCACTCTCTCGGCCAAGTGGGCATAAGGACAGTCACAATAATAATAAATGGAGATTTAAAATGTTCTCAGTCTTGTTGCGACTTGACAGACAGTTACTGGAGGCACTGAATATTGGTAGTGTGTGTCCTAAGCCAGGTGCACAATACTGTGTTGTGCAGCAGCGGACAGTGTGGGGAGCAGGGGGTCCTGATGTTAGGCGGCCCAGATAACTTCCACCTTGGCCTGGAGCATGGAATTCCATAATATACTATGTTATGCCGCTGGGAAAGCGAGTAGACAGTTTGATGTGAAATGAAATGTTATTAACAGTCAAACTCGGTGTGAATGTGAATGCAACATGATTGTGTATGTTGAATATTTGATGGTTTCTTTTTGATAGTTATACATGTGAAATCTCAGTGAAGTTTCTGGAATAGCAAGTTTGATATGAAAATAAATGTTATTAACAGCCAAAACGCAGTGTGAGTGTGAATGTAACATGATTGGGTATTTGGTGATTTATTTCTGAGAGTTATACATTTGAGATCTCATTGAAGTTTCTGGATAGTTTGTGTGCACATGTGTGTGTGGCTGTGAGAGAAAGGTTGCAACATTTGAGATAGAGAGAGCATGCTATTTCATTCTGTCTTTCGAGTCGGTACAAATTTCTGAATGGATGTGCACATCCATGTATACACAAAGTGTGATTGATTTTTAATGTGCACAAAATAGCTCTTTATCTGGGATTTAGGCTAAACTTAATCTCATAAGAGATTAAATCATTTCGATGTTCCAAACTTCTTCAGCTATCCCGTAGTTTAGTAGACCGGTGGGGCAATCCCGATGATTTTTCAACCAGCTTCCTCCACTCTTTGCAGTTTTCAGCTTTCTGTAGTAAATCATTCCACTCAAGTACAGTCTGCACTTTGATGGTGTCTTGGCATAGTTTTATCCAAACTAACACACCATGGAAGGCTATTCTTTAAACCCTGCATTTCTTGGTACATCCCAGCGCGCACACGCGCACGCAGACACAGACACAGACAGACAGACAGACAGACACACACACACACACACACACACATACACAAACACACACACTTTCAAAATAAATGAAATATTACATTTAATCCAAAATTTCGGTGTTTGTGCAATTTTAGGAAGAAACAAACAACTGGTAGAATGATAATGCTAATAATAATAATAATGATAATAATAATAATAATAATAATAATAATAATATTATTATTATTATTATTATTATTAACAGCAACACTTAAAACAACAACAACAACAGATCTGTAACAATAACCAAAAAAACCCCTCACGAAACATTAACTTGAATACTTCTCTACGATGTTTGAACCTGTCATTTCAAATCTGGTCCTGACCGCATAACACCAATGTCCTCCTTACATAACAGAAAACAATATTGATCACTAGCTACACAACAGTGTTAGGTCTACATGTTAGTAATTCATCAACTCAGATGACTTCAATATAAAATCAGAAAGTCTGATACTCAATACAGATGGCTTCAGTACAAAATCAGAAAGTCTGATACTCAATACAGATGGCTTCAGTACAAAATCAGAAAGTCTGATACTCAATACAGATGGCTTTAGTACAAAATCAGAAAGTCTGATACTCAATACAGATGACCTCAGTACAAAATCAGAAAGTCTGATACTCAATACAGATGACTTCAGTACAAAATCAAAAAGTCTGGTACTCAAATCAGATGACTTCATTAACAAAAATCAGAAAGTCTGATACTCAATACAGATGACTTCAATATAAAATCAGAAAGTCTGGTACTCAATAAGATGACTTCATTACAAAATCAGAAAGTCTGATACTCAAATCAGATGACTTCGATAATTTTAAAAAATCAAACCAGAAAATCTGATACTCAGCATACCGATGACTTCAGTGACATAATCAGAAAGTCTGGTACTCAAATCAGATGACTTCATTAACAAAAATCAGAAAGTGTGGTAGACACTGGTGTTCCCTGATTCGTCTACTTTCTTCTGGACATTGGCAGCAGGTTCATCACATTTCCTGGAACAGACAGACAGACAGATACAGCATGATGGTGGAACAGCTCTCAAAGTTTAACGTGCTGTCTCCACACTGCTTCCAGGGCATACTCAAGTCAGTTTTCTTTCGGAAGGCAGTCAGCATTTTTGAATATTTTTGAATATATATATATATATGTGTGTTTGAATATTTTTTAATATATACTGAAATGGTCTAGAGGTAACGCGCCTGCCTAGAAAGAGAAAAAGTCCGGGTCGAAAGTGTCCGGCAGTTTGATCCCCGTTTGGGGCCGAAACTTTTCCCCCATCCATTAGATCATGAGTGGTGGTCTGGGTGTTAGTCTTTCGGGTGAGACAATAAACCGAGGTCTCGTGTGTTACACATAATTATTTAGAGCACGTAAAAGAAGCCACGGCAACAAGAGAGTTATCCCTAGCAAAATCCTGTTTGAAAAAGCCACTCTGATTGGGAAAACGAATACAGTTGAAGACGGGAAGAAGCAATAATGGGTGGCGCTCCTCTTGTGGCGATACGCTTTCTCCGGGGAGAGAAGCTCAAATTTCAAGCAGAGAAATCTGCCGTGACTTAAAGAAGTATGAAAATGAAAAAAAATCAAACAGTTAAAACTGTGTATCAGTTTATTATTTCTGTACACCGTTTTCAATAGTAGAGTGATGTTTTGACAAATATCTTTGTGTCTTAGGTTTCCAGATGTAATAGACATTGTGCACATGAAGTGATGCCATTATGGACATTAGTGTAATCATACAGAGACAGCTCATGTTTCAGTGCAGTCTTCGCTGATATCGCTCTCAAACGATTTATAATGGATCATTCATTTATTTGTTTCTGTTTATCTGCTTTGTTCTTCTTTCAAGTGGTATCTCTCAAATGATTTATTAAAAAGGTAAAGGTGTCTCCATAACCTATGTGGTCGTAGGGGAGCGAGGCATCAGAGACCTCACTTCTCCAGGGGCCAGCATATTGAGGGCGGCGCCCATCTCGTCTCCCTCGCTGCTTTACCTTCCCTGACCCAGGTACCCATTTACAGCTGGGTGAACTGGGGAACTGTACTGAAGCCAAGGTGCGCAAACGGTCACCCATCCAAATATATATATATATATATATATATATATATATATATATACATACATGTATACATACATACATACATATATATACATACACATGCATACACACATCCACAACCTCTCCCCCTGCGCCACCTCCCATCATCCCTCAACCACCACCACCCCCAACCCCCACACACACCCATTACACACACACACACACACACATACACACACACACACACACAAAACACACACACACACACCACACACGCACACACACACCTCACACACATACATCAACCTCCCACCTCCACCTACCTACACACACACACCCCTACCCCTCAACCACCTCCACCACCCCCAGCCCTCACCCCCAAACCTCACCCACCCACACACACATTACCACACACTACACACACAAACACTCACACACACACATCCACCCCCACCCCCAACCCCCAGCCCCCAACCTACACACATGCCCCCACCCACAACCCACCCACCCACCCACCCATCCATCCACACACACTACACAAACACACTACACACACACACTACACACAAAACTACACACACACTACACACAAACACACAAACAAACACACAAACACACACACAAACACCCATACATTCATCCACCCCACCCCCCACCCCCCACCCCAACCCCCAACCCTACTCCCCCCCCACCCCCATCCCCCCAACAACCCAACACACCCTCACCCCCAACCCCCAAACCCGAAACCCAACCCAACACAACACACACACAGACAGCGTTAACCCCCCTCCTCCCCATCCTCCTCCCCTCTCCCCCTCCCTCCACCCTCCTCCCCCTCTCTCCCTCTCCCTCCCCCTCCCCCCTCTCCCCATTCCACTCCCCCCTCCCTCCCCATCTCCCCCCTCCCTCCTCCCCCTCCTCCCTCCTCTCCCTCCCCCCACTCCCTCCCCTCCCTCCCACTCCCTCCCCCTCCCCCTCCTCCCCACTCCCTCCTCCCTCCTCCTCCCCCTCCTCCCCCTCCCCCCTCCCACCCACCCACCTTCCCCCCCCCTCACCCCCACCTCACCCCTCACCCCCCATCTTAATTAAGCAGCAGTGTCTCAAAACTTACGGGCCACTCTCATCTGGAGGTCGCAGTCCAGCAGATTGGAGGCCAAGGGGTTAATGGCCAGGTAGAACAGTCTGCCCACGAACTCTGCTGCTCTTCTGCTGCAGTGTGCGGCCACGGCATCCTTGGCACAACGGATCATCCCATCCATAGCTCTGGAGGAAGAGAGAACAAGAAACACAACCCCCACCCCCCATCAAAAAAAAACAACCCATGAGATCATTCAATCATCTTTGGTAAGGGGGACGGGATAGCCCTAGTGGTCAGAACATTGCGCTGGCAATCTGACAACCCGGGTGCGATTCCCGTTCAAAGGGATATTTTCTCCTGGAGTTAATATCAGCGCAGACTCCACTCTCCCCCAAAGTCCTTCGGATGAGACTATAAACCGAGGCCCCGTGTGCGAACGCACGCAGAACATCTTGCGCATATGTTAAATCCTGTTCCGCTCTTCGTAAAGAGTAGGCCATTGTGTGCCGGTGGGAACAGATGACAAAATTGACAAAACCGCATACACACGGGGACTGGATGTAAAACAGCACATAAGTGCTTATTCCATTATCCTCGATATAAAAGAATAAATTTTAAAAAATCAATCTCGTGACGCCGAAGACGGATGTGCTGGGTACTGATTGGTCAGGCGCTTAACGGCAGGGCAAGGTGTGTTGGCTTACAATAATTATGAGCTGACAAGAGGAGTTGCTGTCTGATGGTTTGACGAAGAAGAAGAATTATGAAGACTTGCGAAGAACTGCGAAGAAGAGGATTTGCAAAGAAGAAGAAGAAGAAGAAGAAGAAGAAGAAGAAATTTCGAAGAAGAATTGCGAAGAAAAAGAATTGCGGAGAAGAAGAATTTGAAGAAGAAGAATTTGAAGAAGAAGAAGAAGAAGAAGAAGATGAAGAAGAAGAAGAAGAAGAAGAAGAAGAAGAAGAAGAAGAAGAAGAAAAGAAGAAGAACAACAACAACAACAACAACAACAACAACAAGGATAATTACAAAGAAGAATCGCGAAGAAGAATTGCAAAGAATTGCGAAGAATTGCGAAGAAGAAGAAAAAGAATTGCGAGAAGAAGAAGAAGAAGAAGAAGAAGAAGAAGAAGAAGAAGAAAAAGAAGAAGAGCGAAGATTAATTGCAAAGAAGAATTGCGAAGAAGAAGAAGCAGAAGAAGAAGAAGAAGAAGAAGAAAATGGTGATGATGATGACTACGACGACGACGACGACGTCGACAGACAGGCAAACAGTCGAATAGACAGACTGACAGACAGACATTGGACACCAAAACCAAACCAAACCAAACAAGGGAACGATGCAGACGGCCTTGACCTACCCGCAGTAATCACCGCCAGGTCCTGGCTGGTTCTTGGTAGGGCATTCCTCCAGTTCCGCCTCCACCTCGCTGTTCTCCCAGCAGTCTGCCTCCTCCACAATCACTGCCAACACACACAGTGCCAACACATTGACAACACACACAGTGCCAACACATTGACAACACACAGTGCCAACACATTGTCAACACACAGTGCCAACACATTGACAACACACAGTGCCAACACATTGTCAACACACAGTGCCAACACATTGACAACACACAGTGCCAACACATTGTCAACACACAGTGCCAACACATTGTCAACACACATTGCCAACACATTGTCAACACACATTGCCAACACATTGTCAACACACATTGTCAACACATTGCCAACACATTGCCAACACATTGACAACATACATTGACAACACACATTGACAACATACATTGGCAACACACATTGACAACATACATTGACAACACACAGTGCCAACACATTGACAACACACAGTGCCAACACATTGACAACACACATTGACAACACATTGACAACACACAGTGCCAACACACATTGCCAACACATTGACATCACACATTGACAACACACATTGCCAACACACATTGCCAACACATAGTGCCAACACACATGGTCAACACATTGACAACACACATTGACAACACACATTGACAACACACATTGACAACACACATTGCCAACACACATTGACAACACACATTGACAACACACATTGACAACACACATTGACAATATACATTGACAACACACATTGACAACACACATTGCCAACACACATTGCCAACACACATTGCCAACACATAGTGCCAACACACATGGTCAACACATTGACAACACACATAGTGCCAACATACATTGACAACACACAGTGCCAACACATTGACAACACACATTGACAACACACATTGACAACACACAGTGCCAACACACATCGCCATCACACATTGACAACACACATTGACAACACACATTGACAACACACAGTGCCAACACACAATCGCCATCACACATTGCCAACACACAGTGACAACACACATTGACAACACACAGTGCCAACACACATAGTGCCAACACACATTGCCAACACATTGACAACACACATTGCCAACACATTGACAACACACAGATTGCCAACACATTGCCAACACATTGCCAACATACATTGACAACACACATTGCCAACACATTGACAACACACAGTGCCAACACATTGACAACACACATTGCCAACACACAGTGCCAACACATTGACAACACAGATTGCCAACACACATTGTCAACACATTGCCAACACATTGCAAACACACACAGTGCCAACACATTGACAACACAGATTGCCAACACACAGTGCCAAGACACAGTGCCAACACATTGACAACACACATTGACAACACACACAGTGCCAACACATTGACAACACACAGTGCCAACACATTGACAACACACAGTGCCAACACATTGACAACACACAGTGCCAACACACACAGTGCCAACACATTGACAACACATTGACAACACACAGTGCCAACACATTGACAACACACATTGACAACACATTGACAACACACATTGCCATCACACATTGACAACACACATTGATAACACACATTGACAACACACATTGCCAACACATTGACAACACACATTGCCATCACACATTGACAACACACATTGATAACACACATTGACAACACACATTGCCAACACATTGACAACACACAGTGCCAACACATTGACAACACACATTGACAACACACATAGTGCCAACACATTGACAACACACAGTGCCAACACACATTGCCAACACACATTGCCAACACACATTGCCAACACATTGACATCAGACATTGACAACACACATTGCCAACACACATTGCCAACACATAGTGCCAACACATTGACAACACACATGGTCAACACAGATTGACACACACATAGTGCCAACACATTGTCAACACACAGTGACAACACACATTGACAACACACATTGACAACATACATTGACAACATACATTGACAACACACATTGACAACACACATTGACAACATACATTGACAACATACATTGACAACACACATTAACACACATTGACAACACACATTGACAACACACATTGACAACATACATTGACAACATACATTGACAACACACATTGACAACACACATTGACAACATACATTGACAACATACATTGACAACATACATTAACACACATTGACAACACACATTAACACACATTGACAACACACATTGTCAACACACAGTGCCAACACACATTGCCAACACACATTGGCAACACACATTGCCAACACATTGACATCAGACATTGACAACACATTGCCAACACACATTGCCAACACACATTGCCAACACACATTGCCAACACACATTGACAACACACATTGCCAACACACATTGCCAACACACATTGACAACACACATTGACAACACACATTGACAACACACATTGACAACACACATTGACAACACACATTGACAACACACAGTGCCAACACATTGACAACACACATTGACAACACACATTGACAACACACAGTGCCAACACATTGACAACACACATTGACAACACACAGTGCCAACACACACAGTGCCAACACATTGACAACACACAGTGCCAACACACATTGTCACACACTGACAATACACATTGTCACACACTTACAACACACATTGTCATATAGTGGATCGGTGATCTAGAGGTAACGCGCCTGTCTAGAAAGCGAAAAGTCCGGGTCTGAAGTGTGCGGCGGTTCGTACCCCGTTTGGACCGGAAAATTTTCCCCCATCCATTAGACCATGAGTGGTGGTCTGGGCGCTAGTCTTTCGGATGAGACGATAAACCGAGGTCCCGTGTGTTACACGTAATTATTTAGCGCACGTAAAAGAACCCACGGCAACAAGAGAGTTGTCCCTGGCAAAATTCTTAGAAAAAAGCCACTCTGATAGGGAAACAAAATACAGTTGCAGACAGGAAAAAGAAAAAAATGGGTGGCGCTGCGCTTGTGGCGACGTGCTCTCCCGCTCTCCCCGGGGAGAGCAGCCCGAATTTCACGGAGAGAAATCTGCCGTGACTTAAAGTGGTATGAAATGAAATCTGAGCGCTTTGATTTGTTGCTTTACAAGATTGAGCGCTATATAAATTCCATACATTATTATTTATTATTATTATATACTGACAACACACATTGTCACACACTTACAACACACATTGTCATATACTGACAACACACATTGTCACACACTTACAACACACATTGTCATATACTGACAATAAACATTGTCACACACTTACAACACACATTGTCATATACTGACAATACACATTGTCACACACTTACAACACACATTGTCACATACTGACAATAAACATTGTCACACACTGAGAATACACATTGTCACACACTAACAATACACATTGTCACACACTAACAATAAACATTGTCACACACTGATAATACACATTGTCACACACTAACAATACACATTGTCGCACACTAACAATACACATTGTTACACACTGATAACACACATTGTCATATACTGACAATACACATTGTCACACACTGACAATACACATTGTCACACACTGATAATACACATTGTCACACACTGCCAACACACATTGTCACACACTAACAATACACATTGTTACACACTGATAACACACATTGTCACACACTGACAATACACATTGTCACAACACTGCCAACAAACATTGCACACACTGACAATACACATTGTTACACACTGATAACACACATTGTCACACACTGAAAAATACACATTGTTACACACTGACAATACACATTGTCACACACTAACAATACACATTGTCACACACTGCCAACAAACATTGTCACACACTGACAATACACATTGTCACACACTGCCAACAAACATTGTCACACACTGACAATACACATTGTCACACACTGCCAACAAACATTGTCACACACTGACAATACACATTGTCACACACTGCCAACAAACATTGTCACACACTGACAATACACATTGTCACACACTGATAACACACATTGTCACACACTGACAATACACATTGTTACACACTGACAATACACATTGTCACACACTAACAATACACATGTCACACACTGCCAACAAACATTGTCACACACTGACAATACACATTGTCACACACTGCCAACAAACATTGTCACACACTGACAATACACATTGTCACACACTGATAATACACATTGTCACACACTGATAACACACATTGTCACACACTAACAATACACATTGTTACACACTGATAACACACATTGTCACACACTGACAATACACATTGTCACACACTGCCAACAAACATTGTCACACACTGACAATACACATTGTTACACACTGATAACACACATTGTCACACACTGACAATACACATTGTTACACACTGACAATACACATTGTCACACACTAACAATACACATTGTCACACACTGCCAACAAACATTGTCACACACTGACAATACACATTGTCACACACTGCCAACAAACATTGTCACACACTGACAATACACATTGTCACACACTGCCAACAAACATTGTCACACACTGACAATACACATTGTCACACACTGCCAACAAACATTGTCACACACTGACAATACACATTGTCACACACTGATAACACACATTGTCACACACTGACAATACACATTGTTACACACTGACAATACACATTGTCACACACTAACAATACACATTGTCACACACTGCCAAC
>CM054139.1:4185097-4222597 GCA_028751875.1 Rapana venosa | reverse complement strand
TATGCTAAATCTGCATTACACCCAAGACCTCAGTTCATCGTCTCAGTCTGCAGTCTAGCATACAGACGGGAGAGCCTAGTGGTTAGAGTGATGCGCTCGTGATCTGCTGACCCGGGTTTGATTCTCGTTCAAGGGGATATTTTCTCCTGGAGTTAACATCAGTGCAGACTCCACTCTCCCCACAAAATCCTTCAGATGATACTATAAACCGAGCGCTCGCGAGCAGAACATCTTGCCCACACGATAAAACCCGTTCCGCTTTTGGGAAGAGTAGGTCATCGTGCCGGTGGGAACGGATGAGGGGAGAAAAAAAATTAAAGACACGCATACACACTGGTGTCATGGTTAAAAGTCGACCCCGCAGTTAGAATATGGCTACCTTAATGGTGGGTAAATTTTAAAAAAAAAACCCAAAAAAACAAATCGGTCAAATTCCCAAAGCATATCACCTTTGCTAAACTTCAAAGATCGAGTCGAGGAACAAACGGGGGAAAAAAATATAAAAAAACCCAAAAAAAACGGGGATTGAACTGGCAATTTCTTGCTTTCGCTTATAATAATAATAATGATAATTATGATAATAATAATAATAATAATAATAATAATAATAATAATAAAATAAAAAAAAATAAAAAAAATAATAATAATAATGATGATGATGATGATGATGATGATGATGATAATGATGATGATGATCGGTGGTCTAGAGGTAACGCGCCTGTCTAGAAAGCGAAAAGTCCGGGTCGGAAGTGTGCGTGGTTCGCATCCCGTCTGGGCCCGAAACTTTTCCCCCATCCATTAGATCATGAGTGGTGGTCTGGGCGCTAGTCTTTCGGATGAGACGATAAACCGAGGTCCCGTGTGTTACAGAAAATTATGCAGCGCACGTAAAAAAACCCACGGCAACAAGAGAGTTGTCCCTGGCAAAATTCTTAGAAAAAAGCCACTCTAATAGGGAACGAAATACAGTTGCAGACCAAAAAAAAAAAAAAGGTGGCGCTGCTCTTGTGGCGACGTGCTCTCCCCGGGGAGAGCAGCCTGAATTTCACGCAGAGAAATCTCGTGACTTAAAGTGGTATAAATAAATAAATAAATATTATGATAACAATAACAATAATAATAACAATGATAATAAATGGAATTTATATAGCGCTATATCTTGCAAAAACAAATCAAAGCGCTTGCATTCATCTTACTCTTACTCATGCAACAAGTTACAATTAACAGTTTTTACAAATACAAATGTATATACGCACGCACGCACGCGCGCACACACGCTCGCGCGTGCGCGTGCGCACACACACACACACACACACACACACACACACACAGGTTGTACACTTTCTTTTATTCTTTTATTTCCAGGATAATGGAATAAGCACTCATGCTTTTTTTTTACACCGAGTCACTGTGTGTATGCAGTTTTGTCACTTCTGTCATCCGTTCCCACCGGCACACATCTTCCGAAAAGCGGAACAGATTAAAACGTGGGCGCAAAATGTTCTCAACATGTTCGCACACGGGGCCTCGGTTTATAGTCTCATCCGAAGGACTTTTAGGGAGAGTGGAGTCTGCACTGATGTTAACTCCAGAGGAGAATAATCCCCTTGAACGGGAATCGAACCCGGGTCGTCAGATTGCCAGCGCAGTGTTCTAACCACTAGGCTATCCCTTCCCCCATAGTTAGGCGTGTTATCTCTTGACCATTGAGGGAATCACAGCAAGCTGGTGTGGCGGACAGGGTAAAGCACAGAGATGACATTTGAGGATGACCCACCAAACCCAGGTCTTGTGCTGTTATTTCGAAATGATGGTCGTATTATCTGACAATTTTGCTCCTGACTCTCTCTCTCTCTGTCTCTTTGTCTCTGACTCTCTCTGTCTCTATCTCTATCTCTTCCTCTCCCTTCCCCCCCCCTCTCTCTCTCTCTCTCTCTCTCTCTCTCTCTCTCTCTCTCTCTCTCTCTCTCTCTCTCTCTCTCTCTCTCTCTCTCTCTCTCTCTCTCCCTGATGAATTGATGATCCTAAATTTCCTGTCAAATGGTTGTCCACTTATGTGATGTGATTTCAAGTGCAAGTGTCTCTCATTCAACCAATTATACTCAATCGCCTTTGATTATAAAAGTTGTTGACGTGTCTGTGCGTGTGTGTGTGTGTGTGTGTGTGTGTGTGTGTGTGTGTGTGTGTGTGTGTGTGTGTGTGTGTGCGTGCGTATGTGTGTGTGTGTCTGTGTGTATGCGTGTATGTGTGTAGCAGTAGAGTTTGCAGCTGCAGAAAGCAATTTAGTGGCAGTGTAACCAAAACACATAATGGACAGTCTGACTGTCTGTCTGTCTGTCTCATATAATATATATTATATATATATATATATATATATATATATATATATATATATATATATATATATATATATATATATGTATATATATATATATATGTATATATATATATATATATATGTATATATATATATATATATATATATATATATATATATATTATATATATATATATATATATATATATATATATATATATATTGTGTGTGTGTGTGTGTGTGTGTGTGTGTGTGTGTGTGTGTGTGTGTGTGTGTGTGTGTGTGTGTGTGTGTGTGTGTGTGTGTATCACACACACACACATATGAAATTTGAAACCATATTTTCTGTCTTTAGGGGACGGGGTAGCTCAGTGGTCGGAGCACTCGCTTTCCCCCAGCCAGGTTAAGCAGCGTCGAGCGTGGTTACCAGTTGTATGGGTGACCGTTAGCGCGCCTTGGCTTCAGTACAGTTCCCCCAGTTCCCCCAGTTCACCCAGCTGCAAATGGGTACCTGCCCTCTTTAGGGTCAGGGAAGGTAAAGCAGCGAGGGAGAGGAGATGGGCGCCGCCCTCAATATGCTGGCCCTAGAGAAGTGAGGTCTCTGACGCCTCGCTCCCCTACGACCTTATAGGTTATGGGACTCCTTTACCTTTCCCTTTTTTTCTGTCTTTAAACATTTTAGGTGCTTCAAATTAGTGATTTTTCTTCTTCTTCTTAGAAATTGTTTAAATGATGCATTTTTATGTTATGCATTTAGATATTCATGTTTACTATGTCTGCCCACCCCACCCCCACCCCCACCCCATCCCGTACCCCCTCCAAGACCCCAGCTTCTCCAGGGGCCGGTATATTGAGGGCGGCGCCCATCCTCTCTCCCTCGCTGCTTTACCTTTCCCATGTCCCTAAAATAAAGGGCCGAGTACCCATTGACAGCTGGGTGAACCGGGAGAGACTGTACTGAAGCCAAGGCGCGCAAACTAACTAAAGATCACCACCTAGTCATACCACAACTACGCTCAACGCTGCTTAACCGTGTTTAAAGAAGAAGAAACGGGCAGACAAACATCAGTGAATGGACCGGGAAGAGCTTCTCCACAACCCAGGCACTTGCCCACAACCGCCCCGCAAATGGAGCCAACTGGTGCAACGTTCGTCACTGCAGTGCCCCTACGACCCTGGAGGGGGTTACGGGAGCAGTGATTGGTGGAGAAGGGGGGAGGAGGGGAGTTGGGGGAGGAGGGGGGGGGGGGGGGCTCTGACCACTGAACCTATCACGCTTCTATTCTAATTGGCAGATGCCTCCAATGGAGATGGATGCAGAGTCGATAACTACAGGACGGTCTTTAAGTGTTTGTCATTGGTTTCAGATAGCAGAAAACTGCTGGGCTGATTTCCTAATGGCTGTTTACCACCGTGCTGTTCCTCGCTCTGTCTCTGCTGTCTCTGGGGGGTTGTTTTTCTTCTTCTGGTCTTTGTCTCTTGTCTGTCTGTCTGTCTGTCTGAATGTATGTATGTGTGTATGTATGCGTGTATGTATGTATGTATGTATGTATGTATGTATGTATGTATGTATGTATGTATGTAAGTATGTATGTATGTATGTATGTGTGTGTGTATGTATGTACATGTATGTATGTATGTTTGTATGTTTGTATGTATGTATGTATGTATGTATGTGTGTATGTATGTATGCATGCATCTGTCTCTTTCTGTGTCTCTATCTCTCTCTCTCTCTGTCTCTCTATGTCTATCTATGTCTCTCTGTCTAGCTGTCTCTCTCTGTCTCTTTCTGTGTCTCTGTCTCTCTCTGTGTCTCTCTGTGTCTCTCTCTGTCTGGCTGTCTCTGTCTCTGTCTCTGTCTCCCCCACCCCCGTCTCTATCTGTCTCTGTCTGTCTGTAAGTATGTATGTATGCCTCTCTCTCTCTCCTTCTCTCTCTCTCTCTCTCTCTCTCTCTCTCTCTCTCTCTCTCTCTCTCTCTCTCTCTCTCTCTCTCTCTCTCTCTCTCTCTCCCCCTGTCTCTGTCTGTCTGTCTGTCTATATATCTCTCTCTCTCTCCCTCCCTCCCTCACCCCCTTTCCCTCATTCATCCTCTCTCTTTCTCTCTCTCTCTCTCACTGAATAATTATCTTAAATATCCTTTTAGATATCTCTCTCTCTCTCTGTCTCTCTCTCTCTCTCTCTCCTGCTCTCTGTCTCTCTCTGTGACCTCCTGCTCTCTGTCTCTCTCTGTCTCTCTCTCTCTGTCTCTCTCTGTCTCTCTCTCTGTCTCTCTCTCTCTCTGTCTCTCTGTGTCTCTCTCTCTGTCTCTCTCTGTGTCTCTCTCTCTGTCTGTCTCTCTCTCTCTCTCTCTCTCTCTCTCTCTCTCTCTCTCTCTCTCTCTCTCTGTCTCTCTCTCTCTCTCGTTTATTCTCAGTGGGGGTCCCTCTGTTCATGCACTGACCTGAAGTAATTGTCCATTTCTGGAATATATATCTCATGATTTCAGAGTTGGTAGGTTGGGGACAGGCCCCAGTCATTTAGTGAGTGATTTGATAAATCGCCATCATTTCAGGGGCATGACATTTTCGTTTGAGTAGCGAGTATGTTACTTGCAAAGGCTATACACTGCAGCATGTTTCTCCTGCTCTTGGCAAGATTTCAAATCTATGCTTTTTTTAAATAATTTTATTCTTTTATTTCGAGTATAATAGAATAAGCACTCGTGTGCTTTTTTTTTTACATCCAGTCCCCGTGCGTATGCAGTTTTGTCAATGTTGTAATCCGTTCCCATCGGCGCACAATCGCCTACTCTTACGAAAAGCGGAACTGGTTTTAACGTGTGCGCAAGATGCTCTGCGTGCGTTGGCTTACGGGGCCTCGGTTTATAGTCTCATCTGAAGGACTTTTGGGAGTGGAGTCTGCACTGATGTTAACTCCAGAGGAAAATATCCCCTTGAACGAGAATCGAACCCGGGTCAGAAAATCACGAATACATCACTCTAACCACCAGACTACCCTGATGAAGAAATAAATCAAGATCTCTCTCTCTCTCTCTCTCTCTCTCTCTCCTCTCTCTCTCTCTCCTCTCTCTCTCTCTCTCTCTCTCTCCTCTCTCTCTCTCTCTCTCTTTTGTATATGTGTGTGTGTGTGTCCGGAAAAAGGACTACTTTTATTCCCTTTATTGAATGATGTGGTATGTCCCTTCATAAGAGGCTTTGGCCTAAAAATAAACAAACCATCTCAGTCTCAATCTCTCAGTCTCATTCCTCAAAATAAAAAGGTCAAGGTGTCCCATAACCTATGTGGTCGTAGGGGAGCGAGGCGTCAGAGCCCTCACTTCTCTAGGGGCCAGCATATTGAGGGCGGCGCCCATCTCCTCTCCCCCGCTGCTTTACCTTTCCTGGCCCTAAAGAGGGCAGGTACCCATTTACAGCTGGGTGAACTGGGGGACTGTACTGAAGCCAAGGAGCGCAAACGTTCACCCAATAAAACAATAAAAGCAAAAAAAGGTTTTCTCTCTCATTGCCATGCCTTACCATGTGTGTGTGTGTGTGTGTGTGTGTGTGTGTGTGTGTGTGTGTGTGTGTGTGTGTGTGTGTGTGTGTGATTACGTGCGCGCAGATGCACTTGTGTGTGTGTTTGTGTGTCTGTGTGTGAGTACGTGCGTGCCTGCGTGTGTCTGTGTGTGTGTGTGTGTGTCTGCGTGTCCGTGTGTTTGAGCCCAACAAAATGTAACACACAATTTGTAAACTTTTCTTTCGGAAAATACTGTCCAGATTTTTGTTCCTTCGAAGAACATAGGTTGTAGACATTCATGCTCTTTCCAAAGCATACAGTTCTGATTTTGTTTTTGATACAACACACTCTGTAAAAGTTGGGGGGGGGGGGGGGTCTTTGGCAGTTAATTGGCCACAACCAACACAGAGAGAGAGGGGGAGAGAGAGAGAGAGGAGAGGGGGAGAGAGGGGAGAAGAGAGAGAGAGAAGAGAGAGAGAGAGAGAGAGAGAGAGAGAGGGAGAGAGAGTTTATTCATTTATTTATTTTATGTATTTTATTCTTTTATTTCGAGAATAAAGGAGTAAGCACTCATGTGCTTCATTTTACATCCAGTCCCCGTGTGTATGCAGTTTTGTCAATTTTGTTATCCGTTCCCACCGACACACAATGGCCTACTCTTCCGAAAAGCAGAACGGGTTTTTACATGTGCGCAACATGTTCTGCGTGCGTTCGTACACAGGGCCTCGGTTTATAGTCTCGTCCGAAGGACTTTTGGGGAGGGTGGAGTCTGCACTGATGTTGACTCCTGAGGAAAATATCCCCTTGAACGGGAATCGAACCCAGGTCGTCAGATTGCGAGAGAGAGAGCGAGAGCGAGAGAGCGAGAGAGAGAGAGAGAGAATGACAAATTCTTTTATTTCGAGGATAATGAATAAGCACTCATGTGCTTTTTTTCATCCAGTCCCCGCCCGTAGGGATTCATCTTAATAATAACCCAACACTTATACACTCTCACAGTAGAAACAAGGGGAAATAACCCTTTTCAAAACAGAAAACAGCCCCCCCCCCCTCCCCACACAAGAGAGAGAGAGAGAGAGAGAGAGAGAGAGAGAGAGAGAGAGACCCGTGTTGCACGTGGAGAATAATTTCAGTTCACCCACAGAGGGCGCTGACTTAGTACTAGGCATGCGCACTTCATTGTTTAGGTGACTGTCACTGATTCAGAATTGCTGCGACAAGTGAACAAGACGCTATGTCGCACAGCTCCAATTCATTTTGACATGTGGCTACCGGTAAGTTGTCCTTTTTCTTTGGACTCCGATTTGTTAAGATATATATAGAGATTTTGGGAGTGGAAAAGCAAGAGCATTGTCAGAAGTTTTGTTGTTGTTTAAATCATAATGGCGGGGCAACATTGCCGTCTGCTCCTCGCTCCTGTAACTAGATTTCTACTTTTAACTCCTCTAGGAATTGTTACCACACTGAACTGAAGTCTTCGCGAGTTGCATGCCAGGACCACGAAGCTATTCTGCTCCGCTGTCCTCCTTTCCTCCCAGAATTTAAAACACGAAATGGGTTACACAGTACCCCCACCCTCTTTAAGCCATACAGAATAAAAGACTAACATCCAGAGGGTAAACTATTATTTGCTTTTCATATAATTTCAGCTGGTGCACAATTTTTTATATTCTTCTGTTTAATGACCAACAAACAATACACTCTGTCATCTCCCCCTCTATTCCACAGTTTTTACGCCTGTGGCTATTGATTGGCTAAATAGAGTAAGCCCTATGGTCGGTGGAAGGTAATGGAGACAGGTTGAATTTGAGACAGGTTGACAGCTAGAATTTGAATGGAAAAAATAATCTTTACACTGAGGTGTGTAGGGCGGATGTGGAGTGTATTTACTAGTTTGCATCTATCAAATAGCAATCCCCCTCCCCCCACTTTGCTAAAATGCGGGTGTAACGCTGAAGCCAGATAGCATAAAGCACGGGAAATTCAAGTATCAACCAGGGTTTGCACTTGCGTTGAAATGCCTTGAATTTGAGACCATCTTTTAAGGCCTGGAATCCAGACATGCGACAAAAGCCTTCGAAATGGGTTGTCAATATTATTCTCTTCGAGGATTATGATAGATTTTTTTGTTCATAAATTAATAATAATAATAATAATGTTTTAAATGTGTGCAAGTGTGTGGACGAAACTAACAGCAGTGTCCAAGGGAGGTTAGTACGACACGTGCGCAGTAAATCGCAAAGTTGTTGATCTCCCTTGTTCTAAAGATGGTTTAGTTTGTGAGCTCTAGCTCAAAACAAAACTACGAAGAAATTGTACATTCAACCCTGTGTAACTGACCAAAGCAGAGCTTGGAGGTTAGACTGACGAAGCAGCAACAAAGTATGGCGAGCTGGAGCAAACTTCAGTCATTTATTTTCAGATGGCACATTGAATAAGCTTTGCATTTGCTTTTTTCATCAAATAGCAGACATGATGTTGACCGGACCAAGATTTTATAATAATAATGATTTGGTACTTTGTGTGGACTGAAGTTGCTATGACAACGGGTAAAAGTTTAAAATAAAATGGTAATGCAGCTGGCGCCATAGGCTTGTCGATAAGCGAATTAACCAGCTGGTTTTTGAACTTGGCGGGAAAACTACGTGAACAAGACAAGGGATCGCCGTGCTTTCGGTTTCTTCCCATTGCTGACTGAATCGGTGAATGGGTAGGTTTAGACCAGAGTCTAAGAGACACCGCATGATGATAGTAATGATATGATAACAGTAGTGTATGGAATTAATATAGCGCTGTGTCTTGCGAAAAAAATCGAAGCACTTGCACTGGCAGTCAGATACATATTTTTTTTCTTTCTTTCACAGATCTCTATCATTAACAACCCTTTATGATTGTGTACAGTACAAGTTTGTACCTTGCTTATTTTTTATAGGTTTGTATTATGATATTTGAGTTATTGTCTAGAATTCAGTATATCAAATTGACCTGTGTGTATGCCTCTCTTTCATTCTCTGTTACCCTCTTTAAATAAAATTTCGTATTTCTGTTGCTATCGGTCAGTCTGCCTATCTTATCTGTAGACCTATCTTTCCACTTTTTTGTTCTTAATAACTGGTTGACTTTTGAACCTTTTTCATAGATTTACTAGTGCCTTATTTAGAACGTTTTTTCCCTTGATAATTCTCTCTCAATAAATTTTTTATATATATATATATAATGTTTACTTGAAACTGAAAGTACCAGATGCAACTCACACACACACACTGGCACACACACACACACTGCACACACTGGCACACACACACACACACACCATCTCTCTCTCTCTCTCTCTCTCTCCTCTCTCTCTCTCTCTCCCTCTCTCTCCCTCTCTCTCTCCCCCTCTCTCTCCTCTCTCCTCTCTCCTCTCTCTCTCTCTCTGATGAAAAAAGTAGCTGCACTGCTTATTCAATGTTCCATCTGGAAATAAAACTTTTGAGTCTCTCTCTCTGTGTTGTGTTGACTGGAGAAATGTGCTGACTGGAGAAATGTGCTACAATTGAAAGCACCATATATAATATGCAAAACACGCACACAAACACTCTCTCACTCACGCACACACTCTCACACACGCACCCTCCCTCCCCTCCCCCCCCCCCCTCTCTCTCTCTCTCTCTTCTTCTCCCTCCCATCTCTCTCTCTCTCTCTCTCTCTCTCTCTCTCTCTCTCTTTCTCCCTCTCCCTCCCTCCCTCCCTCTCTCATTCTCTTTTCCCTCCCTCTCCCCTTTCTTTCTCCCTCCCTCTCCCCTTTCTCTCCTTTCTCCCTCCTATATCTGTTTGATACACACACGCACAGGCATAAGACATCCACACACACTTTACTTTTGTTAGATAATGCCATACATATTTTTGTTTTGTTTTGTTACCAGATATTTCCTGCGAGTTTGGACCTTCCAACTACAATTGAAATTATGATGCTGTGTGACACAAGATAACTTACCTTGTTGGGCCCTTGTTATCAAAGTATTAAAGGAAGATTAATTAAGGAAATAGTTGAACAGTTTCTTTGGATCTGGGACATTGGAATGTGATGAAATATTTGGTTTCAAAGTGGGGATATTCAGCATTGCTTCAAATAGTTACTGTGTAGGAGATCTTCGTCTTCAGACTAGGGATAGTATGCTGTGCTTCATAGTTGTGTAGGAGATCTTCGTCTTCAGAATCGGACTTATATTCTGCAGTGCTCGATAGTTTTCACACAGTCTGTTGAATGTTTCATAGTTTCCATGGAGTCTGATGTATGCTTCAAGGTCCAGCTTTGGTAAGACTATGATGTCTGCAAGGATGGTCTGTGTGACATGGTGGTTCTGGAATATACTTCAAGAGGAAACCTAGAGTAGTGAGCAGTTGCAGAAAATCCAAGTTGACGTGGGATTGGATGAAGAGGTCTCGGCTTCAGCATCACTTGAGGGCGGCGTTAAGTTGTTTCACCCAATGACCCCGGCGTGATCCTCCTTCTCCATTCGCTCCGGTCTTCACTGTACTGCCCTGCTGACTTCAACCAAAGGATTCTCATTCCACAGGATTCGGTGTTGTTGCCAATGATAGAATCTGGCAGTGTCGTTTTTTTTCTTTACCCTTGGTCTTGCCTTAAAAGGAAATCTTCATGAGGTCTGTGTCATGGTTTCATAGCGCATGGCCTACTTACTAGTTAACTTTCATTCATGAAAGTAAGTTGTCCTTTTTGTTCCTAGTTCGTATAATATGCCTTCATTTTTTTTCCTGTCTGACTCAAAATAACCTTCTAAAATGAAACCCACATATCAGCTGCTTCGATTCTGCAAAATGTCTTCTTGGCTTTTTTATTTCCTTCTCTTTAGAACCTAGCTTAAAATTTCCTGTAAGTTCTGTCAGGCTGGCTCTTTTCTGTGTGATTATCTGTCACTTGCCTTCAGACACTGGACACCAAACTTCGGATTTTACATAGTGCTCCTCGCTAAAAAAAAAAATCAAAGTTTAAACTGGAAAAAGATAGAAATTTAAAAAATAAAAAGTAACCCCACCCCCCAAAAAACCCAACTCAGACTAGAAAAAAATAAAAATAGAATAAAAGATAGAATAAAACTAAACTAAAATAAAATGGAATAAAACTAAACTAAACTAAAATGGAATAAGCTAGAAAAGACTAAAATAAACCAAACCAAAATAGAATAGAATGATAAAACTAGAACCTAAAAAAGGGGGTAGGGTTTTTCAGAGGAGAGCAATCCTGGTGATGGTTATCTTGGTGTTATGAAGGCTTTAGTATAGTAGTGGTGATAGGCTATGACTTAAACTTTCTCCTATCATGAAGGCTTTAATATATATAGTGGTGTTGATAGGCTGTGACTCTTTTCTTCTACCCTTTAGTCTAGACTGTTAGGGCACCACTGAAGATTTTGCATCCAGCTTCCTCTACTTCCCGCAGTTCTCAGATTTCTGTAGTATGGCGTTCCACTCAAGGCCAGTCCAGTCTCTGATGTCTTCTCATCCTTTTCTCTGTCTGCCTCTTCGTCTCCCTCCTTGTACTGTTTCCTGTAGGACAGTCTAGACCAGTCCAGATGTTTGTGAGAGGTGCTTATGCCACTTCAGTTTGTGCTTTTTTCACAAGTCCGGAGCTCTTCATATGGTCCGATAGTGTTTTCAATTTTAGTTCTCACTTCCTTGTTAGTTATGTGATCTCTGATTCAGAAATTTACGAAAGCCTCTCCTTTCCATTGCCTGTATCCTTCTTTCAATGTCTGATGTTATGGTCCACGTTTCACATGCATACAAAAATATGGAAATGACCAGGGAATGCATCAGTCTGATCTTGAAGCCAATGGTGATATTCTCGTCGTTCCAGAGGACTTTCAGTTTGGTCATTGCAGCTATGGTCTGGGCTATCCTGGAGATAAATCCAGGTTTTGATCCTTCATATACTACAGTTCCCAGATATTTAAAGCTATGGGCAGTCTCAATTTTCTAGCCGTACGATATTTTTTTAATCCGATGCCAGTAGCACTATTTGTCATCAACTGGGTTTTCTCTGCGCTGATCTGCATGCTGTATGCTGAAGAGGCTTCATCAAGGTGATTTACCAAGTTGACCAGCTCTTGCTCTTCTTCAGCTAGGTCGTCAATGTCATCAGCAAAATGCAAGTTTGTAATTGTCCTGCCTCCAGTGCCGACTGTTCCTTCATGGTTTTCAAGGGCGTCAGCCATTATCATCTCTGTGAAGATGTTGAAGAGGGTCACTCCATTGAAGTAATTTCCTTGGGATAGGTCTCTTCTCCTTATCCTTTGATACCTGGGTCCTAACCTGTGGATCATACGAGGGCTGCCTCTTCTGTGTGGCCGATGTCTGGGGTCAAGCTTGCTTCAAGGCCCTGCATGCATGTGTAAGTATGATACAGAGAATTGTACAGCTACTGTTGAATTACTTTGTTATACATAGTGGGTCAGTTCTTAGCTATAGATGCCTTGTGTGTTTAGCAGGAAACGTGTTTACTTGAAACATGGCTAATTGTAAAGAGCTGGAGGGTTTTTTTGTTTCTGTAGATTTTGCCGTATCTGTATTTGGAATAGGGAATATCATGCAGCAAGAAGCGTCTCTTGTTTGCAAGGTTTTGGGGCGGATTTTTTAAGAGTGTTTAGTTGAAACTGCCTCATGGCCCATCATATATTAACGGGAGTTGACTGCATTTAAAAAAAAAACTAAATTGTGAATCGTATCCAAATGCATGTTGACTAGTTTTTATCATTTATTTATTTATTTATTTTACTAAATTGTGAAAGGCTAATGAAGAATATAATGAGATCTGTCAGTTATAAAATCGGATGGTTGTGACATTTCAGCCACTCTGGACTGCAGTGTCCAGTGTGACTGATGGTGACCACTGCTGCTGTTTTCAGGGGCTGAGGGAGGGGCTGGCCAGAATACAGAACCTGTGACCTGACCTGGGTGTGACGGCAGCAACCATCAGGACCTGACCTATCTAGAACTAGAAGAAAGGTGAGGCATTTATAAATTGTATCTCCTTGTTTGTCTGACGAGATATTTTGTTCCAGTGCAGTCTGCGTTTGTCTTTGTTAGTCATTTGTCCATTGTTTCTGTCCGTCATTGCTCTTTTTCTTAAGTAATGTGATATTTAAACTTCAAGAGAGATTTGGTACTTAATCATTTTAAATTTTTCACTTTTTAAAGTTTTGGGGGTTTTGTTTTTGTTTATTTTTAAAAAAAACTCTTTCTCTGTTCTTGCTTCTATTGTTACTCGTGTGTTTTGTTGGTTTTTGTTTTTACTGACTTCTCTCCTGGTCTTGTCTTTGTTTCTGTTTGGTATTGTAATCAACTGGGGGGGGGGGGGGTGGGGGTCTGTCCATCTTTTTCCCATTTGGATTGGCTTTTACTTTCCTAATTTTTTTCACTTTATGATGTACATCTGTTTATCCAGGTACCATGTGAAACAGGCCACTGAAGTCAGCTATCACCAGACACTGAAGTCAACTGTCACCAGACACTGAAGTCGACTATCACCAGACACTGTTACATGGTCTCCAGAGAAAAAGAAGCGGGCGCCATTTCTTTCAAGTGCTGATCTTCTCGGGACCTGCGTTTCATCGTGAACAGATCTGTCTACGCTGTTCTGTGTGGAGGAATCTGCCAACATGTTGTCAGTGCCACTGATGATGATGCTGCTGCCACTGTGTGGAGGAATCTGCCAAGATGTTGTCAGTGGCACTGACGATGCTGCTGCCACTGTGTGGAGGAATCTGCCAGCATGTTGTCAGTGGCACTGATGATGCTGCTGCCACTGTGTGGAGGAATCTGCCAGCATGTTGTCAGTGGCACTGATGATGCTGCTGCCACAGTCTGCATGCATGAAGTGGCCACAGCCAAGACAGTGATGCGTCTGCCTGAAGCCAGGTGAGTGAGAAAAGCACTACTACTAGTTCTACTGTACTACTAGTTCTGTTACTTGAAAACCTTTTAAAATGAAAATAGTCATTCTTGCTGTCTGAAGATGAGTAGAACGTTTTTCTCCATTGAAATGCATCAGCTGGGATTGTCTTATCACTGTGTCATGGTTGGTTGGGAGAAAAAAAATAGTAACATGGGAAGGTCACAGTAAGGAACTAACTTTGCTGACTGAAATGTTAACTTTAAAGGAGAGATTTGTTTTTATGTCAGTTATTAAAGGTGACTTGTTTTAAAGTCATTTGTTAAAGGTTGGCTAGTTTTAAATCGGTTGTTAAAGGTTGACTTGTTTTAAAGTCATTTGTTAAAGCTTGACTTGTTTTAAATCAATTGTTAAAGGTTGACTTGTTTTTAAGTCAGTTGTTAAAGGTCGACTTGTTTTAAAATCAGTTGTTAAAGGTTGACTTGTTTTAAATAAAAGGTCGACTTGTTTTAAAGTCAGTTGTTAAAGATTGACTTGTTTTAAAGTCATTTGTTAAAGGTTGATTTGTTTTAAGTCAGTTGTTAAAGGTTGACTTGTTTTAAGTCAGTTGTTAAAGGTTGACTTGTTTTAAGTCAGTTGTTAAAGATTGACTGGTTTTAAAGTCAGTTAAAGGTTGACTTGTTTTAAGTCAGTTGTTAAAGGTTGACTTGTTTTAAAGTCAGTTAAAGGTTGACTTGTTTTAAAATCAGTTGTTAAAGGCTGACTTGTTTTAAGTTAAAGGTTGACTTGTTTTAAGTCAGTTGTTAAAGGTTGACTTTTTTAAAAGTCAGTTGTTAAAGGTTGACTTGTTTTAGATCAGTTATTTCACGGACGCTATAGCCAAGTGAATAAGACCGTTCAACTTAATGTCTGGGGCTCATGAAGTCGGGGGTTCCAATCTTGGCAGCGTCTGGTGAATTAAGGGGGGGGGGGGGGGGATTTATACCCTCTCCCAGGTCAGTGTCAAGAGCAGACCTGCCAGTGCCTTCGTTCCCTACGTGTATATACTCATGCAGAAGTTTAGATATGCATGTTAAAGATCCCATAATTTATCTCGGCGTTCTGTGAGTTACAGAAACGTGATCACACCCAGCATACATCCCCGAAGTCGGAATGCAGCTACCTTCATGATGGGCAAAGAACGGTCGCATACACAAAATCTCGCCTTTCGTGAACCTGGGAGCTCCAGCCAAGGACCATGGAAAAAAAATCGTTAAAGGTAAAATGGTGTTTGGGGGGATTTTTGTTCGTTTTTGTTCTTGGAGGTTTGGGGAGGAGGGGGTGTAGCAATGCTGGATTTAAGACTAAGATTCATGCGATGTTGGGATTTTTTTTTCTCTGTGCTTCCTGCTAGTGCTGTGTGTTTGGTTTCTGAGGAGTACGGTGTGTGTAGCTCTGATGACAGCAGTCTCAAACCAGTGAAATGAAAACATCTGTTCTAAAAGTCAAGATAGTATGTTCAACTTTTTAACAGCCATGTTTGTTTTTAAATTACATTACTATATAAAGACGTTTTTTAAAAGAGATAATCGGTAACGACAAAAGAGCATTTTGTATACATATATATAATCCTTCAAGTTAACTCATTAGAAATAATATATGACAGAAGGTGGCTGAATATTATAAATTTTGGACCCTAGTTCCTTAAGAACTGGGTCTAGCAGAATCCTTTTTTTTGTGGTGATAAACTCTGCTTTTGAAAATAGATTTCAGCAAGTGAGCGAACATTCTTTTTGAAAAGATCTGTTTCTTAACCATGCAAGTTCATCACCAAAATATGGCATTCTTATTTTATTTCAAGAATAATTTAAAGAATGCATCTTTTTGGTGAGAGAGATATAATATCCAGATGAAAAACTACTCAACAAAATATTTGGAGTCAAAAATTCATAAATCGGTTTGTCTTCACCAAGTGGGAACAAAAGTAGATAGATTTGGAATATGCCATTGTGTTAAAGAGAGACAAAGAGTTGTGTACATACAAGCAGGTTGTAGATGTGACCCTGGGCTGTGATGTTTGAGGGAATTTTCCTGTGGAATCAACTAACTGGTGCCCACTTCTTTTCCCTGACAGTCCTTAGGAGGAGACTGCACAGCTGGGTGGTGTTTGTGTGAACACATGCACACATATCTTCCCCACACATGAAACCCCCTTCATCTCTCAGAGAGGAGTAGGGCAGTTATGGCTGGTGGCATGGACGACACACACACACTCACACACACTCACACATACTCACACATACTCACACATACTCACACACTCACACACTCACACACACTCACACACACACACACACACTCACACACCACACACACACACATACACACACACCACACACACACACACTACACACAGACCTGGCATGCAGCCTACTCTCTGGATAGGCAGTCCCATGGCTCCACTGGGTAATACTAACATGCCCCCCAAGAAAGAAAAACACCACTGCCTGAAAAATTCCGTGCAGTATCCCCGCCTTTAGCCAGGAGGTGAAGCCAAGTCAGATCAGACCAAACTGCCCTTTATTACTATAGCAGTGGTACATTTGTTTTCCATTACCTTTTTCCCTCTAGGCTTTTCAGTTGTGAACGCTACTTCTGATTTCAGAATCGGGACTAAATTTGAACATTGCTAGGGAGGGGGGGGGGGGGGGTGTAGGCAGCCTGGTGGTTAGAACATTGCATTTGTGATCTGATGACATGGGTTTGAGCAACCACTGAGGAGGCACTTGTTCGAGAAGATTTTCTTCCCTGGAGTTAACATCAGTACTGACTCTACTCCCCTGAAAAGTTCATAGGGTGAGACTGTAAACAGAGGACCCATGTGCATACACACGCAGAACATCTTGTGTACATGTTAAAACCTCTTCCTCCATTCGGAAGAGTAGGCCATTGCGTGCCGTTAGGAATGGATGACTACATTTTTTCTTCTGATTCTCAAAAACGCATGCACACGAGTGTCATGTTTAGCCATCATCCCCAAAGCTGAAATGCGGCTACCTTCATGGGGGGTAAAAACGGTCGCTTACACCAAATCTTGCCGTTGGTGAACTCCAGAGCTCTAGCATGGGAAGGGAGGGAGTGAACAGTAGCTGAATACATTTTATAAACCCCTTTTTTGTCACCTGGGGGATGATAAAGTAAGTGGAATGGTTTGTGTCCTCGGCACAGCCTGGTTTTATTTATTAGCCTTAAGAAAGGAAATAAAGTACTTTGTGATTTTGGGGTGTTGGTGTTTTTTGTGGGGGGTTTTTTTGGGGGGGTGGCCTTGAGATTGGCAGTGTTGAATATTTGAAGAGAATAGGTTTTGAAGTTATGTCATGGAGCCACTAAAACTGAATGAGGTGACAGCCCTGATATGGCTTTTGCAGTTGGCAGGGCTTTAAACGTGAAATGAAATGCTGGGATGAGTGGGTGACATAGTTGGAATAAGTACTCAAATATAAAATACAGAAGTCTTATCTTATTCTTTTATATGGAGGATAATAGAATAAGCACTTATGTGCTTTTTTACAGCCAGTCCCCGTGTGTATGCGGTTTTGTAAATTTTGTCATCTGTTCCCACCGGCACACAATGGCCTACTCATACGAAAAGCGGAACAGGATTTAACGTGTGCGCAAGACGTTCTGCGTGCGTTCGCACACGGGGCCTCGGTTTATCGTCTCATCCGAATATACCTGAACACCCTTAAATGTTGTTTTCTACTCTTCAGATCTCGTCACCTGGACCCCTAACTAACTAACTAGGGCGTCAAGACCTCGGCCAGTCCTCAGGGAAAAGACAGCCGGCTCCAGCGGTGTGGAGACAGACGGGCGTCGCTGTTGAGGGAACAGCCAGGAGGAGGAGGAGGCCACTAGGACCAAGGACGACGGGATAGCTTGTGCATGTTTTGTAATAGATAATATAATATATTGTTTTGGGATAAATCTGATCAAACTGTTGCTTAAAGAGACCACAGGGGCATGTAAGTGTTTTTCCCTGGCAAAATTCTGTAGAAGAAAAGCCACTCTGATAGGAAACCAAATTCATGCAAATAGGAAAAGAATAAAGGGTGGCGCTGCTCTTGTGGCGACGCGCTCTCCCTGGAGAGAGCAGGCTGAATTTCACGCAGATAAATCTACCATGACTTGGTATACAATACAATACAATAGAATACAGTACAATACAACGCAGTACAATGAAGGCGAAAAAGCACTCTGCTGCACACGCACACATACTTCTAGCTTTTCAAACTGCAGCAGTTGAAGTAACGCTGTGAAATAATCGCAGATTTCTCACACTGACAGAGAACAACAAAGGCCTATACTTCTCACCAAATAAAACCACAAACACTGCCTTCACTCTATTATGATCTTCAACATGAAATATGTAGCTGTTGGCGTTTATCAAGAAATAAAATTTAAAGGGAAGGAGCAGAGGGGCAGCTGACGTCACATAAGTTGAGCAGCGCTAGGGTCAGCAGCCTGTCTGTCTGTCACTGAGATAAGCCACGCCTTCTCTTGCCTCCCAGACCCCATCCCTGGGATCAGATGTTGTGCGTTTAAAAAAATGCTGTGTGCCTGACATTACTTCTTTTGAGGGTTTTTTCAGTTGCCATGTCTGATTGATTCTTTTAATGAACGATGTTCCCTTTTTTAAAAACTGATCTGAGTTTTGTTTTCGATTTTTCTTGGAGGGGGGTTCGTTTGGGTGTTTTTTTTATAGAATGATTCTGATCATATGATTGCTTGAAAAACATTCCATTCCTGACAGGACTTCTATACTGGTTTTTGAATAAGTGGTAATATTTTTAGGACAAGTTTTTTTAACATATATATTTAAAAATGAATGAATCTGATCAAATGATAGCTTGAGAAAGTACTCTATTCCTGGCATAATGTCTGTTGAGGGTTTTGCCTTTAAGGGGTTTTTGGTTGTTTTTTTTAAATATCCCAAGCCCTGATGTAGCCTCTGAGGCTGGCAGCGCTCTGAACACGATGGAGCTGGATTGGAAATGATGCAGTGGCTGCTTGAGAAAAGACTGGTCTTGACATAACTGTCATTGAATTTAAGAGTGAACAGAATTTGTGATTTATCGTGAAGGCATTTTTTTCTTTAACTTTTAAAAAAAGAATTTGATGTAAAAAAAAGTTCAGAAAATACTCCTGTCCTAACCTGTTCCACTGGCGCTTGTAGGAATGATTAGGAAAATACTGTTGTGATAATCTGGCAGTGCCTGAATTTTTTTTTTTTTTGGAGGGGGGGGGGGGGGGGTGTGGTGAGAAAGACAAACTTTTCTGAGTTGTTTGAAAATAGGTCAGTGTGTTCCATAACCTATGCAGTTGTTAGGCAGCAGAGTGTCAGAGACCTCAAAAGCCCGATATTGGAAAATAGGCAATTAAGTTTATTTTGGCTCAAGTAGAAATATGTGCTAAAGTGTCAGAGACCTCGAAACACAAATTGGGGGAAAAGGCAATGAAATAGCTATTTTATTTTGGCTGGAGTAATTTATGCTGAGAAAAAAATTCTAAGAAAATAAGTTTCACACTCTGCTGGTCCTGAGATGACTTGAAGCAAGACTGTTCCTTGCTGGTGGCCAGCCTCTGCTCTGGACACCACTGACATAGTAATAAATAATAATAATAATAATAAATAATAATAATAATAACGTATGTCATTGATATAGCGCTGAATCTTGTAAAGTATAGTATAGTACAGATAGTATAGTACAAGATCCCAGAGAGAGAGAGAGAGAGAGAGAGAGAGCAGATCAAGTCTGCACATAGTCTTTCTTTGTCAGCAGAATCGGTGACGAGTGTCGCAGTGTAGTGAACAGATCTGTGTGATGATGATTTGCCTGTAGCGGATCACATCCTCTGACTGCACTGCAGCAGTATAAAGCGCATCAGTCAGACTTAATGGTAGTGTGAACTTAAAAAAGGGGGGGAGTTTCATGTTTCAAAAATGTTAGTGACATAGAATTTGTGCGTGTGTGTGAGATTGGGAGGAGACATCAGGTTGGAAGGGGAGGCAAGGAAGGGAAAAGGGGGGGGGGTTCAGGAGGGGTACAGATGTACGTTGAGAGCTGTGAGGATAGACAGAGGGCTGGCTGATAGGGTTCTTTTTCTTACGGGGTTTATTTGGGGTGCTTTTTTAATGGTTGCGACTTGTTCAAAAATATCTTAGGCCTGAAATCACTTTGATCGTAAAATTGGAAATTTTTGGACGTCAAAGTCTAATAGAAATTTGTGGACACTGAAGTCCAGTGGAAATGTGTGGACACTGAAGTTCAAGGGAAATTTGTGGACACTGAAGTTCAAGGGAAACTTGTGGACACTGAAGTTCAAGGGAAATTTGTGGATACCGAAGTCCACTGATGACTTTTTCTGTTGCTAGGACTGGTGATTGATTTAAAGCTCCGTACTAATGCCAGTTGTTTACCAGTGTGTCTGTAGCTACACACCCTTTGTCCATCTGCCATTGTGTCCACATGCATTCTAACATTCAGACCGACCAGCTGACAGACAACCCTTAACCTTGTTGTTAACTCTTAACACTAACCCTAACCTCACCTCTAACCCTGGCCCCACATGTGGACACAAAAGGCAGACAGGTAACGTGGTGTGCTGACACAGACGCTAAACATTTTGACTTTGGGTTTCGTGGAAGAAGGGCTGCTGCGATGTTGCACCGGACAGTTTTAAACTTCCTGAGAGAATCTGGCATTTTCTGCCTGATATGAGTGAAGATGTCATATTCAGTTACTAAAAACAAGGTGGTTTTAAAGAATCTGGTTTGTTTGATCTGTTTGTCAATAATGTGGTTTCTCCCACAATGTGGTGACCATCCTGGGTTGACCCTTACAGTTGGACAGGGTATTGATACAAAGAGCGACAGTAGGTTTGGTTTTAAACCCCGTTTTGATCTGTATATAGTTGCAGGCTTTTAATCTGAGATATAAAAAGTGTACTAGGTGACAGCCCTGGTATAGCCTCTGTGGTGGGTGGGACTGTAAACAAGGTTGGATTGGAAGGGGTGCTAGAATTTCAAGGAAAAGGATGCTAGGAAGGGGTGGTGATGGTAGAGTGTTGTGGTATATAGGGATGGGGGATAGAGGTGTAGTGACTGAGGATGGGGGTAGGGGGCAGGCAGACACGTTTCTGATTAGGTTCCAGGGATGAGGGGGGAGGGGGCGTTTTAGAAAAAGTATATTTAAAAGTGAAAGTAGAGGATGCTGGTTTTAAAATAAAAGACTGAATGATTGGAAAGGGGTGCATTTGAGAAAGAAAATATTTACAAAGAGAATTTGGGGGTGCTGGTTTTAGAATGGGTTATTGAACAGTCATTGGGGGTGGGTGTTGGGAGACAGTGAGGATACGTTACAGAAAAGGGGTGGTGTTAAAAATAAAAATGTTCAGGTCAGTGGGAATGTGTGTGTGTGTGTGAAGAAAGGATGTGTGCTGTAGGCAAATCTCTGGAATGGTATGCCACAGGCATTTGTCATCACCAGTGTATCCTATATTGTGCGTTAAAACAAATTCCCCAAAATTCGGAAAGGATAAAGTATTGGAATGTCATTTTTTTTAATCGTAATGTCAGATTTTATATTTTAAAATTTCCTTTTTTTTTTATAATTAATAATTCTGGACCTTATTCAACAACCTTCCATTAGTAAAGGCATTTTCCCTTTTTCTCATTTTACAAAATCTGGTGTAAGAAAACCATTGTTGTCTTTATTCCATTATCTATGTTTAAAACTGGCCATGATAAAACTATATAAGTTCCATACATTAAAACTGCAGGCAGTGTGTCTTTATTCTCTATGTATAAAACTGCAGTCAGTGTGCCTTTATTCCATTCTCTATGTATAAAACTGCAGGCAGTGTCTTTATTCTATTCTCTATGTATAAAACTGTAGGCAGTGTGTCTTTATTCTCTATGTATAAAACTGCAGGCAGTGTGTCTTTATTCTCTATGTATAAAACTGCAGGCAGTGTGTTTTATTCTATTCTCTATGTATAAAACTGCAGGCAGTGTCTTTATTCTATTCTCTATGTATAAAACTGCAGTCAGTGTGCCTTTATTCCATTCTCTATGTATAAAACTGCAGGCAGTGTGTCTTTATTCTCTATGTATAAAACTGCAGGCAGTGTGTCTTTATTCTATTCTCTATGTATAAAACTGCAGGCAGTGTGTCTTTATTCTCTATGTATAAAACTGCAGGCAGTGTGTCTTTATTCTATTCTCTATGTATAAAACTGCAGGCAGTGTCTTTATTCTATTCTCTATGTATAAAACTGCAGGCAGTGTCTTTATTCTATTCTCTATGTATAAAACTGCAGGCAGCGTGTCTTTATTCTATTCTCTATGTATAAAACTGCAGGCAGTGTGTCTTTATTCCCTATGTATAAAACTGCAGGCAGTGTGTCTTTATTTTATTCTCTATGTATAAAACTGCAGGCAGTGTGTCTTTATTCTCTATGTATAAAACTGCAGGCAGTGTGTCTTTATTCTCTATGTATAAAACTGTAGGCAGTGTGTCTTTATTCTATTCTCTATGTATAAAACTGTAGGCAGTGTGTCTTTATTCTATTCTCTATGTATAAAACTGTAGGCAGTGTGTCTTTATTCTATTCTCTATGTATAAAACTGTAGGCAGTGTGTCTTTATTCTATTCTCTATGTATAAAACTGTAGGCAGTGTGTCTTTATTCTATTCTCTATGTATAAAACTGTAGGCAGTGTGTCTTTATTCTATTCTCTATGTATAAAACTGCAGGCAGTGTGTCTTTATTCTATTCTCTATGTATAAAACTGTAGGCAGTGTGTCTTTATTCTATTCTCTATGTATAAAACTGCAGGCAGTGTGTCTTTATTCTATTCTCTATGTATAAAACTGTAGGCAGTGTGTCTTTATTCTATTCTCTATGTATAAAACTGTAGGCAGTGTGTCTTTATTCTATTCTCTATGTATAAAACTGCAGGCAATGTGTCTTTATTCTATTCTCTATGTATAAAACTGCAGGCAGTGTGTCTTTATCTATGTATAAAACTGCAGTCAGTGTGTCTTTATTCTATTCTCTATGTATAAAACTGCAGGCAGTGTGTCTTTATCTATGTATAAAACTGCAGTCAGTGTGTCTTTATTCTCTGTGTATAAAACTGCAGGCAGTGTGTCTTTATCTATGTATAAAACTGCAGGCAGTGTGTCTTTATTCTCTGTGTATAAAACTGCAGTCAGTGTGTCTTTATTCTATTCTCTATGTATAAAACTGCAGGCAGTGTGTCTTTATTCTCTGTGTATAAAACTGCAGGCAGTGTGTCTTTATTCCATTCTCTATGAATAAAACTGCAGGCAGTGTGTCTTTATTCCATTCTCTATGAATAAAACTGCAGGCAGTGTGTCTTTATTCCATTCTCTATGAATAAAACTGCAGGCAGTGTGTCTTTATTCTAATCTCTATGAATAAAACTGCAGGCAGTGTCTTTATTCCATTACTCTATGTATAAAACTGTAGTGTCTTTATTCCATTCTCTATGTATAAAACTGTAGTGTCTTTATTCTATTCTCTATGTATAAAACTGCAGGCAGTGTGTCTTGTTCCCTTCCTTCCTCCTTGCCTTTTGCTTTGCTGTCGGTCAGCTGAGGTCTGACACCTCGCTCCCCAAATGACCTCACAGGTTATGGAAACATCTTGACCTTTGCCCTTTAGGTCAAGGTCATTGCTATTAGCCAGGTCATAGCACTCCCAACCCAGTGATAGCCTGCTTCATCTGCATCTCTCCCAGCAGTCTGTGATATCCATTTGTCAGCACAGACATACTTCATCACAACCTTTTTTGTTTTTGTTAAAACTGAAAAGAAAAGGGTGGGAAAGACTGGTTGGAGGTCCCACGATGACTTTTTTTTACAAAATCGACCCCCAAAACAAAAAAGATGTAAAAGCTGTATTTTTTAAGAAAAATATAAGGGGTAAAAATGGTTGGATGCCAAACCAAACACAAAAAGTGTGGATGTGTTGGCAAGACTGCAAGTGGAAGAAGAGGAACTGACATCAGTGGGTGTTCATTGCTGCATGATGTATGTACTGCAGTCAGTGTTCATTGCTGCATGATGTATGTACTGCTGCCTGCTTTCTGGCATGGTGTCAGCCTGTGTACTGTAGCTGCTATGTCCATTGATCTGTGTGTGCTGCTTTTCTGCAACATAGGACTCTACTCCAATCATGTGTGTTCTCTACAGCTCCAGTGTAGCCAATGCTGTAAAATGATGTATGTACTGTAGCTGCTATGTCCATTAATCTGTGTGTGCTGCTTTTCTGCAACATAGAACTCTACTCCAATCATGTGTGTACTCTAAAAATTCCAGTGTAGCCAATGCTGTCAAATGTATGCTAGAAAAGATCACAGTGATAATACAGTGTGGTACAGGTTGTGGTTTGGTTTTGTTGTAAAATGTTTGTTAGAATAGATCACTGTGATAATTTGAAATTCAAATTTGAATTTGAAAAAATCTATTAATTGTAACTGGCTGCATGTGAAAGACTAAGATGAATGAAAGCGCTTTGATTTGTTTTTTGCAAGATATAGCGCTGTATAAATTCCATGTATTATTATTATTTATTATTATAATGCAGTGTACCACAGGTTGTGGTATTTTGTTGTAAAATGATGTATACTAGAATAGATCACTGTGATAATACAGTGTGGTACAGGTTGTGGTTTTTTGTTGTAAAATGATGTATACTAGAATAGATCACTGTGATAATACAGTGTGGTACAGGTTGTGGATTGGTTTTGTTGTAAAATGATGTAAACTAGAATAGATCACTGTGATAATACAGTGTGGTACAGGTTGTGGATTGGTTTTGTTGTAAAATGATGTAAACTAGAATAGATCACTGTGATAATACAGTGTGGTACAGGTTGTAGATTGGTTTTGTTGTAAAATGTCTGCTAGAATAGATCACTGTGATAATACAGTGTGGTACAGGTTGTGGATTGGTTTTGTTGTAAAATGTCTGCTAGAATAGATCACTGTGATAATACAGTGTGGTACAGGTTGTGGATTGGTTTTGTTGTAAAATGATGTATACTAGAATAGATCACTGTGATAATACAGTGTGGTACAGGTTGTGGATTGGTTTTGTTGTAAAATGATGTATACTAGAATAAATCACTGTGATAATACAGTGTGGTACAGGTTGGGGGTTGGTTTTGTTGTAAAATGTCTGCTAGATCACTGTGATAATTCAGTATGGTACAGGTTGGGGGTTGGTTTTGTTCAGCCTTTATTTTATTTCTGTGCTCTTGTGAAACCTGGGTTGTGTAAAACTAGGGAATGGTTTAGCGTGTGTGTGTGCCAGGTTGTTCTTTTGTTGTTGTTTTCAGTGGTTGGTCAATTATTTACACGTTATTGTATGAAACACTTGGCTGTATCAATGGTTTTTTGTTTTAAATCACTTTTTGTTTTCAAGTAGAAGAAAAACGTGCATTTCAGCCAGCAATGCTGGTGGACAGCTAGTCTTGTGTTTAAAGTGCATGCCTTCCACTTTTCTTGTCCATCACATTTTTGACATTTTTTTATATTGAAACGTTTAGCATAGCTTTCTTGAATTTTATTGACCAAAAGCTGATGCAACTTTTTTAAATACACAATTTGAAGTACAGAGCACAAAGTGAATCAGTTTATTGCTGATGTCCTTTTCCTTTTTATTGTAGACAGTAGCGTTTGGGTAATATCAACTGCTGTGCTACCCACTATACCTGTAGGGTCATGATTTCACCATAGCCTGCCATAATTGTTGTTAAAGTATATAGTGACTTCATGGTTTGGCTCAGGAAAGATCTGGCTGTCTGTGGCTGATCTGTCTCCCAGCTGTGAGGGACAGACAGGCCTGTGTGTTGCTTGATTGTACTTTTTATCTTCTGCACAAACAGCAAGCACAATGATACTGCTAAGAGTGATCCAGTAAAACCTTCTCGTGAATTTCTTCCAAACATAACATTGCCCCTTTTTGAAATACATTACTTTTTAAGTTCACATACTCGGTTTTTTGTGGAAGTTTTGTTGTTGTTGGGACTTTTTTGTTTTTGCTTTTTTTCCATTTGATGTTCCAGAATTTATTTTGGAGGCTTGAAATATGCTTCATCTGGGCAGTTGTGTACTTGGTTATAGTTGTATGTAACACATTACAAGCAAAGCCCACATTTTTCACCTTCAGGTGAAGTGTGTTTGTGTGTGTTGCCTGTATCATTAAAAAAATCATATCTCGTACATTAGTGATGCAGTTAATGAAAGCCCTCCACTTTGTCTGCTTCCCCCTCTCCGTTTCCGATCATTCCAGGGTCAGTATTAGTTTTATGTGCATTATTTTACAATATTGTATTGTATTTGAAGCTGCTTTCTGATTTTACTCCATGAAAGGGTGAATTGGAAACCCCATTTGCCAGTAGCGTGTTAATTTTGTTTTGTTTTGCTTGGGGTTGTGTTTTTTGTTTTTGTTTTGCTGTGGGGTTGACAGTATTAACAGTGGTTTCTTTGCTCTGTTGGTACATTTTATTTAAAAGAAAAAGACCACCTTTGCCCTGAACCCAGTTAAACTTGTTATAGAATCCCATCCAGAATTGTACCTTGTGGATAAAGTTTGCAACCCAATTTATCATTGAAAAAGATGTTCCTGTAACCAGTATCACTTTTTAAAGAAAAATGGTCACAGCCGTGTACAAAGTTGATAAATATATACATAATTTACATAATTTTGTTTAACCAAGTGGTGAGCACACACCACTGACACTTGACTACCCAGCTGACTGACTTTCCTAAAAAAAAAAGTCATGCAAGATTTGCACAACTCTGACCTTAGCTAAACTTTACAAGCTGATGTCTTGTACTTGTTCTTTCCGGGTGTCTGTGCTTTCTGGCTGTAAAGAGAACACGGCTGGACTTGAGCTGTTTGTCACTTCTGCGTTTTGAAAGCGTATTGGAATGAACGTCATAGAGGTCTGTGAGAATTTAAAAGCGAGCAGAAAGTCAGTGGGTTGGTCATTGTGTCACTGCTGGTCAGAGCATTGGGAAAAGCCTACCTCCCCCTTCAGCCAAAAAAGAGAGGCTGGAGTTAGGGTTGGGTAGCCGGCTCGCAGCTGAAAGAAAAGAAATGGAAACTTGAGAATGAGTTGACATGATGTTCACACTTGATAAGTAATACACATGGGTTGTATGTTGTCCACACTTGATGACAAGTAATACACATGGGTTGTATGTTGTCCACACTTGATGAACAGTAATACACATGGGTTGTATGTTGTCCACACTTGATGACAAGTAATAAAACAAGTGCAAGAATCTGAAGATAATAAAAACTTGACCAGTCTTTGTTCAGAGTCCATTCCTGTCTGTGTTTACAAGTGTAGAGTATGCACAAGATCTTGGATGGATATACACCTTTTTATCTATATTCTCTCTCTCTCTCTCTCTCTCTCTTTCTCGTTCTTTTTCTGTCTTGTCATGGCTGTGTGTGTCTCCTCTTCCTTGCATTCAAATGTACAAAATCAGTCCATCAAATAAAGCAAACGACTTTGACACGTTCAGGTGTATCCAAATGTCTGTCAGAAATAAACATGCATGCACAAGATACGTACTTTTTACTACATGATTAATGTACTGTACACAGTGCAAATTCAAGTTCAGACAAAGCAAGGATTTAAATCTGTGCAAAGTGACGATGCAAAATCCCTTTGATGAAACAGATCATCAGATTGATAGAAACTGGGCCCTTTGTGGGATGATGCAGTGTTTTTGACTTGATGCAAGTGTTAACGTCGCTGTCAAGTTCGTTTGAATGGTTGGCAGCTTTGGTGCCCATAATTATTATGCTTTTCAGTTCATAAAACAATCTGCATGGGAAGGATGGTAGCTCATGCATTTTGAAAAATAAACCAGCAGTAAGAGTTTCTGAGAAAGTTGTAGGATGTTTTTGAAAGTACTTGGTATCGGACTCCATACCACAACCCCATCTTAGCGGAAAAGATGTTCAGAATGGCGCCCCTAAAGTGAACCATGATGTGAGGCCATTTCCTTTCAGGCTGAAGTTGACGTCATTGATTCCCTGTGAAGCCTGTGAGTGGGGAAGATTTAGGGTGACTAGGATTACAAAAGGGAAGAAAACTTGGTATTTGATCTGTGAGATGTGAAAAGTTCACCTGAAAATTAATGTGCTTCATTGAATTGACTTGCTCTGATTTGTGTCAGACGAAAATAAAAGAAAACTGACAGATTGTGTGAGGTGTGCTTTTCATAAGAAATATTTCACCGCTAAAGCAATTGTTTGGGGATCTACCAAGAATACAGAACAAATGTCGTGTAAACACAAAACTTAGAGAAAAAACACTTTAAAGAAAAGTCCAATTGAACTGGAACTATGTCCACTACCAAGGAAAACAAATCTCTTGCTGTGTGTGTGTTGAAGCCTGTGTTCAGTGTTTCACTAAGGAATGCTGTCTATGGAAAATAACCTGTTCAAAGAATTGGTAATACTTGCAACGCCTGGAAAACATACTCTTTTTATTGTGACCTCTGTCTGTCTGTCTGAATGTCTGTCTGTCTGTCTGCCTGTCTGTTTGCTTATCAGTCTGTCCGTCTGTCTGTCTGTCTGTGTATCTGTCTGTCTGTCTATCTGTCTGTTAATCTGTCTATTTGTCTGTCTAGCTATCTCATCTTCTCTTTCTATCCTCTGTGTGTGTGAGTGTGAGTGTGTGCGTGCTTCTGTTTTTCCTCATGCTTTTATTTTATTATTTTTCCCCTCTCTCCTTTTTGTTAATATTTTCCTTAGTTTTATTTCGCTTGATATTTAAAAAAACGTACTGTAAAAATGTATAGCAATGTGCACCATGATGAACTTGAATAAAAATGTGGTTTTTTTTAAAATAATACCCAGCAGTCCTTTTGACTGCTTTGCATCGCCTAGACGGTCCAAGGGAAATAACTTTGTTAGAAGGGAATTTTCTAAAGGGCATTACTGCCCCTATGTATGCTTTATATATAAAAAAATTAAGCATTAAAAACATTCATGCGCAACTCAAACTTAGTTTACTTGTTTTCAGTTATTTCTGTCTGTCCAATGTGGGTTTCATTTTTCTTTATTTCATAATTTTTGCACAGTTTTTCTTGGAAGAGGTTTTTTTCTTAAAAATCGAAACATTAAAAAAAAAAAGTAATAAATCTTTGCCACCAATGCAAAAAAATAAATAAATAACCCCCCCAAAACCCTAACAAACAAAAAAATTCCATGAGCTGAAAAGAATGGTAAGTTAGAATTTAGCTAATCAAAAGTTTGTAGACAAAAACACAACATACCTAATTCCATGTACAGCCTTATCCTGCACAGAACACAACATGTCTGTCATGGTTTGAATGACCATTGTGCAAGACTGCGATGTCCACCTGCTGGCCTAGTTTCTTTTCATTCAAGAAATATCTGTCTTGTCTAGACCTTTTTTTTTATTCACTTTTTTAAACAGTATTTCCTAATTTGTGCACAACGATTATTGTTCACTGAGTTGCCTGTTTATCATATCTATCTATCTATCTATCTATTTATAGATAGACAGATAGATAGATAGATAGATAGAATCTATCTATATATAGATAGATAGATTGATAGATAGATTGATAGATAGATAGATAGATAGATAGATAGATAGATAGATAGATATTACTGATTCATTATAAAAAAAAAAAGATACTCCCCCCAATATTTTAAAATCATTTTCTATTGATTTTTTTGTATATTGGTACAGGAAACCGTGTGCGCATGAGTGTGTAAAGCCAAGTCACAATTTTATTTCCAGATGGTACATTGAATAAGCAATGCATTTGCTTTTTTTCATCAAGCCATCTAAGAACAAATTTCTTAATGATTATACTGTGTGAGTGTGTCTGTCTGTCTCTGTCTCTGTCTCTGTTTCTCTCTCTCTTATATCAAGATCATCCATCCATACATTCATCCATCCATCCGTCCATCCATCCATCCATTCATTCATTCATTCATTCATTCATTCATTCATAGTCTCTGTCTTCACATTCAAGGACACTGCTTGAGACGGTCACGGAGAGTAAAACAGGAGAGCACCCCAAAGTAAAACGCCTCCCCCCCCCCCCCCCCCCCCCCCTCTCAATAAGAGAGAGAGAGAGAGAGAGAGAGAAGAGAGAGAGAGAGAGAGAGCGCACGCGCGCGAGCAGACACAAGGGAGAGTACCTAGTTCAAGCTATCGTGCAGGCGTACTGTTATCTCCCTTTGACCATTCCAGGTTTGCTGCTTCTGCGATACTGGAAAATGTGTGTGTGTGTGTGTGTGTGGGGGGGGGGGGGGGGGGGGGGGGGGGGGGGGGTGCGTGTGGGGTGTGTGTGTGTGTGTGTTTTTCTGTTTGTTTTATTCCGTGTATTTGATTGATTTAAATGAGGTCTTTGGTATTGATTCTCAAGTGAGATGTTTGATTTTTTTTTCTAGGTTGAAAGAAAAAAAAGGTCGCATACACAAAAATCTCACCACTGATGAACTTCGGAACGAGGAACGAAGAAACACACCGAAAACCCTCAGCAATATGACCAAGGTACAACATGACACGACACGACACAACATAATACTACACAACACGACACAATTCAACACGACACACCAATCTGCAACCAAACACAAAAATCCTCACAAACATTTTGGTTCAAAACCATAAACTGTTTATTGTTGAGATGGTGTATTGTACAAGGAACAGTTCAATATGTCACAAAAACTCCATGGAACAGTTCACTATATAACAACATGTTGTTCAACATATAACAAATAATGGAACAGTTCAACGTGTAACAACAACAAACTGGAACAGTTCAAAATGTAAAACAACCCACATAGAACAGTTAAATATTATAACAAAAACAAATGGAACAGTTTAACATATAACAAAAAACCGAAACAGTTCAATATTATAACAAAAACAAATGGAACAGTTTAACATATAACAAAAAAACCCGAACAGCTCAATATTATAACAAAAAACACATGAAACATTTCAACGTGTAACAACAACAAAAAACTGGAACATTTCAATAATGTAACAAGTCAGGGAAACAGTTCAATATGTAATGACAAAGACGAGATGGACAGTCACACAGCCGAGAGAACAGTATAACAGCAATAACAAGAACAACAACAAAGCCTAGATGACTCACACAGCACCAGACGAGCACATTGTTTGTAGCAGTGAGTGTTACAGTCTCAATACAAGCATGTTGTACATAATGAATGAATCCTCCATCCTCCAAAATAACAGCAAACAATAACATCAAAACCACGAGGGTTAAAACGACAACAACAACCAACCAACGAACAATGAACGTTTTGTAGTTAACAACAATAATAGCAACAACAACCAGCAAACAATGAACATGTTGTAGTTAACAACAATAATACAACAACAACCAACAAACAATGAACATGTTGTAGTCAACAACAATAATACAACAACAACAACCAACAAACGAACAATGACCATGTTGTGAATTACAACAGAAATTCTTCGCGTGTATTGTCAACAGTATAAAACAGGTGAGTCATGAATTCATAGAGAAATGTGAATCGTCATTTTTGGGGGGGGGGGGGGGTTTGTCTCTCCCTTTAGAACAAGAAATTTAAACGGATGTTAGCCGTTTAATTTTAAAAAAGCAAGCCTCTGCTCAGGGTTTCAATATTTAAATACAGTATTCAATCTCTTTGCGGCATTCACATACAAAAGTCTTGCATCCAACAGAATTTTATTTGCCCCTCCTCCCTCCTCCCCCCTACCATCCATCAAAACAAGCACAAAAATTCTTAAACACCCCCTCCCCTTCCCCCACCCCCTCCTTCTGCAAAGAAAGAACAAAAAGAGATTTACAATATTTAAAAGCTTAAAGCAAAACAAAACTCTCTCTCTCACACACACACACATACAGAGAAAGACAGACAGACAGACAGACAGACAGAAAGATACAAAGACAGACGAGCGAGAGAGACAGACAGACAGACAGACAGACAGAGGCAGAGACAGAGAGAACAACAACAACAACAATAGCAATAACAACTACGAGAGAGAGAGAGAGAGAGAGAGAGAGAGAGAGAGAGAGAGAGAGAGACAGACAGACAGACAGACAGACAGACAGACAGACAGACAGAGGCAGAGACAGAGAGAACAACAACAACAATAGCAATAACAACTACAGTAACCTCCCTCCCTCCCCACCCCCACCCCACCCCCCACCACCACCCTACCCCCCACCTCCACCACCAAACAAGCATCAAAAACCCATTAAAAACCCAACCAAAGCTCCACAACAGCCCCATCAAGCCAAACAGAATTCCGATCAGTCAGCAGGATTATTGGCACCATCAAGCCATCCTGACCTCTCTGTCAGTCGTTCTGCTGCGATGCCAAGACTGCCGCTGTGCCATTCCCGGACTTCCAGACTCGCAGACTGATTAGCTCACTCACTTCAGCTCTCGACCTCAGTGCCAGAGAGGAGAATCCGTGTTGCTGCTCTCCCGATGTCTTTCTGCTGGTGCTCTCTGTGTCCGCCACAATGTTAGCCGCAGATTTTCTTTTCCCTTCAGTTTTGTATAACAGTGGTGTCTTCTATCGACTACATCCCAGAAAAGCTATTTTCTGCCATAGTGATGGCGCCCTACGCACTATGTAAGAATTAGATTCCGCTTTTCACAAGTTTCCAGCAATGATGTCTTCTCTTTGACAATTTAATTCTTTATTTTTTGTTATTTCCAGGATAATGGAATCAGCATTCGTGTACTTTTTTTATTTTTAATATCCAGCACCCATGCAATTTTGTCAATTTTCTCATCCACTGCACAGATTAGCCTACTCTTCAAAAGGATGTAACATAGGTTTTAACGTTTCGCAAGATTCTGTTTTGCGCTCATACCGGGATCTCGTTATATGCCTAACCGAAAGTTTTGATTTGATCTTGCACTGATGTTACCCAGAAGAAAAATAATCCCCTTGCAGCCGTTGGTGGCTTCAACCCGGGCCGTCAATCCCGAATGCAATGTTTTAACCATAGATCTATCCTCCCATCATCGTCTATGACAGAAGCGTGATCTTGACTTGACTGGATTTGACTTCTCCGTAACTCACAGAGGATCCATGGTAGCCGGCGCTGACTGTTTGTTCCTGCAGTCTGGCAAGCCAGGAGACAGGCGGTGTCTCTCCCTGTCTGTGTCTCTTCTTCTATCTGTCTCTCTGTAGTCTGTGTCTGTTCGGGTCTTCTCTCCCTACTTCCTCTCTGCACACCTCTTTTCCGCATCTCTCTGCCAACTCTCTCTCTCTCTCTCGTCCTCCCTTCCCTCTCTGTCTTCTGTCTGTCTGTCTCTCTCTGTCTGCTCTCTCTCGCTCTCTTCGTCTCTGTCTCTGTCTCTGTCTCTCTCTCTCTCTCTCTCTCTCTCTCTCTCTCTCTCCTCTCTCTCTCCACGTCTCATAAAAGTCGATGTCATTGTGGCGAAAACCACACCTCACCCCCCCCCACCCCAACAAACCTGAATACAGTAAGCACATCAAATAAATATGCAAGAATATACTTTAAAAACAAAATTCACCCCCTCCCCCCCACCTCTCTCAACTCCTCCCTCAATCCTTTCTCACACACACACTTCCCTCAACTGATCCAAGCGATCGTTTTGAAAAAAAAATGGCGGTGCATAACTGTGGAGTGTGGTCTTCCTGTTTTTCCCTGATGAACCTCACATGGCTAAAATTATACACACATGCAAGCATACGCATACACAGGCAGTCCTAGCCTACAGTAAACGTGCGCGCGTGCACGTGCACACACACACACATGCCGCGCACCACACAACACACATCACACACACACACACACACAAATACACACGCACATATGTGTGTAGTTTGTTCAACAGTGCATTTAAAGAGGCAGGTGATGTTCACAAGTCAGTGGTTTTTATCGTTTGTTTATTTATTCTTTTACTTTCGAGGATAATGAAATAAGCACTCATGTGCTTATTTTTTACACCAGTCCCCGTGTGTATGCAGTTTTGTCAATGTTGTTATCTGTTCCCACCTGCACTCTTCTCGATATTTCCATACTTCTCTCCCTTTAATTTTGGACAACACTAAACATTAAGGAATAAATATTCATTGAACAGATACTTTTCCGATTTATCGTGGGTATGTTTGTTTTGTTGTTGCTTGTTTAATGTGTTTGGGGGGTGGGGGTGGGGGAGGGGTGATTGCTGATAACGGACTTTCCCCAAGTGTGCAGCAATCCTTCACTAGCGATGTGGCCACTACACTGAAGTTGTTTCCCTTGACGTGATTCTGGATTCCTGCCGTCTTCGCTTCATTTCACTTATTTCTCATTTATTCATTTATTATTTTTGTACTTTAAAGGAATGTTAGAACCTATACAGCCTGCTTTTACCCCCTCTCTACCCCCTCCCAATCCCCTTGCCAAGAACAACAAAATCACAAAAACATACTGTAAAAATTTTTTAAAAATTAAAAAGGCTGGTTATGACCTATGACAACCTGCTTTTAACCAACCCCTCCCCCTCTCCCCCCCCCCCCCACCCCCTCCAAAAAAAAAAAAAGAAACCCACAAAACAATACAGTAAAGAGGCGACATTTTGGGGTAGAAAAAAAAACCAGACTTTCACCTGTATTTTTGTAGAGAAAAACCCCAAATCGATCGATGCCATTCTGGACCCCCACCCCAACCCCCTTACAAACCTGAATACAGTAAGCACGTCAAATAAATATACAAGATTACGCTTAAAAACTAAAACCATTCCTTTCATCCCCCCAGCCCCTCTCCTTCAACTCAAAAGAAAATCTACTTCTAACACAGAGAAGAGACAGGAACACAGACAGATAGACAGGCACAGACAGACATACAGACACACAGACAGACAGCCAGACAGACAGAACTGTCAGTCTGTCTTTTTATACAGCATAATGCTGCTGTGCAGTCGGAGAGAAGACTGACCATGGGTGTCTTGCCTTGCAGGACTCTGACAAAGTCATGTTCCCTCAGTGCTTCTGTTGCTGTGCCCACTGTCCCTCCATCCCTCTGTCCCTCCCTCTGTCCCTCCTTCTTACCTCTCTCCCTCCCTCCCTCCTTTCTCCCTGTCCCTCCTCTGTCCCTCCTCCATGCCCTCTCTCCTACCTCCATCCCTCTGTCCCTCCTCTGCCTCTCTCCCTCCCTCCCTCTGTCCCTCCTTCTGCCTCCTCCCTCCCCCTCCCTCTGTCCCTGTCCCTCCCTCCCTCCCTCTCTCCCTCCCTCCCTCTCTCCCTGCTCCCTCTCCCTCCCTCCCTCTCTCTTCCCTCCCTCTCCTCCTCTTCCCTCCCTCCTCCCTCCCTCCCCTCTCCCTCCCTCCCTCTCCTCCTCCCTCCTTCCCTTCTCCCTGTCCCTCCCTCTTCCCTCCCTCCCTCCCCTGTCCCTCCCCTCCCTCTGTCCCTCCTCCTCCCTCTCTCCCTCCTCCCTTTCTCCCTGTCCCTCCCTCTCTCTCTCTCTCCCCGGCTCTCCCTCTCTCCCTCCAGACTGCTGAGAGGGGGGGGGGGGAGAGGGGGGAAGGTGGGGCAAGGGGGGGGGGGGGGGGGTTCACAGGCTGCTGCTTGGTCCTGACTGAATACACAAAGTGCTACAGTGTGTGTGTGTGTTGTGGTGTGTGTTGTGTGTGTGTGTGTGTGTGTGTGTGCGTGTGTGTGCGCGCGCGCGCTCGTGCGTACGTGCATATAATTATATCATGTTTGTTCCCACGAGGACTGCATAAAACACAGTGATAGTTGTCCATGATCTCTGAAGTCTGGGAGGATCATGATCATGCTGTTCGATGAGGACTGGTGGTGGCATTCTGGGAGGATCATGATCATGCTGTTTCGATGAGGACTGTGGTGGTGGCATTCTGGGAGGATCATGATCATGCTGTTTCGATGAGGATTATGGTGGCATTCACTGAGTCCAGAGTTGAAGCCAGGTTTGTTGTTGTGGTGTTGTTTTTCTTTTTTCCAACATAGGCAGGAAACAGGCGGTCCCTGTGTTTGTGTTGTCAGCTTCACTAACCCAGAAAACCTGCACACACACACACACACGCACACACACGCACGCACACACGCACACACACACACACACACAGAGGGTCAGTACAATGTTGCAATTTGCAAACTGACACAGTTTCATTGTATACCACTTTAAAAGGTAAAGGAGTCCCATAACCTATGTGGTCGTAGAGGAGCGAGGCGTCAGAGACCTCAGCTTCTCTAGGGGCCAGCATATTGAGGGCGGCGCCCATCTCCTCTCCCTCGCTGCTTTACCTTCCCTGACCCTAAAGAGGGCAGGTACCCATTTACAGCTGGGTGAACTGGGGGAACTGTACTGAAGCCAAGGCGCGCAAATGGTCACCCGTCCAAGTGGTAACTACGCTCTACGCTGCATAACCTTAGCTGGGGTAAAGCGAGTGCCCTGACCACTGAGCTATCCCGTCCCCTAATACCACTTTAAAATTAATCACTTTCAGTCACGACAGATGCGTTACCTCTAGACCACCCGTGTACGTGTTGAGGTATCCACAGTTGTAAAGACATGTCGCTCAATCCTATTCATCTGAAGGTTGCCATCTTTAAGAAGACATAGTCTTTTTTTCGCAATATTTCAGCTGTTTAATTCTGTATTTTTCACTTTACTTCGTTTAGTTTGGTGCTATCTGAACTCAAAGTGGATCGGTGGTCTAGAGGTAACGCGCCTCTCTAGAAAGCGAAAAGTCCGGGTCGGAAGTGTGCGGTGGTTTCATCCCCCGTTTGGGCCTGAAACTTTTCCCCCGTCCATTAGACCATGAGTGGTGGTCTGGGCGCTAGTCTTTCAGATGTGACGATAAACCGAGGTCCTGTGTGTTACACATAATTATTTAGCGCGCGTTAAAGAACCCATGGCAACCAGAGAGTTGTCCCTGGCAAAAGTCTGTAGAAAAAAGCCACTCTGATAGGGAAACAGTTACAGATGCAGACAGTGGGAAAAACGAGTGGCGCTGGTCTTGTGGCGACGCGCCCTGCTCTCCCCAGAGGTAGAGCAGCCCGAATCTCAACGCAGAGAAATTTGCCGTGACTGAAAAGTCGCATGAACATGACAATGAACGTTTATCTTAAAGAAGACCAGTTGGTCAGACATGTTATAATAATAATAATAATAATAATAATAATAATAATAATAATAATAATAATAAATGGAATTTATATAGCGCTGTATCTTGCACAGACAAATCAAAGCTGTCCACAACCTGACTGACTGATTGACTGACTGACAATGTTGTCTCATGGTGATGGGTGATTGTTGTTATTATTGTATCTCTATTATAATAATCATTATTATTGTCTTATTTGACTTATCTTGGTTGTTTGATAGTTATCGTGTGAATATATTATGTTTAAAAAGCGCTATTTGAAGAGTATGAGCTCACAAAAAGCACACGTTTGCTGGGTGGAGGAGGAGAGGAGGGAGGTCATTGAAGGCAATATTGTCAGTAGTATTTTCTAACGTTTTGTTCCTGTACCTTTTTATTATCTAAAGTATAAACGTGTAAGAATGGATGAAACAGTAGGTGAAGTAATTTGTTTGTCCTGACGTTTTATTATTATTTTTTTAATTCTTCAAACATTCTTTATTTAAATGTGTGTGTGGACGTGAGCGCGCACGCGCGCACGCGCGCAGGTGTGTATGA
>CM054139.1:4165097-4180097 GCA_028751875.1 Rapana venosa | reverse complement strand
CCCACAGTGCATCTCTCTCTCTCTCTCTCTCTCATCTCTCTCTCTCTCTCTCTCTCTCTCTCTCTCTCTCTCTCCCTTTTAACATCAACACAACCCAATATAGATATAATTTTTTAAAAAACCACCCCCAAAACATTCCCACATTCTCTGACGACATGTTTCAGTGACTATGGCACAATGGGACTGTTTGTCAAGACTGTCGGGGCAGGGACAGGAATAAAAACCCACATTAAACATACACAACAACAAAACGTTGTTCACTGACAGTCTCCATCCATCCATCTGTACGCTTCTATAACTCCCTGACACAGCTGTGGCTGTACATTGTACCTACCAGCTGTGACCACCCTCACTTTGATACCCTGCCTCCCTACACCAACCAGAGAGAGAGAGAGAGAGAGAGAGAGAGAGAGAGAGAGAGAGAGAGAGAGAGAGAGAGAGAGAGAGAGAGAGAGAGAGAGAGAGAGAGAAGGAGAGAGAGAAGGAGAGAGAGAGAGAGAGAGAGAGAGAGAGAAGGAGAGAGAGAGAGAGGGAGAGAGAGAGAAAGAGAGAGAGAGAGAGGGAGAGAGAGAGAGAGAGAGAGAGAGATTAAAAGGATATGAACAATACTGATATACTGAACACACCCAGGAAAGCAAACGAAAACATCAAGAGCCCTTCATCCTTTTCTTTCTTTCTTTCTTGTTTTGGAGATCAGATTTCAGTCGTTCCTGTCATCAACTACGAAGTGATACAATCTCATGCGTAGTCTCAGGGATACCGAACAGGGAATTTTTGTCTTCCTAATATCCCCACATGTAGTGAAAGAGGCAAAGGTGGCAGGACGGTTAAGACCTTCACCTGTCTAACAAATAAACTGTAAGGTTCTGGGTTCCATTCCCTTCAGTCTTGTCCTTTTTCTTCCCAGTTTGACGGAAAAATCGAACTCTTTCGCAGGAGACTCTAAACCAGTTGTACCTATGTGCTTACAGACTTGTGCACGTGAAAAGAACCCACGACAGTTGGGAAAAAACCCAGCAGGGAGGTACCTCCCGACTGTTGTGTCAAAATTGGAAGATTCTGCCTTGTTCCTTTTCTTCCTGTCACCTCCTCCTTGTCGATTTTCTGCCTTCTTGGTCCATTCTCCTGCCTTTTTTCCTACCAGAAAGACTTAAAAGATATTAGTTCTCTCTTACGCCAAAGTCAGACGCGCTGGGCCTGACTTGCCAGGCGCTTAACGGCAGCGCAATGCATTGTCGCTCATACAACAGACAACAGTAGTTGCTGTCTGAGCTTTCAATGAAGAAGAAGAAGAATTGCGAAGAAGAAGAAAAGGAAGAAGAAGAAGAAGAATTGCGAAGAAGAAGAATTGCGAAAAAGAAGAAGCAGAATTGAGAAAAGAAGAAGAATTGCGAATAATTGCGAAGAATTTCGAAAAAGAAGAAGAAGAAGGAGAAAGAAAGAAAGAAAAGAAAGAAAGACAGACAGAAAGAAAGACAGAAAGAAAGAAAGAAAGAAACAAAGACAGACAGACAGAAGAAGAAGAAGAAAGAAGAAGAAGAAGAGAAAGAAGAAGAAGAAGAAGAAGAAGAAGAAGAAGAAAAGAAGAAGAAGAAGAAGAAGAAAAAACAACAACAACAACAAGAACAAAAGAACAAGAAGAACAAGAACAAGTAGAAGAAAGAAAGAAAAAGAAAGAAAGAAAGAAAGAAACAAAAAAAGAAAGAAAGAAAGAAAGAAAGAAAGAAAAAAGAAAGAAAGAAGAAAGAAAGAAAGACAGACAGACAGACAGAAGAAGGAGAAGAAGAAGAAGAAGAAGAAAGAAAGAAAAGAAAAGAAAGAAAAAGGAAGAAGAAGAAAGAACAAGAACAACAACAAGACACAACAACAACAACAACAACAACAAAAAAGAAACAAACAAAGAAACAAACAAAGAAAACAAACAAGAAACAACCAAACAAAGAAGCAGTATAAAGTATCTGAGCTTGAATCGGAGTGTGGAGACAGAGGTCTGACCCTGAAGGAAGGAGGAGCGAGAGGAGGAGGAGAGGAGGAGGGGAAGAGAGGAGGGGAGGGGAGGAGGGAGGGAGGAGGAGAGGAGGAGGGGGAGAGGAGGGAGGAGGGAGGGGAGGAGGGAGGGGAGGAGGGAGAGGAGGGAGGGAGGGGAGGAGGAGGGAGGGAGAGGAGGAGGGAGGGATGGGAGGAGGGAGGGGAGGAGGGGGGGAGGGGGAGTAGGACGGGCGAGGAGGAGGGACTGGGGAGGAGGGAGGGAGGGAGAGGAGGAGGGAGGGAGAGGTGGGAGGAGGCGGAGGGAGGAGAGGCGGGGGCGGGAGAGGAGGAGGGAGGAGGAGGACGGAGCGGATGGAGGGAGGGAGAGGTCGGAGGGAGGGAGGAGGGAGGGAGAGGAGGAGGGAGAGGCGGAGGGAGAGAGGAGGAGGGAGAGGAGGAGGTAGGGAGGAGGAGGGAGAGGAGGAGGGAGGGAGAGGGGGAGAGGGAGAGGAGGAGGGAGGATGAGGAGGAGGAGGGAGATGAGGAGGAGGGAGGGGAGGAAGGTAGGGGAGGGAGGAGGGAGAGGGGAGGGAGGGAGAGGAGGAGGGAGCGGAGGAGGGAGAAGGATGGGGAGGGGAGGGCGACAGCCGAATCTTGCCATCAGACAGGGCTAGCCGTGTGGGGAGGGTGCGCGTCGTTGGACTCTTTGCCCCAGGAGCACTTGCCAGCTGCTCGTGACCTGTCGTCCCGTGCCATGCCGATGGCTTGGGTGGCTGACTCCTTGTTGCCGAACCTGTGTACCCACCCAGGCGCACCCGCCTGTACGCATGATACACGCACGCCAGCAACATCATCAATCAGTATATCACCAAAGAAGGTCCCCACAACCACCACCCCCAACACACCCCCCCCCCCCCCACCAACCCCCCCCAATCCCACCCACAAACCCCCACCCCCACCCAACCCCAACCCCTCCACCCAACACAACCCCATCTCCCCCCCCCCCCCCCCCCCCCCCCCCCCCCCCCCACCCCCACCCACCCCCCCCCCCCCACCCACCCACCACCCCCCCCCCCCCCCCACCACACCCCACAACACACACCACCACAACCACACACCACCCCCCCCACCCCCCACCTCCCCCCACCCCACCACCCCCAAACACACACAACCCCCACCACCCCAACAACCAACCCCACCACACACAACCAACACCACACACCCACACCAACACACACCACCAACACCACACACACCCCACACACACAACACAACCCACACCCAAACACCCCACCCACACAACACACTCCACACACACCCCCAAACACACACACACACCACAATCACACACACACACCACAACCAACCACACACACCACATACCCACACCCCACAACCACACCCACACCTACCACAACACCACCACCACACCACACCACCACACCCACAAACCGCAGTGCCCCCTCCCTCCCCCCCTCAAGCCCCTACCCCACCCCACCCACCACACACACACACACATACACATTCACATCCACAACATACCATACACCACATAACCCCACACCACATACACATACAAATCCACACCACATACAACATACACACAATCACACATACACCACACATACAACACAACACACACACCCACACACACACACACTCACCACACAAACACAACACACAAACACACACACAACATTATCAGATCAAGATCTACCTGACAAAGGCAAAGCCTTTTTCCTTGAAGATTCGAACTTCATGAATGGTGCCGAACTGCTGAAAGGTGCTTCGCATCAGTTCCTCTGTAACAGCACAGTGACATCCACTATAACAGCCTGTAACATCTTCACTCCCGTAACACCAGTGTAACGTAACACCACGGCTGGTTCGTAACATCATAGGCTGTGATGTGACACTGGCATGAGTCTGTATTTTATTTTATTTTATTCTTTTATATCGAGGATAATGGAATAAGCACTTATGTGCTTTTTTACATCCTGTCCCCGTGTCTGTATGCCTGTGAATCATGGACCCTGAATGCAGATTTGGAGAGAAGAGTACAGGCGGTGGAGATGAGATGCTTTCGGAGACTCCTTGGCATCTCCTACAAAGACCACATAAGCAACGAAAGCGTGCAAAACAGAATCCAGCAAACCATTGGACCCTATGAGAACCTTCTAACGATCGTGAAAAACCGTAAACTTAAATGGTATGGGCATGTCACAAGATCCAAAGGACTTGCAAAGACAATTTTACAAGGCACTGTCCAAGGAGGAAGAAGAAGAGGCAGACCAAGGAAGAGCTGGGAGGATAACATCAGCGAATGGACAGGCCTAGAACTCAACAAAACCCTGAGAAAGGCAGAACAGAGAGAGGAATGGAGGGAACTGGTTGTTGAGTCTTTGAGGGTGCCCCCACGGTCGTCAGACTACGGGACAGATAGATATAGTCCCCGTGTGTATGCGCTTTTGTCAATTCTGTCACCTGTTCCCACCGGCACACAATGGCCTACTCTTACGAAAAGCGGAACAGGATTTAACGTGTGCGCAAGATGTTCTGCGTTCGCACACGGGGCCTCGGTTTATAGTCTCATTCTGTCGGGTGTAATGTTAGTATTATCACTACAAAAGATTTGTGTCAATATTAGTTGTTTTTTGTAACGACGTGTAACGCTGCATGATACAGGTTGTAACACTATCGAGCTATGGTGCTACAGACAGACAGACTGACAGACAGAAGGGCAGACACACAGATGGGTGGACGGATAGACAGGCAGACAGACAGATACACAGATAGACACACAGACAGGCAGAGAGACAGGCAGAAAGACAGACACACAGACACCCAGAGAGACATACAGAGGACAGACACACACACACACACACACACACACAGACACAGAGAGAGACAGACAGACGGACAGAGAGGCACACAGACTGACAGACACACGAACAGACAGAGAGAGAGAGAAAGGGGAGAGAGAGACAGAGACAGAGACAGACAGACAGACGGACAGACAGACACACGGACGAGAGAGAAAGGGGGAGAGAGACAGACAGACGGACACACAACACAGCCGAACAGACAGACACACAGAGAGAAAGACAGATAGAAAGACAGACACACCGACAGACAGACACACTAACACACACACACACACAAACACACACGCACGCACGCACACGCACACACAAAGATATACAGCCAGCAAGACAGCCAGCCAGACAGCCAGCCAGACAGACAGACAGCCAGACAGACAGACAGCCAGAGAGGCACACAGACATACAGCCAGCCAGCCAGACTGACCTGACAGTCCTTTCGTGACTCCCCCACAGTACACGGTACAGTTGCTGTCACTGCTCTGACTGTACACCTCGTCATAGGACAGCTGCTTGACACCTGTGACATATCAGAGTGTACACCTGTCATACACAGTCATGACATCTGGCACATGTCAGAGTGTACACCTGTCATAGACATTGTATCTATGACATGTCAGAGTGTACAACTATTATACACGTCTTGACACCTGTGACATGTCAGAGTGTGCATTTGTCATACACGTCATTGTATCTGTGGCATGTCATTGTGTACATATGTCATAGACATCATTACACTTATGACACGTCATAGTGTCATCTGTCGTGTACTTTATTATGAACAGCATGTTCACTATTTGTGCTTCAAACTAAAAACACAAGCAACGCAACCCCACACACACACATACACACACACATACACACACACACATACACACACATACACACACATACATACACATACACACACACATACACACCACATATACCACACATACACACATACACATACACACACATACACACACACATACACACACACAACATACACACACACATACACACACACATACACCCCACATACACACATACACACACACACATACAAACACACTACACACTACACACACAACACGCGCGCGCACACACACACACACACACACACACTACACACTCACACACACACACACACACACACACACACACACATACCCACACACACACACCATTGTACACAGTACAGTGACTATAGCTGCTGCTCTAAATGTCTACGTTTCTATGAGCCAGAGGACAGATACCTACCACCCTGTAATACCCTTGTCATATTCATTATCAGAATATTTCATCCTCCCTCTATTTTCATAACATCTGTCATATCCAATATGGCAACACCTGCCATTTCGTTATTGGCAACATCTGTTCTTTATGGGAATATCCCTTTCATCTCTTAATATCGAGCAGCTTTGTTATGTGGTGTGTTGTGTTGTATTGTACCGCAGTATTGTAATCTATGGTGTTGTGTTTTGCGTAATGTTGTGTTGTATTGTTTTTGTATTGTATCGTATTGTACTAAGCTGCATTGTTGGGGTTTTTTTATTAGATAAAACTGGATTGAATTACGCTGAGTTATGATGACATGGAATCGATTGGATTGCTGCCAACGTCCGTTTGTGTATGTGTGTGTGTGTTTGTGTGCAGGCACACGTGCGCGCGTGCGTTTGCATGCGCACGCGCGTATGTGTGTGTGCACATGTGCGCACGTCCATGCCTGGGTGTGCGTGTGCACTCGCGTGAGTGAGTGTAAAATGGAGACTGCTCTTAAACCTGGCAGAGCACTTAGGAAAACAAGGACAGGGCAATATCAAGGCAACCCAACCTAACCCAACCTAACCCAACCCAAACCAACCCAAACCAACCTAAACTAACCCAACCCAACCCAAGTCAAACCAAACCAAACCAACCCAAGTCAAACCAAACCAAACCAACCCAAGTCAAACCAACCCAACCCAAACCAACCTAAACCAACCCAAAACCAAAACCAACCCAACCAAACCAACCCAACCCAAACCAACCCAACCCAACCCAACCCACCCAACCCAAACCCAACCAAACCCAAACAACCCAAAACCAAACCAACCCAAACCAACCCAAAACGAAACCAACCCAAACCAACCCAAAACTAAAACCAATCCATTCCAACCCAAAACCAAACCCAAGGCAAGACTCCTGTATTATCTCATAATAATGCTAATAAGTCCTTCGGATGAGACTATAAGCCGAGGCCCCGTGTTCGAACGCATGCAGAACATCTTGCGCACACGTAAAATCCTGTTCCGCTTTTCGGAAGAGTAGGCCATTGTGTGCCGGTGGAAACGGATGACAACATTTAAAAAACCGCATAAACACGCATAAAAAATATAAAATGATATAAAAAAAATTTAAAGTCATCTGAGCGCTTTGATTTGTTGCTTTACAAGATTCAGCGCTATATAAATTCCATACATTAGTAGCAGTAGTAGTAGTAGTAGTAGTAGTAGTAGTAGTAGTAGTAGTAAGTAGTAGTAGTAGTAGTAGTAGTAAGTAAAGTAGAAAGTAGTAGTAGTAAGTATGTAGTAGTAGTAGTAGTAGTAGTAGTAGATAGTAGTAGTAGTAGTAGTTGTAAGTAGTAGTAGTAGTAGTAGTATGTAGTAGTAGTAGTAGTATAAGTAGAAGTATAGTAGTATAGTAGTAGTAAGTAGTAGATAAGTAGTAGTAGTAGTAGTGTAGTAGTAGTAAGTAGTAGTAGTAGTAGTAGAAATAGTAGTAGTAGTAGTAGTAGTAGTAGTAGTAGTAGTAGTATAGTAGTAGTAGTATAGTAGTAGTAGTAGTAGTAGTAAGTATAGTAGTATAGATTAGTAGTAGTATATAGTAGTAGTAGTAGTAGTAGTAGTAGTATATAGTAGTATGTAGTAATGTAGTAGTATGGTAGTAGAGTAGTAGTAGTAGTAGTAGTGTAGTAGTAGTAGTTAGTAGTAAAGAGAAATGCTAAAAGCAACAAAAACCAAAATCCAAAAACCAAAAACCAAAAACCAAAACCCAAAAACCAAAAAACCAAAACCAAAACCCAAAAACCAAAACCAAAATCCAAAAACCAAAAACCAAAAGCCAAAAACCAAAACCAATAGCCCAAAAGCCAAAACCAAAAACCAAAATCCAAAAACCAAAAACCAAAAACCAAAAACCAAAAAATCCAAAAACCAAAAACCCCAAAGGCCGGCCAATGCGAAGTGACGGAGTGAGTCGGGCACAGACTGACAGAGGCCTTGAACTGACCTTCTTTGTTCAGCGGGGGCAGAGGTCGCCGGGTGGCCCAATTGGTCCTGATGGCTCTGCTGCCCAGCCACTGGCCGTTCATGCTCTGGATGGCCTGCTCCGCCTCCTGCAAGCACACACACGCACGCATGCACGCATGCATGCAAGCGGACGTGTGAGCACGCGCGCAAACACACGTACATACCATGAGTGTTGGTGGGTTTTTTTTATCTCGAGATAAAGGAATGAGATGAAATGAATGGAATAAATGAAGAAATAAATAAGAGATGGATAGGTAAACACAGACACAGACACAGACACAGACACACGCACGCACCCACACACACACACACACACACACACACACACACACACACACACACACACACACACACAACACACACACACCACAACACAACACAACACACAACACACAACAACCACACCACACACACACACCACGTCTAATATCACTTTGAGTGAACAGATGTAAAATCGAAGCAACAACAACAACACACACACCACCACACCACAACACAACACAACATACACTCTCTCTCTCTCTTCTCTCTCTCTCTCTCTCTCTCTCTCTCTCTCTCTCTCTCTTCTCTCTCTCTCTCTCTCTCTCTCTCGCTCTCTCTCTCTCTCTCCCTCTCTCTCTCCTCTCTCTCTCTCTCTCTCTCTCTCTCTCTCTTTCTCTCACGCACATCCACGCACACACACGCACCCACACACACACAACAACACACATACAAATACACACGCAACACACAACAGCCCCGCCCGCCCCCCCCCCACACCTCCACACCCCCCACCCCCCCACCCACACCACCCACACACACACCACACCCCCCACACCCCCACACACCCCCACCCACCCACCACCACCCCCACACACACATCCCACCTCCCACCTACCTGTTTGTTGAGGAAGGACACGAAGCCATAGCCCTTGGATCTGTGAGTGGTGGGATCCCTGATGATCTTGCATTCCCTGCCAACACACAACAAGCCAGTCAGGCATCATCAGGGCATTCTTTCAGCGCAATGCAATGCTCGCGCGAGGGACGGGATAGCTCAGTGGTCAGAGCACTCGCTTTCCCCCAGGCCAATGTTAAGCAGCGTCGAGCGTGGTTACCACTTGGATGGGTGACCGTTTGCGCGCCTTGGCTTCAGTACAGTTCCTCCAGTTCACCCAGCTGTGAATGGGTACCTGCCCTCTTTAGGGTCAGGGAAGGTAAAGCAGCGAGGGAGAGGAGATGGGCGCCGCCCTCAATATGCTGGCCCCTAGAGAAGCTGATGTCTCTGACGCCTCGCTCCCCTACGACCTTATATGTTATGGGACACCCTTTTAATGCCCGCGCAAACTCCTTGGTATCTCATACAGAGATCACATCCCAAATGAAGAAGTGAAAACCAGAATTAAAAACACCATTGGACTACATGAAGAGCTCCTGACTTCAGTTGGGAAAAAAAGCAAACTAAAGTGGTACGGGCATGTCACACGAACATCTGGACTGGCTAAGACTGTCCTACAGGGAACAGTACAAGAAGGGAGACGAAGAAGAGGCAGAAAGAGAAAACGATGGGATGACAACATCAAATAGTGGACTGGCCGTGAGTGGAACGATTTGTTGCGGAAAGCAGAGGACCGCGGGGAGTGGAGGAAGCTGGCTGCAAAATCTTCAGTGGTGGCCCCACGGCTCATGGAACTACAGGATAGGAGGATGAAGAGGAGGAGGAGGATGGGGAGAAGAATGTTTGTTTTATCGTATAGGTAAAAAGAAACGTGTTCCTATAACTCATGCGGTCGTTGTGGAGCAAGATGTCAGAAACCTCAGCTTCTCCAGAGGCCAGCATATTGAGGGCGGCGCCCATCTCCTCTCCCTTACCTTCCCTGACCCTAAAGAGGGCAGGTACCCATTTACAGCTGGGTGAACTGGGGGGATGCACTGAAGCCAAGGCGCGCAAACGGTCACCCATCCAAGTAGTAACCACGCTCGACGCTGCTTAACCTTGGCTTTGGTGGAAAGCGAGTGTTCTAACCACTGAGCTATCCCGTCCTTCTATCAGTCTATGATTATCTGAGGATCTTGCATTCTCTGTCAACAGACACATCGGTTAGTTATCTTTAATGATGTGGTTCTTTTACAGTAATGCAATGCTTGTTTTATTTTATATCATCAGTCTCTGTCTGATGATCTTACATTCGTTGGGAACAAATGCTTTGTGTAGCATCTTCTGGTGTTTCATTTGTAGATTATTGTTTCTTTTGTGGTAATTTATCTTTGATGATCTTGACATTTCTGTAAAAGTGTGTTTTTGGTCAGGTCCAGAAATCCTAACTCATGAGTGAGGGCGTTCAAACCTCATGGTCCTCTCTGCAAAAAATGGACCTCAATGCTGTCATCAAAGTTTTATATCGGTTGAGGCTCACAATTAGAAAACATTTTACAATAATGAAGGGTGATTTTTATTATCTGCACTTGTTTTTCTTTACTGCTTTCTGTCAGTAACCCCAACCCCCCCCCCTCCCCCACACACACCAGAGAGAGAGAGACAGACAGACAGACAAAGGGTGACAACTATCGAAATATCTTTAAAGGAATTTAACATCTCCAAGAGACAAAGATACAGCCATCCGCCCAGCCAGACAGCCACCCACCCAGCCAGACAACCACCCATCCAGCCATACATCCATCCACCCAGCCACCCACCAGACAAAACCACCCACCCGCCTACATCCATCCACCCACCACCCAGCCCAGAAAAACCACCCACCCACCATACATCCAGCCACCCAGCCATACATCCAGCCACCCAGCCCTACATCCACCACCCAGCCATACACCAGCCACCCAGCCACCCAGCCAGACAACCACCCACCCAGCCATACATCCAGCCACCCAGCCACCCACCCCGCCATACATCCAGCCACCCACCATACCCTCCACCCCCCAGCCATACACCACCACCCGCCACCCAGCCATACACCCCGCCAAAACCCCGCCATACATCCAGCCACCCAGCCACCACACCAGCCAACCCAGCCACCCAGCCCTACATCCCCACCAAACCCCGCCAACATCCCCCATCCCAGCCAACATCCAGCCACCCAGCCATACAATCCCAGCCCCCCCAGCCCTAACAAACCACCCACCCAGCCATACATCCACCCAACCCCCCCACCTACCAACCACCCACCCACCCATAGCCACCCACCCAGCCAACCCCCAGTCAGCCAACCACCCAAACCCCCCCACCATCAGCCAACCACCCACCCCCCCACCCAGCCAAACCACCCACCCACCCACCCAGCCAATACATCCACCCACCCACCCACCCACCCAACCAGCCAGACAACCAGTAACTCAGCCATCCAGCCACCCAGACAGACAGACAGCAGTACTGACGAGATGTCCCCAAAGGAGGAGAAGGCCTCCAGCAGATGCTGATGTTCCAGGTCAGGACTGAGGTCTCCCACAAAGACGTGGAAGTGTTCTGAAACATCACACACACAGAGACGTGAAAATGTTCTGAAACATCACACAACACAGAGACGTGACTGTCTGAAACATCACACACACCCACACACAAAGACGTGGAAAATGTTCTGAAACATCCACAAAACACAGGACGTGGAAGTGTTCTGAACATCACACACACACAAAGACTGAACGTGCTGAAACATCACACACACACACACACACACACAAAACACACAAAAGACGGGAAGTGTTTCTGAAACATCACACACACAGAGACGTGGAAGTGTTCTGAAACATCACACACATACACAAAGACGTGGAAGTGTTCTGAAACATCACACACACACACACAAACACTTGAAAGTGTTCTGAAACATCACACACACACAAAGACGTGAAAGTGTTCTGAAACATCACACACACACACAGAGGCGTGGAAATGTTCTGAAACATCACACACACAAAGACGTGAAAGTTTTCTGAAACATCACACACACACTCACAGACACAAAGACGTGAAAGTGTTCTGAAACATCACACACAAAGACGTGGAAGTGTTCTGAAACATCACACACACAGAGACGTGGAAGTGTTCTGAAACATCACACACACAGAGACGTGGAAGTGTTCTGAAACATCACACACACACAAAGACTGGAAGTTTCTGAAAACATCACACACCAAAGACTAAGTGTTCTGAAAAATCACACACCAAAAACTGAAAGGTTTTTGAAAAAACACACACAAAACGTGGGAAATGTTCTGCAACATCACACACCAAAAACGTGAAGTTTTTCTGAAACACACACACAAAGACGTGGAAGGGTTCTGAAAAATCCACACACACACAAAGACGTGGGAAATGTTCTGAAAAATAAAACACAAAGACTAAAGGTTCTGAAAAATCACACACAAGAGAACTGGGAAATGTTCCAAACATCACACACAAAGACTTGAAGTTTCTGAAAAAACACACACAAAGAGACGTGAAGTGTTCTGAAACATCACACACAAAACTGGAAGTTTCTAAACATCACACACCAAAAGCTGGAAGTGTTTTGAAAAATCACCACACACAAAGACGTGAAGTGTTCTAAAAAATCACCACACACACACAACTGAATGTTTTTAAACATCACCACACACACACAAAACGTGAAAGTGTTCTGAAACATCACACTCACACACACAAAACGTGAAAGGTTCTGAAACATCACACACACCAACAAAGACGTGGAAGTGTTCTGAAACTCACACACTCACACAACAACACAAAGACGTGAAAATGTTTCTGAAACATCACACACACACACAAAATGAAAGTATTCTGAAACACTCACACACAAAGATGTGGAAGGGGTTTTGAAACATCAAACACAACACAAAGACGTGAAGTGTTCGAAAAAATCACCACACACAAAGACGTGGAAGTGTTCTGAAACTCACCACACAAAAACGTGGGAAATTTCGAAACATCACACACCAAAACGTGGGAAATTTCTGAAAAAATCACACACACACAAAGACGTGAAAGTGTTCTAAAATCACACGACAGACAGAACAAGAGACAGAGACAGACAACAGAGACAAGACAACAGAGAAATAGACAACAGAGAGAGACAGACAGACAGGAAAAGGGCAGAGACAGACAGACAAGGATAGATAACAAGAGAGAGAGAACAGAGAGAGAGAAAACAGAGACACAGACAAATGACAAATGACAAAGACAAAATTTTTTATTTCGAGGATAATGAATAAGCACACATGTGCTTTTTTACATCCAGTCCCCGCCCGTTAGGGATACATCTTAATAATAATAACCCAATACTTATACAGTCTCACCACCACCACCATCATCATAGAGACAGAGAGACAGAGAGAGAGAGAGACAGACAGACAGAGAGACAAAGACAGAGAAACAGAGACAGAGACAGAGAAACAGAGAGAGACAGAGAGACGAGGGTCAAAACCCCCCCCACAAAATTAGGTCATTGCACAACTTTCTGCCCTGAAACACACACACAACACACACACACACACACACACACACACACCAAAACACACACACACACACACACACACACACACGCACACACACACGCACACACACACACACACACACACACACACACACACACACACACACACACACACACACACACACAAAAGGTGCAAAACATGGAAGGGATGCAATAGAATTGCATGTACCTTTATCCTTAAAAGAGGGGTACAGCTTACTAGAACAAAAATCATGGAGAAAGATCACCGAAACTAATCAGCAAAATGAGAGATTTTTAACTAGAACTGCAATTAATACCGATAATTTAACAGTCGTGAACCATTCAAAAGCTTGTGTAAATGTTTTTATGTCAAGAAGAATTACTGCTTTATTTTATAGAATGAAACTAAATGCATTGATAACCAAATTCAGCAAAAATGGTAAATGTCTATGTGGTGAGAATATCACTAATACTCATATACTTTTTGACTGCCAGAGTGTAAAACCTTTCATGCCCCATTTTTCTGAAAATTCCCTTACCAGCATATTCAATAATTTAAAACTGGCATTTGAAATTGTGAAAGGTCTTTACCGCAGTCCCTTAGGACATTTGTTATAGTTGCATGAACGTTAATGACTTGTTCTTATGTTGTTGTTTTTTTTAATAATTCCTGTTGCATTGCCAAGTTTCTTTATATGATTTTTTGTAAAAGCATGGGTTTTGGGGGGTTTTGGTTGTATTTTTGGTTTTTGGGGTTTTTTGGGGTTTTTTTTTGTTTTTTGTTTGTTTTTTTTAAACAAGGCATCTACCCCTCCATTTGTACCCCCTCGTCTAATATCACTAGAAGTGAACAGACGTAAAATTGAAGTCAACAACAACACACACACACACACATACTCTGTGTACAGGCCACCACACACCTTTTGTACCACTGTCAAAATGTACTACAACCACCACCATCATTACCACCCCTACATAACAGCCACCATCCCCACCACCACCATCATTACCACCCCTACATAACAGCCACCATCCCCACCACCACCATCATTACCACCCCTACATAACAGCCACCATCCCCACCACCACCATCATTACCACCCCTACATAACAGCCACCATCCCCACCACCACCATCATTACCACCCCTACATAACAGCCACCATCCCCACCACCACCATCATTACCACCCCTACATAACAGCCACCATCCCCACCACCACCCCCACCCCTATTACTTTCGCCCCAATGTTCACTCCAGCACAGTCACAACCACCACCATCATCATCACCACCACCACCACCATCATTACCATCATCATCATTATCATCATCATCATCACCACCACCACCTTCATCGTCACCACCACCATCACCATCATCATTCTATCACCATCACCACCACCACACAACCACTACCACCACTACCACCATCAC
>CM054139.1:4160097-4162597 GCA_028751875.1 Rapana venosa | reverse complement strand
CGTGTGCAGGTGTGCGCGTGTGCAGACATGTGTGTGTGTGTGTGTGTGTGTGTGTGTGTGTGTGTGTGTGTGTGTGTGTGTGTGTAAAGGTGGGTGTGTATGAAGGCAGAGGTGCGATGAGTGTCAGAAGCAGGAGTGATGAACCACTTCAAGTTGACCCACCTTGGAATTCCTGACGGAGTTGATTCAGTCCGACCTTCATGTCCTGAAACACAGACAACCTTGGAACCTTTCATTCCTGAAACACACAGACCTTGATCTTCATGTCCTGAAACACACAGACCTTGACCTTCATGTCCTGAAACACACAGACCTTGACCTTCATGTCCTGAAACACACAGACCTTGACCTTCATGTCCTGAAACACACAGACCTTGACCTTTATGTCCCGAAACACAAAGACCTTGACCTTTACTTGTATGAAAGACACAGACAATGACCTTCATGGCGTGCAAAAGACACACAGACCTTGACCTTTCATTGACTGAAATGCGCACGATACTGGCCTCCACTTTATGAAAAATACACTTTTTTTTCATAATCAGATTCGTACACATTGTGAACTTTCTAGTGCTCTACCGCCCGCCCCCCCCCCCCCCCCAGCCAATTACCCCCCCCCCCCCCCCAAAAAAAAGGGCGTTATTTCTTTGACAACAAAACCAGAAGGTGTCGTTTCCTAAACACACAGCAGTCATATTCATTATTCCAAGTGTTACACCTAAACTCTACTACACCTTTTCATTTACTGCTTTGAAAACAGCACGAGAATTGACCGGTGCTCAGGGCAACAAAAGCAGCAATAGCCAAGGCTGACGCTACAGAGAGATCTACAGAAGACAGTCTGCATGGAAAGACAAAGAGAAAGAGAAAGGTGAGCAAAGAATTCAGATGTCGACATGGCAAAAATGAACAAAGAAACAGCCCCAAAGCCTTACACACATGACCACATCAATGAGCCCCATACACATATATGGCCACATTACTGATCCACATACACACATGACCACATCAATGAGCCCCATACACATATAGGGCCACATTCACTGATCCACATACACACACATGACCACTTCAATGAGCCCCATACACATATATGGCCACACACTATCAATACCACACATGACACATCAAGAGCCCACTGCAATGACACTTCAATGACACATAACATACATGACCACATCACTGATACATATACACACATGACCACATCACTGATACATATACACACATGACCACATTACTTACAGATACACACACATGACCATATCAATGAGCCACATACACACATGGCCACATTAATGAGCCACATACACACATGGCCACATTAATGGCACACACGACCACATCAATGAGCCACATACACATACATGACCACATCACTGATACATTACACACACGACCACATCACTGATACACATACACGCACGACCATATCAACGATCCACATACATACATGACCACATCAATGATCCACGTGCACATGACCAAATCAATGAGCCACAAACATATGACCACATCAATGACCACCACCACCACCACCACCCCACACACACACACACATTACCACATCTGTGAACTACAAGAAAGTCTCCAGAGACGTCAGCGACACACACACATCTCACCACCAGACCTTTCAGAACATCACACACACACACACACACACACACACACACACACACCACACACACACACACACACATCTCACCACCAGACCTTTCAGAACATGACCAAACACACACACACACACACACACACCACACACCACACCACACACACACACACCACACACAACACACACACACACACCATACACACACACAACACACACACATACACACACAACACAAAACCCATACACACACACACACACACACACCACCCCCCCCCCCCCACACACACACACACACAACACCACACAACACACCCCCCACAACACACACACACACCACCCACACACACACACACCCACACCACACACACACCACACACACACACACACACACACTCTCTCTCTCTCACACACACACCACACACACAACCACACACACACCCACACACACACACCCACACACACACACCACACACACACACCCCACCCCAACACACACCCACACACCACCACACACAACCACACAAAAGAGAGAGACAACACCAAGACAGAAACACCGCAGAAGAGAAAAAAAAGAGCACAAGAACAGCAGACCAGAGAGGAGAGAGAGAGACACAAGCAAGAGAGACAACACACAAAAAGCAGAACACAACACACACAAGATAAGAGGGAGAGAGAAGGAGAGAGAGAGAGAGGGAGAGAGAGAGAGAGAGAGAGGGAGAGAGAGAGAGAGAGAGAGAGAGAGAGAGAGAGGGAGAGAGGAGAGAGAGAGAGAGGAGAGAGAGGGAGAGAGAGAGAGAGGGAGAGAGAGGAGAGAGAGAGAGAGAGGAGAGAGAGAGAGAGGGGGAAGAGCACAACAAGGTGTCCGGTGTACTGACAGATCAATACCAG
>CM054139.1:4147597-4150097 GCA_028751875.1 Rapana venosa | reverse complement strand
CGCACACATACAGACGTAGACATACAAACAGACATACATACAGACATACAAATATCCATCTATCTATCAATAAATCAATCTATCTATCTAACTCTCTATCTATGTATCTGTCTATGTATCTATCTATGTATCTATGTATGTATATATATATATATATATTATATATATAATATATATATATATATATATATATATATATATATATATATGTATGTATGTATGTATGTATGTATGTATGTGTGTGTGTGTGTGTGTGTGTGTGTGTATGTGGTGTGTGTGTGTGTGTGTGTGTGTGTGTGTGTGTGTGTGTGTGTGTGTGTGTGTGTGTGTGTGTGTGTGTGTGTGTGTGTGTGTGTGTGTGCGCGAATAACATAAAAGTGAATGGAACCGCAGCAAGTTTGGTTTTATGATTTGCATTATGTAGTTCCTTCACTGCTATATCTTCAATCATACACATCCATATATATGCAATGTTGGATGTGTGTGTGTGTGTGTGTGTGTGTGTGTGTGTGTGTGTGTGTGGTGTGTTGGTGGTGTTTGACAGAGACAGAGACAGAGAGACAGTGACATAGAGAGAGAGAGAACACACATACACATACACACAAATGTAGTTTTAAAAAGAATTCTATGATTCACCACTAACGGCATTCCAAAGAAAAAAAGCAAAAAGAAAAAAAGAGAAAAAAGCAGTTATAGCTGACTCTCACACCTCACAACCCTCCCTCCCTCCCTCCCCCACCCTACCTACCCCACCCCCACCCCTACCCACTCCACCCCCTCCCCCTCTCTTTTGTAAAAAGTAGTGTGTGTGTGTGAGAGTATGTGTGTATGTGTGTGTCTATGAATGCCTAGTATAGTTGGCAGACTTAAACTCAGCAGTACAGAGAGAGAGAGAGAGAGATAGGAGAAGAGAGATAGAGAGAAGAGGAGAGAGACAGGTAGATAGATAGATAGATAGACGACAGAGAGAGAGAGAGATAGAAGATAGAGAGAGATAGAGAGAGAGATAGAAGATAGATAAATAGATAGATAGATAGAGATAGATAAATAAGAGAGAGAAGAGACAGAGTAGATAGATAGAGAGAGAGAAGATAGATAGATAGATAGATAGATAGATATGATAGATAGATAGATAGATAGAAGAGGATAGAGGGGTAGAGAGAGATAGAGAGAGAAGATAGATAGATAGAGAGGAGAGAGAGAGAGAGATAGGATAGAAGATAGATAGATAGATAGATAGATAGATAGATAGATAGATAGATAGATAGATAGATAGATAAGACAGACAGACAGACAGAGACTGAGAGACAGAGAGACAGAAAGGCAGACAGACAGAGACACAGAGAGAGACAGAGACACAGACAGACAGACAGACAGACAACAACAGACAGACACACACACAGAGAAGAAAGAACCAGGCAAGCAGGCAATAAAGTCTTTCTCTCTCTCTCTTTTTTAAAAACTTTTTTTTTATATATCGATCGCTCCCCACTACCCCCCCCCCCCCACCTACCCCACCCCCCTCACCCCCTCCTACTCCCTCTACCCCCCCAAACTCCCCCTCCTCCACCCCCCACCCCACCCCCCTCCACCCCCCACCCCCTCCTCCCTCTCCTCCCTCCTCCCTGGCCCATGAAAAGGGACATTCAACAAAAGCTGCACTAGGGCCAACCCGCTCTCCTGCGAGTGTGTCTTTGTTCTTCCAAACCAAGCTTGCCTGTCTGCTAGCCAGCATACTCTCTGTGCGTCTCCACTGCCGCTGTACAAATACAATCTTTTAAATGTATTTTTTTATATTTTTATCTATTTGTTGATTTTTTTTTGGTTGTTGATGATTTTTTAAGTGGGGGTGGTTTTTTTTGGTGTTTGGGTCTGTGTGTATTTTTTTGGGGTTGAAACATGATAAGTGAATAAGGGTTGATGTTATTTGATCTGTTAAACTTTTTTTTTTCCTGTTTGTTAGTATAATCTGTGTAGATCTCCTCTGTGTCTGAATAAATACAATCTTTTTTTTCTGGATTTTTATAGGGTTTTTTTGTTTTCTATTTGAATTAGTGTGGGTTTTTTGTTGTTGTTGAAAAGTTTAAGTGAATGAGGGATATATATATATATATATATATATATATATATATATATAGAGAGAGAGAGAGAGAGAGAGAGAGTGTGTGTGTGTGATATAGATACAGATATAGATATATACATACATAGATAGATAGATAGATAGATAGATAGATAGATAGATAGATAGATAGATAGATAGATAGATAGATAGATAGATAGATAGATAGATAGATAGATAGATAGATAGATAGATAGATAGATAGATAGATAGATAGATATAGATATATGAATATATATGCTTTTCCAGTCAGTGTGTATATTTTGGAAGTAATAAGTTATACAAATAATTTTTCTTTTTGATTTTTCACTTTTAAGTTTTGCTTTTCCAGTCCGTGTTGTTGTCTTTCTTAAGCAATAAGTGAATACGGTATTTTTAAAA
>CM054139.1:4137597-4142597 GCA_028751875.1 Rapana venosa | reverse complement strand
ACACACACACTCACACACACACTCTACACATCACACACACACACACACACACACACACACCACACACACACACACACACACACACCAGTTCGTTTTGAAGCCAGCCCTGCCTGATTTCAGCTGTGAACAGCCATACAAGCATTAGTTTGTTCTCTTGGCTCGTCTAGTCAGTCTGTCGGCTTCGCTTTTGTGTGTGCGCAATATAATATCACAACACCCAGGGGCAAGTCCAGGCATGTAGCTCGCTTGTGTCAGTATGCGCTGGCGTGCGCGCGCATGCATGCATGCACACGCCAGCGCATAAATGCACGTGCGTCCATATACACACAGAGAGATTGGTATGCGTGTGTGTATATATGTGTGTGTGTATCTATCTGTCTATATCTATTCCTACCTACCTTCATACATACATACAAATATACATACATACATACATGCATGCATACATACACACATACAAACATCCGTGCATAAATACATACGTACATACATACATACATACATACATGCATGCATGCATCTCATACATCCATCCATCCATCCATCCATTATCACACGTACATACACACATACATACATACATACATACATAATAATGCTTACACGCACACATGCCCCCCTCCCCCCCCCCCCCCCCTCACACGCCTAAACATGCTTACAGACACGCACAAAGGTGTCTGCTTTAGACATAATAAAAGTATTCATATTCGTTATATCACACACACACACACACTCACAGATATACTTGCAACGCACACTGCACACACAATACAACACAACACACAACACACACATACAACACACACACACACACACACATACAACACAACACACAACACACACACACACACACACACACACACACACACAGCACAACACCATAAAACACACATACACATACAACACGCCACACAATCACACACCACACACACCACGCACACACACACACAACCCACACACACACAAACCACACACACACACACACACACACACAACACACACACACACACACACACACACACACCACATAAAAACGCGGTTAGTTCCACTGGGTATGCAGATAACACCACAGAGACAAACAGACAGACACACATACAGACACAGAGACAGAGAGAGACAGAGACAGAGAGAGACAGACAGACAGAGACAGACAGGGAGATAGAAACAGAGAGAGACACAGACAGAGACACAAAAACAGAGACATTCAGACAGAAAGACAGACAGACAGAGAGAGACAGACAGACACAAGAGAGAGGGGGAAAACCAGAGACAGAGAGACAGAGACACAAAGACAGAGACAGTCAAAGAGAGACAGACAGACAGACAGAGACAGACAGAGAGATAGAGACAGAGACAGACAGACAGAGACAGACAGCATATACAGAGACAGACAGAGACAGATAGAAACAGAGAGAGACAGAGACAGGCAGACAGAGACAGACAGGCATATACAGAGACAGAGACAGACAGGCAATAAGGAGACAGAGAGAGAACAGGCATATACAGAGACAGAGAGAAGACAGACAGATACAGTGACAGAGAGAGACAGAAACAGAGAGATATACAAGAGACAGACATACAGAGACAAAGACAGAGACAGAGAGACAAAGACAGAGAGAGACAGAGACACAGAGAGACAGACAGACAGAGACAGGACAGACAGAGACAAAGGCAAAAGACAGAGAGACAAAGACAGAGACAGAGAGAGACAGACAGAGACAGAGAGCAGCGGAGACTGATGCAGGCCGGGCAGGAAGGGGAGAGGGAATTCCCCGGGGAAATCAGCATCAATCATTCAAGAAGCGTGCCTGTGTGGGCAGACGACAAACAGTCCCACACCCCCTCCACCCCCCCCCCACCCCCATCCCCCCCCCCCCCCCCCCCCCCACCCCCCCACCCCCACCTCCCAATTCCCCACACCCCTCTCTCTCACACACATCCAGGCTCCATTCCTCCCTCATCCCAGTTTCTGGCCGCCAACGTTGTGTATGGTTAACCAGTTGGGTCAAAAGATGAGCAACATAGCCCAGCAACACGTTACGGGATCACGTGCAGTCAGGCTGCAACTGCAGGCTTCAGGCTTCAGGCTGCAGGTTGCAGGCTCCAGGCTCGTCATCTTCCTCAAGTCAGGCTCTTCGTGACTGATTTTCTTCTCTGTCGTCAAAGTCTTTGCTCAGTAAACGTATCAATTCCTTCGGATGTGACTATAAACCAAGGCCCCGTGTGCGAACGCACGCAGAAAAGATCATGGAAATAAATACATATGTCAAACAGGAAAATTAAATGTAAAAAAAATGGTGGCGCTGTTCTTGTGGCGACGCGCTCTTCCTGGGTGGAGAAGCCCAAATTTCACGAAGAGAAATCTGCTGTGACTGAAAATGGTATTCAGGTTTGTTTTGTTTGTTTGTTTTGTGTGTTTGTTTTGTTTTGTTTTTTGTTTGTTTGTTTTGTGTGTTTTAGGGGTTTTTTCATTACTCGACTAGAGCTCCGAGGTTCACCAATGGTGATGACTTAACCTATGTGACCGTTTTGGTTTTCAGTTTAGTTTAGAAAGGGTGGCGCTGCTCTTGTGGCGACGCGCTCTCCCCGGGGAGAGCAGCCCAAATTTCACGCAGAGAAATCTCGTGACTTAAAGTGGTATAAATATAAATAAAATATATTTATATATATATAAATAAATATATAGTTCAGTTCAGCTCAATTCAGTTAAGTTCAGCAAAGCCTCAGTGACTCCTTAAGGAGTTAAAGGAGAAGTCGAATGAGTTTATGACTGGCTTAAGTATTGCTGATGTTTGGGTGTTGTTGTTTTTTACCTTGTGATGTGGGCGTGCTGATGTACGGATATTGTGTTGTTGTGGTTTTTTTCTGTATTGTTTTCCTATTTGTTTTTTTTTATGTATGGCTTGTAGCCCACCCGAGTTTCCCTGTTGGTTAGATGATCAAGTATTTGAACTGTGTGAACTGTGAATTGTGAAATGGAGGCTCTCGACAGTCCACCACTGACAATTATCATTTTCTCTCCACAAAGAACAGCTCAATGATTGTTGTGTGTGTGTGTGTGTGTGTGTGTGTGGTGTGTTGTGTGTGTGTGGTGTGTGTGTGGTGTGTGTGTGTGTGTGTTTGAGGGCAGGATGAAAAAATGATAAACTTAATCTTTATACCCTCATAAAGATCATTTTGACTTCACTCTGACTTGACTTGACTTGACACTCTGTTCTTCATGGCAGTGGTACCGCTGAACTTTTGACACTGAGAGGTAACCATACTTTGCTGCGGGGTGTGAAGAACGGGAGGGGGGGCAGAGAGGATGGGGAAGGAGGAAGTGGGGTTGTGGGAGGATGCTGGGGGTGTGGGGTAGGGTAGGGGGGTAGGAGGTCTGAATGTTATGGTCACAGAAAGGACCTGAGAGGAGAGGAGAGGAGAGGAGAAGAGAGGAGGAGAAGAGAGGAGAGGAGAGGAGAGGAGAGGAGGAGAGGAGAGGAAGGAGGATAGAGGAGAGGAGAGGAGAGGAGAGGAGAAAGAGAGGAAGAGGAGGAGAGGAGGAGAGAGAGAGAGAGGAGAGAGATAGAGGAGAGGAGAGGAGAGGAGGGAGGAGAGGAGGGGGAAAGAAGGAGAGAGGAGGAGAGGAGGAGAGAGAGAGGAGAGAGAGAGGAGGAGAGAGAGGAGAGAGAGAGGAGAGAGAGAGGAGAGGGAGAGGAGAGGAGAGGAGGGGAGAGGAGAGGAGAGGAGAGGAGAGAAGAGGAGGAGAGAGGAGAGGCGAGGAGAGGGGAGGCATAATATACAGACAGTCACACATGTGTCAGCCCTCAACGTGCCTGTCCTGTCCTTTCCTGCTCTGCGAGTTTCTCAGTTTCTGGATATCAATCAATCCATCGATCGATCAATCGATCAATCAGTCAGTCAGTCAGTCAGTCAAACATGCAATCAATAAGTTATACAACAATAAATCTTGCAATCAATCAATCAATCAATCATGCAATTAATCAATCATGTAATCAACAAACCAACTAATCAATCAAGCAAATAATTGATCAATCACCAACCGATCAATCAATCAATCAATCAACCACCAACCCACCCACCTACCCACCCAATCAATGAATCAATGAATAAACCAATCAATCGATCGATTGATCAAACAGATGAATAAATAAATAACTCAAACCAGAAAATGAACAAATAAATGGAGAAAGAAAGAGAGACAGAGAGAAAGAAGAAGAAAAAAGAATAACGAAAATAAACACACAGATGCACAAACATAGGAAACCAAATAAGAAGGGAAAGAACGAGAAAAGGGACTGAAAGAAGGTTGCAAGAAGGAGGGTGGCAGGATGGTTAAGACCTTCACCTGCCTAACAAGTAAACCCTGAGGTTCTGGGTTCCATTCCCAGCCTCGCCCTTTCTTCCCAGTTTGACGAGAAAATCCAAACTGAATGTCAAAGTCCTTCAAGATGAGACTGTAATCCGAGGCCCAGTGTGTAAATGTACGCCACAACATCTTGCGCACACGTTAAAAACCCGTTCCGCCTTTCGGAAGAGTAGCCCATTAGAAACAGATGACAAAACATGTATTTTAAAAATAATAAACATGCACACAGAGAGAGAGACAGAGACAGGCAAAGACACACAGAGAGAGACAGACAGACAGACGGAAAGACAGACAGACAGACAGTCATACAGAGACAGAGAGAGATAGAGACAGAGACAAAGAGACAAAGAGAGACACAAACATACACAGACAAAAAAACAAACAAACAAACAGGCGGGCAAAGAGTCCAAACATGGCATTCAGACAGTACAAAGGTGGACAAACACACACACAAACAGACAGACAGACAAACAGTCTGCCTAATCATGTGATTCCAAAGCGTTAGCCTAGGGGCAGGGAGGGTGTGACACGCAGAAGAAAGAGACAGACAGATGGAAAAAGAAAGAAGACAGACAGATGGAAAAAGGAAAGAAGACAGACAGATGGACAAAGAACAGAAGACAGACAGAGG
>CM054139.1:4105097-4120097 GCA_028751875.1 Rapana venosa | reverse complement strand
TCTCTTCTCTCTCACTCTCTCTCTTATCTCTCCTTTATCCTGTCTGTCTCTTCTCTCCCGTCTCTCTCCCTCTCTCATCCTCCTCTTTCTCTCTCTCTCTCTCCCTCGTCTCACCTCTCATCTCCTCTCCTCCTTCTCTCCCTCGCTCTCATCATCTCTGCACTATCTCCTCTCTCTCTCTCTCCTTTATCTCTCTCTATATCTCGTGTCTGTCTGTCTGTCTCTCTCATCAGCCATCATCTCTCGACCATCGTCTCTCTCACGAGTCTCGGTTCTCTCATCTCTCTCTCTCATCTCCTCTCTCTTCTCTCTCCATCACTCTCTCACTCTCGCATCTCTCTTTATCTCACTCTTTATCTCTGTCTGTCTGTCTGTCTTCTTGTCCTCTCTCTCTCTCTCATCGTCTCTCTCACTCTCTTATCTCAGTCTCTCTCGGTCTCTCTCTCGGTCTCTGTCTCTCGTCTCCTATCCTCTCATCACCTCTTTCTCTCTCTCATCTCTCTCTCCTCTCTCTCACTCTAAACTAGTTTAATTAAACTAAACCAATCAACTCTCTCTCTCTCCTCATCACTCTATCTTCTACTCTCTCTCCATCCTCTCTCTTCTCTCGTCCTCTCACCTCCTCTTACTCTCTCTCTCTCCCTCTTACTCTGTCTCTATCTGTCCTGTTCTCCTCTCTCCTTCCCTCCTGCACCCATCTCTCGTCTTCTCTCAGGACAGCAGGGCGTGTTGTAGCACTGTGCAAATGACGGTGTTGTTTCTGTGTTGGGGTAGTCCACCTATCCTTTCATGATTGTGCATGTGTATCAGTGAATGTGAAAGGAATGCAAATGCTGTATGACAGATATGCTCAGAAACCAGTATGGACTCCTAATTAATATATAATTATTTATAGAGACATGAAGAAATGTCTGTGGCGTGAAACTTGTTCGACTGGACCTGCATCGTGTAAGCTTTGAAAACGTACATTTTGCACAGTGCCTTAGTGTTCTGAAGCGTGACCAGTGTGCTAGAAATATGACACCGCATACACATTGTACAGTGTGGGTGAGCAAGCACAAACTTCCCCTGTCTCCCCATCGTGTTCGTGTGGTGTTGACGTTGCTAGGCATAACGCTGTACTACAGGTTGTCATGGGCTGGCTGTTAGCTCCCTTGACGTCCCATGTCCGAGCTGACTCTGGCCATGAAATATGACTTTATACCGCAACCTGTCAAAAGAAATGTGTTTACTTAGACCAAATCGTGATGTGTGAGACCTCAAATCTAAAACATGGCAAACTGCAGCCTACCTTTGGACTGTCTCCATAAAAAAGTTTTCGTGATGAAAAGTAACTGATATCAATGGAGAACCTGTCTATATTATCGTTTACGACTGCTGGTGACAATGATTGTACCGTAATAGACAAAAAAAAACTGACTATGCAGTAAAGATAAACCTCTGTCTCTCCCACTGTGGATCAAGGAACCGACACCTACCCCCCTTCTAAGTCGAGAGCTTCGTGTTATATCACAATGACGTAAAAGTTGACACTAACTCTGTACTTCACGTCGTCAAGGAACCAGGAACTCTAAACGAGTCAGGGAGTAGGCCTGTACAAATTGGGTGCAAATATCGAAAATGTGAAGAACTTAAAGTATAAATTGTGATGGGTGTGTGAAAATGATGATCGTCCCACACCACACAACCCCACCACTACTCACAACTTCTCAACCTTTCTGACAGATGACGGTAGCAGTTTACATTGTCTGCACCCTTAAATGATCTCACAGCAGTTACTCTCCTCACTCCACCTTCTACTACAGCTAGGGAGTCTCTACATGTAATGTCCTACCTGGACTACTGCAGACACTTCTACTTGAGTCCCCTTTCACCAACAAACATAAGTAAGCCAACGTTTATCCCCGGCAGCGCACTGATAACCATGAAGTTGGATCATAGAAAACAACAAACATGTATTGATCCACCCCTCAGCCCTAGCATCCACTCTTCTCCCTGTAGCCAATACAACCACACAGGGCACAGAGTGTGAAGCCGACAACCGAAACAGGGAAGGCACCTCCAGAGCGTTTACGACGGATCGAACGTTGTGCCCGTCACAACATGTAAAACAAAACTACTGACTGAAAAAAGCTTGCAGGACTATTGACGAATCACTTGACTTACATTTATACCAGATTAACGAACCAAAAGATTGAGATTTCCTCTGTCTGGAAGACAGCAACATGCATGCCATAAAAAGGAACTAACAACAACATATATGACCTCAAGAGTAAATCCGATTCTCCGCAATTGACTATGATAGCAAGAGTATCATTGCTAATGTGATGTCAACAATCGCAGTCTCATTAAGGAAAATCACTCCCTAAAAACATCTCTAGGGACATTGCCGCTTCCGAATTAAGGCAGTTAAAACAAAAAGCACAAAAGCACACCCAAGATAAAAGTTATACACACAGTGTGAACCTGCCAGCCGCTGACAAAATCATGTGTGGTACAGCTACAGAGGACAGGCATCTGATGATCCTTTGCCATCTTCTGTCCAGCTTTGTTCCAGGAGCCATTACAGGACAATATCGCTTGATCAGTCTGGACATAGAAAGCAACACTGGGTGAGAGGTCTGCTAAAAGATAACCCGCCCACCTCAAAACCCCAGCACACATTGTTGATGTCGCCAGTAAAACCTGTAGAAAACACTTTGGGTACTTGCAACTCTTGAACCTAAGATCCAAGGAACATAGCAGTCCAACTACTCCTAATTTTCAACACAGAGTCTATAGTTTCCAAAAGCCGGAAGTAACTAGTCTTGACAGTAAAACACTGCCCCACAGAAAAGTAGATAACCCAAACAGGTGTTGAGGAATGTAACAATTCCTGCAGAAACTTCCTCCATAATCATTGATGATGCCATCATTTAATATCTCTTAATCCAAGACGAATGGAAACAAAAGCTAATTCTCTCATATTTAATGTCTGACATTAAGGCTTAACTGTCCCCAAGTCTTATTCAGTGGCTCACTGATAGAGCACCCACCAAGCCCAAGTCACACAGTCATTTGTGCATGGGGTGAAACGACTGCTCTAGCGTAACGGGAAGAAGGAGACCCACATAGAGAGAGAAGAACGCAAACCAACCCAACCCAGACTTGGAAGAAAGCAATCTCTTTATGTAAGAGTGCTTTCCTAGTGGCCTGTTATCACTCTTATAGCTCTGTGCTTCAGCTCGTGGAAGGCACCAACTTAATAAACTGTATTTATTGCTCCATCAATAGAAAATCTTCATGAAGCCTGTACTAGCAAGCACAATTGCGATAATGCAAGATCATAAAGAACCTTAATATCACCACCAAATGATGCCCCACGTCAGGGCTCTGTACAAAGAATTGTAATTCACCATCCCAGTGTAAAAAATAACAGCTCGTCTATGCAGGCAGTTTTAAACAGATACTTCCCAGCCACATGCACGAACGTTTGCGCCCAGCCAACAAATGAGAACACACTTGTAGGCAAGCTGGGTGCGCCTCGTAATCGTCGTGTTGTTTCCAACACCAAGACGTAATAGCGTACCAGCTCTCATTGCTTGGGGTGAACCCCAGATTGACGTGATGCCTCCAAAATCTAAATGTTCCACCCATAGTCATCAAGAACTAAGATTTCCCTCTTGTGCCCCCCGGAACAAGCCTTTTTTCTCTGGTGGGGAAGGATGACCACTGTAAATTCAGATCCTCTCCTGTTGTCCAGACCACAGGAATGTGTTAGAGGAAGGTACGGGGACTGTCTGCAGGTGCAGTAAGCAGCAGAACCACACGGTTGACAGGTACATGCACCTTCGTTTTGCCCCTCAACTACCCCCTATTACAGCCTACCGAATTTACATGACCACTTAACACTCCAACCCCAGAATTCAGCTGCCTTACCCTTATCCCCCTTACGGTTTTCCTGTATAGACATTGCCCTTAAACAGGCAAATCATCCGATTAGCCACCCTGTAGCCCCAGGTTTTTTACCCTCAGTATTGCTGACACTCGCACATGATCTCACCCAAACCTGCAGGCCAATATGCTCAACATTTATGAATGTAGCATCCCAAAAGATGGCATAGGTAAGAATGTGAATTGCATTGTGAATAGAAAACGTAGCCTGTGTGTTTGTATGTACAAAACTGAACCTGAAGTAATATTTATTATTTTGATGTATAAAAGTTGAAACTAATACTTTTGCGCATGCTGCATAAGTAAAACGTGGATAATAACCTGTGAAATGGTTTCTTTTCTGACTAACAGACTCCTGTAATGTTGTTTTTCTTTGTTTGTAGCTTTGGGCGGTTTTCTATTCAGATGTGGTAGCTGTCATAGAAGTGAATGATTTGGCCACGCTGGTGCTCGACAGGGGACTTAATTCTGTTTGAAAATCATAAGGTCAGGAAAATAATTTCTCCCTAGAGAGACGTTGATAGCCTGGACATGTGAACATATTTTTTTGGACTGTACTCTAGGTCTGTAGCTTGATTTTGCATTCACTTCAAGTTTTGCTTGCTTCGCTTTCTTTGCTATTAACTTTGCATAGTATTGATATTATCATTCTCAAATTTGACTTTCTGCTCTTTGTTTTTGTAGCTTGATTGGTGGTGTAGGCCTCATGTGTTGTGCAGATAAATTTTGCAATAAATAATTAGTCTCCTTTGCAACTTCGTATCGTTGGTTTGTTAAAGATTGTGCCAGTTCAGAATAAGATTGTTATAGGAAAAATATTTTCATTTTGTTGACTAATTCTAGACATTATGACAAATCTGTCCAATTTCGATGGTTGGCTAACTAGAATTGATTCAAAGTAGGCTTTTTAAAATGTTGGTCATCACACACACACAAAATAAAGGGTTAGCAGATTTGCCCCTCATTTGTCAAATGTAAATAGACCTTTCATATTTTTGGCTTCTCCGAATCAAGGTTGTCACATAATGTGGCAGATGATATAATTTCAGTTCCGAGCTATAATTCTATCAGACGATATGCCAAAACAAATTATAAAAGACAGGATTAATAACCTATATACAATCAGTCAATAAATTATAAAAGCAATAACATTAACTTGCTAACTATGGCTTGAATGTATATGGCTAGAAGTACGCCTGAAGGAGCCAAACCAATACTAGTAGATTTTTGTATCGTAACCCATATGAACGCATTAGCAGGGTTGATTATTTTGACAAATGAGATGATGTTTGGAACTACTCAACTGAAATAATTTACTTGGTGATTTCAATAAATATTTGCTTAGCCAATGATAAATGGAAAAAAATCTTTTCAAATTATAACCTTCGCAACTAGTAAACACTCCCACAATAACACACCAACGTTTCTAAACACTGATAGACCATATATACACAACACTCATCAACATTGTTGAACTGTCGTACCGTGTCTATGCCTATAGCGATCACTATCCGTATGTTTTAACATGGTCAAAACAAAGGGGCAAAATACCCAGATGCAAACACAAATACATTACTTTTCGCAGCTCTAGAACGTTTATGCTGAACATTTTTTTGGGGCCGACTTATGTTAAACTAACATTCTCTAACGTTTTAATCAGTTTACTGACCCAGAACAAAGCACTAGAACATTTGGGTGTAGTAAATTTTTCATCAATCTTTTGATATCCATGCTCCTCTTAGAATCAAACGTGGAAAATAAGCTAGAGATAAACCACCCATGGGATAACTGAATGAAATCACTGAAACGCCAAAGCCCTCCGAATCATTAACTAAAACAACAGGAAGAGATGAAAAATTTAAGGAGCATCGAAATAAGTGAACATTCATGAAACGAATTGCAAAAAAGAATATATTAGAGAGTTAATATCATCTAAGAAGGACACAAAGTCTCTCTAGGAAAGCATTAATCAGTTACCGGTAAATCATCATCATCCATGTGCTTCATCAGGCATGGTCATCTGCAGAAAAGATCAATAAACACTTTTGTTCTAATGCAGAAAAAATTTAAACATGACCGCTCAGGAATTCAAATGACATTGCATCTTTTAAAGGAAATTTTTGTAACTCAGATCAATAAAGTCTAAAGCTGTACTTCAAATAAATTGGTGTGCATGAAGTTGCATAAGAATTGTTTTTCATTAAAGCAACAATCTCCCGTGGTTTATGATAATTTAGACAGCAAAATTTTGAAGATATCTGCGCATTTTAATACTCTGAACATCTACATATATCCATAATCTCTGTTCTAGAAAAAATGTAGCAATCCTCAAATGTTAAAAGATGCCAAAGTTAAAACCTGTTCTTAAATCGGAGATCCAAATGACCCTTCCAACTACGACCTATTTCGTTTCTATCTATCTAAATCTAACCCTTTAGAAAAGCACTATAAAGCAACCAACTTTCTGTCACATCTTATTACTAAACATAACTTAATTTCTCCCTAATCAAAGTGGCTTTAAGAACGTCATTCATGTCAAACGCACTCACAACATCATAGATCAAAGGCATTTAAATATATAATAAATAATATCTTAACTGGAGCAATTTTTGTAGACTTTGCCAAGGCATTTGACTGTAATGATCACAAACCTCCTATAAAGAAATGGCTATGTATGTTTAATGTGCGCAGACCTCACAGAAAAACTACTTCACCATCTTTTCTTGATAAAAGAGACAAGCTGTTTATCAAGATTCATTTACTAGTCGTCCCTTTTGCCCAGTGAAGTATGGAATTCCTCAAGGTTCTGTGCTAGGCCCATCTCTATTCATATATTACAAATGATCTTTCCTCTCACAAGTATCTCTACTGTGGTGAACCTTTGCCGACGACACTACCAAACATACAGCGGCTCATGATGTAAACTCTGTAAGGTAAAATTTTGCAAAAGGTCTTAAACAATCAAGCCCAGCAAGGACAGAGTGCAATCACATGGCACTCCATCCACGAATCAAAATTATGGATTTTGCAGACAAAGACCAAAGCGCCAAATTTGTTAAAACCAAACTAATAGAATAAAGATTACGATAAATATTAGCAAGTCACTCATATAAACCTACTAGGTCTACAATTGATAATATCTTGTCATGGTCTGATCATGTTTTAGTATTTCCAAAAAAAAATTATCTAAAAGCTATCCACTATAATCGAATAAAACATTTCCTTGATCAGCCTACTCGAAAACTATTCTTCTACCTTATATAAAACCTGATCTGGATTTATGCATCTAATTCTGGGATTTGCCAAGTAAAAAACTGTTTACTGACAACATGAGAGAGTATACATAAACGTTCTCTCCAAGTTAATTCTGCTAGAACTACTTACTTCCTTGAACAAATAGCTAACAAAGAGTTGAACCATTCTTCCTTTTAGTTTACATTGTCCTCTTTAATAATAAAGGTTTATTATGAAAAGATTATATGAATAAAACAAGCCCATCATTATCTTTGTCATAGCGGTTCCTGTTAACAACTGTCGTAACAAAAGCATGTGTACTGTCTCAATCCAAGAAGAGATCTGTTTATGTCATCCCTTGTTTATTCTGGTAGCAAGATGATGGAAACGAAATCCCCAGTCGTATACAAGAGAAAAGCCAGCCTATCATCGTTCAAAAAAGCTTACCACACACACTTGTTTAATTTTCTAATATGCATTGGGTGAGCGTTCTTTTAACTCTGTGTTGTGGTGAGTGTGTATGCGTGGCAAGCGCGCGCAAATGTGAGTATGTTTGTTTGTGAATTTGTGTGTGAATGGGCGAGTTGTGTGTGTGTGTTGTGTGTGAGTGTGTGTAGTTTTGTGAGTGTGTGTGTGTGTTGTGTGTGTGTGTGACGTGTTGTGTGCGAGGTAGGAGGGGTGGGGGCGGGGGAAAGGGTTGTCTGATGCTCTGTGGGTTGTTGTTTTTTCTCGTGCTTCAAACAATGCACCATTGTATTGGTTTTGACGGTGTAATGTGTGGGTTTAAGGGTATTTTGATGATTATGACATAAGGCAGATATAATATGTGAGGTAATGTTCATTTGTAAGGCATTGTATCCTGGACGTAATGTATGATTTGGTGCAAGCTCGCACGTGTAAGTTGCGTGTCGTCAATGTAGGCGTAGTGTGTTAGTGTGCATGGCGTGCGTGTGTGCGGTGCATGCGCGCGTTGCGGCGAGCGGTGCCGAGCGAGAGGTGTGTGCTTGTGTGCGGGTGATGTTGATTTTTGGGGAGTGGGGGTTTTCCAGTTTAGGGACGGTGGTGATTCAATGACGAGTGAGTATTTTGATCAGTGTCAATTGGTATTTGTCAGTTTAATCGATGGTTTAACTTCTTTGTTCCTTACATTGATTTCATGACTTCATTCCAATAATTGAAGTGCTATTTGACTGATTCATTTCCTTTGCTTTTTTGGACATTATCATGTTTATTATGATCAATTGGATTTATTCATTTAGTATCACTTTCTTCCCCTTGAGGCCTGGTAGAAAAGATAAGCCACTTGCTTTATAACCAATTCCCCACATTAAAAATATTCGAGTTCGCGTTCGAGTCCCGAAACAAAGTGTCGAGTTCTCTCTCTCTCCTTCTCCTCTCTTCTAACACTCTCTCATCCACTCTCCCTCTCCCACTCTCTCTCGCCTCTCATCAGTCTCTTCCTCTCTCTCCCCTCTCTCTCCCCACCACTCACCTCATCTCTCTCTCTCGCTCTCAGTCTCTCTGCGCTCTCAGTCATCTCTCTCTCTCTCTCTCTCTCTCTCCATCTCTCTCTCATCTCTCTCTTCTCTCTCAACACCTCTCTCTCACTCTCTCTCCTCTCGTTCTGGCCTTGGTGGTAGAGAAGTCACTGACCTTATCCAATTACCCTCAAATAAATCTCCCTCATTGTCTCTCTGTCTCTGTCCTCTCTGATTGACTCTCTCTCTATGTCTCTCTGTCTCTCCTCTTTTTGACCCTCTCTGTCTCTCTCTCGGGGTCCCTCTCTGTCTCCCCTCTTTTTGCCCCCTCTCTGTCTCTCTCTCTGTCCCTCTCTGTCTCTCCCTGTCTCTGTCTGACTCTCTCTGCCCCTCTGTGTTTTGGGGTCTCTCTCTCTGTCCCTCTCTGTCTCTCTCTGTCTCTCTCCTCTGTCCCTCTCTGTCTCTTTTCTCTCTCTCTGTCCCTCTCTGTCTCTCTCTCTCTGTCACTCTCTGTCTATCTCTCTGTCCCTCTCTGTCTCTCTCTCTCTCTGTCCCCCTCTGTTCTCTCTCTCTCTGTCCCTCTCTGTCTCTCTCTCTGTCCCTCTCTGTCCCCCCTGTGTCTCCCTGTGTCTCACTCTCCTCTGTCCCCTCTCTGTCTCTCTCTCGTGTCCCTCCCCTGTCTCTCTCTCTCTGTCTGTCTCTCTCTCTCCTGATAATTATTTCTCCCCAGTGGGTCCACATGTGACCCTGTGGGGCAGTAAAAATAAAAGGCCAGTAGATGATGTGTGTGTGTGTTGAGGGGGGGGGGAGGCATGGGGGGGAGGGCGGGGGGCGAGAGGGGCGAGTTGTGGGGGAAAGGGGGGGGGAGGGGGGACAACCCGAACAGGGACCAATGAAGTAAATGGCGGCCAAAGCAATTAAAAATCAAAAAAAATGCTGCTTTTTCCCCTTCCCCTCTCGTCTGCCCGCCTGCCTGCCTCCTGTCGCCTGTCTGGGTCGTCTTCTTTTTGCGTGCATGAGTAGTAGTATGTTTTAAGTAAGTCAATGTTTTATGCATGCATTATGTATGTATGTATGTATGTAAACTACGTCCCGCCGCTTTCTGTGTGGCTGTCTGTCTGTCTTTATGATGTATTAATTTTGATGTAGTGTTAGATGTATGTGTATGCTGTAAATAAATATGTATTTATAAAATATATATATATAAAATATAATATATAATATATATATATAAATAAAAATATATAAAAATATAATATATATATCTGTCTCCGTCTTCATCTGTCTGCCTGCCTGCCCGCTCCTGTCTGTGTTCTACTTCTTTTTGTATGTATTATGCATTTTGTAAGTAGTAAATGGTGTATGTATCATGTATGCATTAAATGTCTAATGTCTGTCTGTCTTCGTCTCGTTGGTGAGTCGTCGCTGTCAGTAACCGATCGACCTTTTTTTCTGTCTGTCTGCGTGTGCGTGCGGGGCTAGTAGGGTTTGGGTGTGGGGTGTTGTGTTTTTGTGGTGTGGGTGGTGTGGGGTTGTGTTGGGGTGTGTTGTGTAGGGGGGCCCATGTGTTTGTTTGTGTGAAGTTGGGGGTTGCATGTTGCGTTTTTATCGTTTTTTTTTGATCTTTTTTATCTGCAATGAGTTCTTCTTCCCCAAGACACATCTTTAAAACTCTCTCCTCCCAAACAACAAAACAAACAACAAACACTCACAAACACCACTCACTCACACACAGACAAACACAACCCTCCACACACACACTACCCCCTACAACACACAACAACATACATACATCATACATACAACACACATACAACAACACAAAACATACATACATACATACAACACATGCATCACACAATCAACATACAACTACATCTATATACAACATACATGCAACACACACAAACATACTTTCCACACACCAAAAACATACAAACAACAACATACACACCACACACACACACACACACACACACACATCCCCCCCACTCCCCTCACTCCCCCCCCCCCCCCGACACACACCACAGTACAGCCACAAAAACACACCCCACACACACCACACACACACACACACACAAACCACACCACCCCACACACAACCCCCCCCTCCACCCCCCCCACCCCCCACACCACACAAGAAACCGAAACAGGAGAAGGACTTGGTTTTAAAACGCAGCGGGAAATGCAACGCAAAGGGAGAACCAGGGTTGTGTGTGTGTGTGTGTGTGTGGGGTGTTTTGTGTGGGGGTTGTGTGTTGTTGTGTGTGGTGTGTGTGTGGTGTGTTGTGGTGTATGTTTTGTTTTTGGGGTTTTGTTATGTGTCAGAAGAGAGAGTTGTGTGGGTTAGGGTTGTGTATGTTGTTGTGTTGTCGTGGTCATGCTGCATGTGTGTGTTGTGAAAGTTGTGTGTGGTTTGGTGTGGGGTGTTAGTGTTGTGTGTGTGTGGAGTGGTGGTGGTGTGTGTGTAGTGTGGATGTTTGGCGACGCTAGCTTTAGACAGGGCACATCAAATGGCCATGCGCATCCTCTTTCCCCACCCTCACCACCCCAAACCCCCCCACCTCCACCATCACCCCCTCATCACCACACCATCAGCATCGAAAAAGAATCCCATCACGCTCAAGCACAACAAACAAACAAACAAACAAACAAAAGCAACAACAAAAAAACATAACAAAAATAAACGGTAAAAAAAAATATGGGAGACAAATTATGGACGAATCAAAAAAAGAAAGAGATAGGGGGGAAAGAGAGGGGAAAGGGGGGTGAGGGAGGGGGGGGAGGGGAGGGATTGGGGGGGGATGGGGGGGAGAGGGGCAAGCAGACAGATACTAGCAGACAGAAGACATCCACAAAAGAAGAAGAGAGAGAGAGAGAGAGAGAAGGAGAGGAGAAGAGAGAGGAGAAGAGAAGAGAGAAGGAGACAGAAGAGGCGCAGAAAAGATAGATAGAAGACAACAAAATCAGGCAGGCAGGCAGACAGAAATAAAGATAGATAGATTGACAGGCAGACAGACAGACAGATGGATAATACATACATACATACATATATACATACATACATACAATGCTAGATACATAAATACATAGATACAAAGATACAAACAAAAATGCATAGATACATACACACACATACACACAAACACACAAACACAAAATACATACATACATACACAAACACACATACACCAAACACACACATATACAACATACATCATCATTATCAGACCCGTGACCTTGGCGGTCGTGGGGGAGACCATGAAAGACGATGCCGTGGTAAGCCTCCTCCATCCATCTCGTCCTCGGCTCTGCGAAATAGTGCCGAGTCATTCATCCTGGTCCATTCTCTGATGTTTCCATCCTTTGACTTGTTCTGTCTTCCCCTCCTTCTGCCACCTTCGAGTGTTCCCTGCAGTACTGTTTTTGGGCAAGTGTTGTGGGGGGTGAACGTGGCCGAACCATGTCAGCTTTTTCTTCTTGACGATGGTGAAAAGGGTTTCCTGTGGACCTCCCCAGCCGTGTTATTTGACTCTTGACAAATTCTTTGGGTCTTTCGTTTTTCTCCAGGATAAGCCCAAAGTTTTCTATGGCATTTTTGTTTCGAATGACTGGATTCGCTTTGCTGTTTCAGCAGTCAATGCCGGGTTTCACTTCCGAAACAGCAGGATCGCCCTGAATAGGGCTTTGTAGAGCTTTAGTTTGATTGGGAAACTGATCTCTTTACTTTTCCATATGGTGGTGAGTTTTGTCATGGAAGATGTTGCCATGGCTATTCTGACTTGATTTCTGTCGTCGATCGCCCGTCCTTTTTGGTGTAGCGCCGAGGTATTTAAAAAGCGTCTACCTCCTCCAGTTGTTGGCCCTTCATGTAAATTTTAGCGGTGGCATTGCTCGTGCTGTTCACAAGTACTTTACTTTTCTCCGAGCTCACCTCCATCCCAATGCTCCAGCTCTGTTTTTCAAGTCTGGTCGTAAGATCTTGCAGCTCTGTGTTACTTCCGCCCATGAGGTCAATGTCATCGGCAAACCGTAAGTTTTTTGAGGGTCTGCCCCCCAATGGAGATGGTAAGGGTGGAAGTCATGGGGGGTCTCTCTCATGATGTTTTCCAAGAACAGATTTAACAGGACTGGGGATAACGGGATCCTTGTCGGACCCCAACTGTTGGTTTTGAAGTAGTCTCCGACCTGATTGTTCAGAAGGACGGGACTGCTTGCAGTGGTGTATAGTGCTTGAATGGTTTGCCTAGTCCTTCTTCAATGCCAAACATTTTTGAGGGCCTGCCACAGGCCTTTGTGCCATACTCTGTCAAAAGCCTTCTTGAAGTCGATGAAGTTGTGGAACAGGTCTCTCTGATGTTGAAGATGTTTTTCCATCAGGATGTGGCAGTTTTAAAATACTGTCGATTGTGCTCCTGCCTGCCCTGAACCCAGCTTGTTCCTCTGCAAGGTGTTCTTTTGCCTCCTTCTTGAGTCGATTCAAAATAACTTTTTAGCATGATCTTGCTGGCGTGGCTGATGAGGCTGATTGTTCTATAGTTTTGGCATTGGCGTAAATTCCCCTTCTTGGGCAGGGGTATATGAGTGATTGTGTCCAGTCTGTTGGCCACTGTTTTGTCTCCCAAATCTTCTGACAGATAGCTTGTAACATTGTGATGACTGTTTCGCCACCAAAGCCTTGAGCAGCCTGTGGTATATTTTCTTCTCCTGGGGCTTTCCTACTGGTAAGCTGCGGATGGCTTCTTCCACTTCTTCCCTCAGTATAGGAATGGCGAGGGTGCTTTTTGATGTTGCTGCTTTCCCCTTCTATTATGCTCTTGTCCCGGTTGTATTGGTAGGTTGTACAGTTTCTTGACAATATTCAGACCACCTGTTCAATGCAGCTGAGCTTTCTGTGAGGAGGTTTCCGGAGCTGTCTTCAATGACTGATGATTTGGTTTGAAGTGGTTTTGTGAGTTTCTTCAGGGTGTCGTATGCCTTTTTACTGTTGCCCACTTTCATACATACATACATACAACACACATACACAAAAAACCACCACACACACACACACACACACACACCACACACACACACACACACACAACACACACACACACACACACACACCAAAACACACCAAATACATACATACATACATACATACAAAGCATACATACATACAATGCAAACCAACAAACAAACATAGGTAAAGGTAAAGAAACAAACATACCATAGGTTAAATTGTTGACGACAGCAAAACGTTCACTTCCTCCAAAGGTCACCCACCATCCCCCACACCCCCACCCCCACCCCCAACTCACAAACACAGCACCCCCCCCAAACCCCACCCTCACCTTCCCACCACCAAACCACCCCCCCCCCCCCCCCCACACACACACACACCCCTCCTTCTCTTTGGTCTGTCGCTCAGTTCCACTTTGGGGATGAATGGATCCTCCCTTACTTCCGGCAAGAGTTTTGAGGGCACAGCACTGAATTTATCAACTTGAAAAAATCCTCTTTTTTTCGAGTTTTTTTTTTTAATTTATGTTTTATTTATTTTTATATCGAGGATAATGGAATAAGCACTCATTGCTTTTTTTACATCCAGTCCCCGTGTGTATGTGGTTTTGTAAATTCTGTCATCTGCTCCCACCGGCACACAATGGCCTACTCTTACGAAAAGCGGAACAGGATTTAACGTGTGCGCAAGATGTTCTGCGTGCGTTCGCACAGGGGGCCTCGGTTTATAGTCTCATCCGAAGGAGGGTGATGGAATAAGCACTCCTGTGCCTTTCTTTTTTACATCCAGTCCCCGTGTGTAAGCAGTGTTGTACATTTTTGTCATCCCGTTCCCAAATAGCCTACTCTTCACAAAGGTGAAACAGGTTAGTAGCATCTGCGCAAGATGTTCTGCTGGCGTTCTTACACGGGACCTCGGTTTAGAGTCTCCTCCCAAAGACTAATGAAGTCGTGTGTGTGTTCTGGGGATGTGTGTGTTGTGTGTGTGTGTGTGTGTGTGTGTGTGTGTGTCTGTGTGTGTGTGTGTGTTGTGTGGGGTGTGTGGTGTGTGGTGTGTGTGGTGCTGTGTGTGTGTGTGTGTGTGTGTGTGTGTGTCTGTGTCTGTGTGTGTGTGTGTGTGCTGGGTATGTGTGTGTGTGTGTGTCGTGTGTGGTGTGTGTGTGTGTGTGTGTGTGTGTGTGTGTGTGTGTGTGTGTGTGTAAAGTGTGTGTGTGTGTGTGTGTGTGTGTGTGTGTGTGTGTGTGTGTGGTGTGTGTGTGTGTGTGCTGGGTATGTGTGTGTGTGTGTGTGTGTGTGTGTGCTGGGTATTTTTGGTTTGTTGTGTGTTTTTGTGTGCTGGGTTTTGTGGGGG
>CM054139.1:4103480-4104597 GCA_028751875.1 Rapana venosa | reverse complement strand
GATAGATAGATCCATAGATCGATCGATCGATCGATCGATAGATAGATAGATAATATATATCGATAGAAAGATAGATAACGATAGATCGATAGAGACAGACCAGACATACAGACAGGATAGGGTAGGGGTGTGGGGTGGTGATGGTGGTGTGGTGGTGTGTTCGCGCGCGATTTGTGTGTGTGAACATGCGTGCATGCGTGCGTTGGCGTGCATGTGTGTGTATGTGTGTATGCGTGTGTGTTTTGTGTGTGTGTGTTTGTGCGTGTGTGGTGTTTTGTGTGTTGTTTGTGTGTGTTGTGGTTGTGTGTGTGTGTATGTGTACGGTGTGTGTATGTGTGTGGTGTGCGTGGTGGTGTTGATAGAACGTGTCCTGGTGGGTTGACAAGGCGCTATGTGGACATGCAAAGTAGTGTAGGCCACATAATGGAGTTTGCATATGAATTGTATTGTGACCTTTCCCCTGGCTCTCACTCTCTCTCGTCTCCTCCTCTCTCCCTCATACCTCAACTCTCTCTCTCCTCTACATCATCCTCCTCATCTCTCTCACATCTCTCCATCTCTGTCTCTCTCACTCTCTCTCGCACTCACTCTCTCGCTCTGTCACTCTCTCCTCTCACGTCTCCTCTCTCTCTCTCTCCTCTCTCTCTCTCTCTCATCTCTCTCTCTCTCAATCTCTACTCTCTCTCTAAACGCACTCTCTCTGTCTCTCTCTCTCTCTTTCTCTCTCTCACTCTCGCTCTTCTCTGTGTCTCGCTCACCTCTCCACTCTCACTCTCTCGTCTCATCACCCCTCTCTCTCCTCCTCTCTCTGCTCTCTCTCTATCTCTGGTCGTCTGTCTCTTCTCTGAGTGTCTCTGTGCTTTGTGTGTATGGTCTCTCCTCTATCTCTCTCTTTCTGTCTTTTCCCTCGGTGTGTCTGTCTCTGTGTGTCTCCTCTGTCTAATCTCTGTCTCTCTACTGGGTCTATCTCGGACTCTCTGTCTTTCTCTCTGTCATGTCCTTCTGACTCTCTCCCTGTCTCACTCTCATCCCGATGTTATCCAATAAGGGCGGGACTGGATGTAAAAACGCACCTGATGCTTATTAATTATCTTCGATATAAAAGATTTGACTACTC
>CM054139.1:4093480-4098480 GCA_028751875.1 Rapana venosa | reverse complement strand
TGGATGTAAAAAAGCACATGTGTGCTTATTCATTATCCTCGAAATAAAAGAATTTGTCATTGTCATTGTCATTGTCCTCCTCCTCCTCCTCCTCCTCCTACTCCTCCTCCTCCTTCTCAATTCTTCGCAATTCTTCTCCTTCACCTTCTTTTTCGCAAGTCTTCTTCTTCGCAATTCTTCTTTGCAATTTTTCGCAATTCTTCTTCTTCTTCTTCTTCTTTTTCTTCTTCTTCTTCTTCTTCTTCTTCTTCTTTGCAATTTTTCTTCATAATTCTTTGCATTTTTCAACATTTTTCACAATTCTTCTTCAAAAATTTCTACGCATTCTTCGCAATTCTTTTTTGCAATTCCTCTTCTTCACAATTCTTCGCTTTCTTTGCAATTCTTCTTAATTCTTCTTCTTCGAAATTTTTCTTCTTCACAATTCTACGCATTCTTTGCAATTCTTCTCTCTTTTTCGTCTTCTTCTTCTTCTTCTTCTTCTTCTTCTTCTTCTCTTCTCGCAAATTCTTCTTCTTCTTCTTCGCAATTCTTCTTCTTTCTTCTTTTTTTCTTCTTCTTCTTCTTCTTCTTCTTCGCAATTCTTCTTCGCAATTCTTTCTTCTCACAATTCTCCCTTCTTTTGCAATTCTTCTTCGCAATTCTTCTTCTTCTTCTTCGCAATTCTTCTTCGCAATTTTTCTTCTTCACAATTCTTCGCATTCTTTGCAATTCTTCTCTTCTTCTTCTTCTTCTTCTTTTTCTTCTTCTTCTTCTTCTTCTTCTTCTTCTTCCCAATTCTTCTTCTCACACCCCTTCACTATGCAGACAATGGACTGTAAGCTTTTTATATGAAGTCGTGGGTTGGAATCTCGATAAGCAGTATCAGGTGAAACAAGAATGGCCATTTTCCTTTTACAATTTCCCAGGTCACTGAAAGTGTAGACCTGCCAGTGCCTTAACCCCATTCATGCATCTACACATGCAGAAGATCGACGTGAAAGATCCCATTATGAATTTCAGCATTCGGTGGATTACAGAAAGAGGAACATACCCAGCATGCATCCTGTTCCTGGAGAGGGATGGGCTCCGCTACCAGGTTCAACTTGTCCAAGAGACACGGGCTGAAAACTTCAGTGCAGTCCCTCAACAACTCCTCAAGGAGTTAGGGGTGAATAGAATAGAATCGAATAGAATAGATAAAATAAAACCGAATAAATAAAATAAGTCAAAATACAGTAAAACAAACTGAGGACTCGATAGCTCAGTGGTCGGAGCACTCGCTTTCCCCCAGCCAAGTTAAGCAGCGTCGAGCGTGGTTACCAGTTGGATGGGTGACCGTTTGCGCGCCTTGGCTTCATTACAGTCCCCCATTCACCCGCTTAAATCGGTACCTCTCTCTTTGGGGCCAGGAAGGTAAAGCAGCGGGGGAGAAAAAATGGGCCCCGCCCTAAAATATCGGCCCCAGAGAACTGGGTCTCTGACGCCCCGCTCCTCTTGACCCATAGGGTGGGACACTTTGCCCTTTTTTTACATAAAATTAAACAAACAAAAACCAAAAAAAAACACTACTGCTTCTTAAAGCCCCCTGAACAAATTTTTTTCATTTGCATGTCTGAGATGGACATCTCATCTCTGGACAAAGGGCACGTACTCTGCTGCAGGTCCCCATCTCTCCCTCCCATCCCACAAGCTTGTTGCCAACGGGGGGTGGGGGGTCGTCAGGCCAGGCCTCTTTTTTTCCAGTGCGCTGCCTCGGAGCGGCAGGACGCAGACAGCACCTTTTTGCCCGCACCATTTTTGACTTGTGTACTATTGTGTTCTTGCTGTTTTTACACAGGGAAAGTGGTGGTAAGTAGAGGAGGGTGTTGTGTTGTGTGTTTTGGGGTGTGTGTGTGTGTGTTTGTGGTGTGTGTTGTGTGGTGGTGTGTTGTGTGGTGTGTGTTTGGGGGTTGGGCCCGATGTGTGTGTGTGTGTGTGTGGTGTGTGTGGTGTGTGGGGTGTGGTGGGGTGTGTGTGTGTTGTTGTGTGTTTGTGGCCTGGTGGAGGGGTGTTGGTTTTGTGGCCTGGTGGAGGTGTGTGTGTGTGTGTGTGTGTGTGTGTGTGGGTGGTGTTGTGGTGGCGTGTTGTGTGTTGGTGTGTGGTTTGTGTTGTGTGTGTGGTGTCTTCAATTTTTCTCTGTTCACTAAAGTGATATTAGACCCAGGGGGCTGTGGTTTTTGTGGGGGGGGGGGGGGGGGGGGGGGGGGGGCAGCATAATGAGAAAAAGGGGTTTAAGAGAAAATACTGGTGTGTGTGTGTGTGTTGTGTGTGTGTGTGTGTGTATGTGTGTGGTGTGTGTGAGTGTGTTGTGTGTGTGGCCTTTGGGGTGGGGGTTTGGGGGGGGGGGGGGGAGTTTTGGTAGGGTGTGTGTGGTTTTGGGGTGTGTGGTGTGTTTTTTTGGTGGTGGGGTGGGGGGGTGTGTGTGTGGTGTGTGGTTTTGTGTTGTGTGTGGTGTGTGTGTTGGTGTGTGTTGTTGGGGTTGGGGGGTGTGTGTGTTGGTGTGTGTGGTTGTGTGTGTGTGTGTGTGTGTGTGTGTGTGTGGTGTGGTGGGGTGTGTGTGTGTGTTGTGTGTGTGTGTGGTGTGTGTGTGTGGCCTGGGTTGGTTTTGGTGGGGCCCGTTGGAGTTTTTAAAAATAAAAATAAAATAAAATAAAAATAAAAATAAAATGGAATTTATATACCTGATCTGCCAGAATAAACCCCAAAACGCTTGCACTCAACCCATTCTTACAAGTCATAAAACAATAGCAATAAAGTTCAACAATTCCCCATGCACACACACAACACACAACACACACACACACACACACACACACACAGGTTATACACTTTGGCAGGGTGATGGAATTTTGGCTGTTGAAAGGCAGGGACAGCTATGAAATGAAACAGGAGAGGAAAGTCTTAGGTTTGAAACAAATATGTCTTGAGGCCGGATCTAAAAGTGTCACAAGAAGGCCTTTGGGGAAGAGAGATAGGGAGGCCATTCCAGATTGATGGACCAGAAACAGAGAAAGAGCGACGGCCGACAGTGGACTGGCTGAATCTAGGTATTCGTAAGCACAAGGAATCTACAGCAGAGCGAAGGGAACGAGAAGGAGTGTACAGGTGGAGACATTCACAGAGGTAGGAGGGTGCTGTTTTGTGGAGACATTTGTAACAGAGAGTACAGCTCATAGTTTAATCTCTGTGGCACAGGCAGCCAGTGGAGAGATCGCAAGAGACTGGTAATGCTCAGATTTTTTTTCTTTTTCTTGTTTTGTGTACGTATGGTGGTTTAGGCGGTGTTGTGGTCTGTCCTGAGTGTGACAAGACAGTGTACCCGCTCCTGTGCTGTCAGCCGGTAGTAGTGGGGGTGTGTGACCTGCTGTAGTGGGGATGTTGTTGTTGTTGTATTCTTCTGTTGTACTGCTTGGCTTTGAGGATGATTTTGGCTTCAGAAAAAGTGACAGACCTATCCAGAAACACTGTGAACTACTGCTACTACTACAGTTAGTATTGCTGCTATTGCTACTACTATTGCTGCTGTTGCCGCTACTATTACCACTGCTAGGGCCTACTACACTACTACTACTGTTGCTACTACTGTTGCTGCTGCTGCTACTACTACTACTACTACTACTACTACTACTACTACTACTACTACTACTACTACTACTACTGCTGCTGCTGCTGCTACTACTGCTGCTGCTGCTGCTGCTGATACCACTACTACTGCTGCTGCTATTCCTCCTCCTCCTCCTCCTCCTCCTCCTCCTCCTCCTACTACTACTACTACTACTACTACTACTACTACTACTAACTACTGCTGCTGCTGCTGCTGCTGCGCTGCTGCTGCTGCTATTCCTCCTCCTCCTCTTCCTCCTCCTCCTCCTCCTCCTCCTCCTCCTACTACTAACTACTACTACTACCGGTACTGCTGCTGCTGCTGATCTACACTAACTACTACTGCTGCTGCTATCCTCCTCCTCCTCCTCTTCCTCCTCCTCCTCTTCCTCCTCCTCCTCCTCCTCCTCCTCCTACTACTACTACTACTACTACTACTACTACTACTATTACATACTGCTGCTGCTGCTGCTGCTGCTATTCCTCTTCCTCCTCCTCCTCCTCTTCCTCTTCCTCCTCCTCCTCCCCCTACTACTGCTACTACTACTGCTGCTACTACTACAACTACTGCTGCTACTACTACAACTACTGCTGCTACTGCTACTGCTGCTACTAGTACTTACTGCTGCTACTACTACTACTACTACTACTACTACTACTACTACTACTACTACTACACCACCACCACCACCACCACCACCACCAATACTACATCTGCTACTTCTACAAAAAATAAAGTTAACTGGTAGACAAATTCAGAGATAGAAAAAGGTATGAATAGATAAAGAGACATAACAATAAAACAGAGATTTACAGATATAGAAAACGAATAGATGAATGAATGCATCAATAAATAAATAAATAGATAAATACATACATACATACATACATACATACATACATACATACATACATACATACATACATAATAGATATGTAGATTAATAATACATAAATGAATAAACAAACAAAAAAATAAATAAATAAATATTTTTTTATGAATAAATAAAACTGCTGAAGCGAGGAAATGTCTGCCATTAAATGTCTGACTCCAGCGACATATAATCCAAGAACAGTAACTGAAACCTCTCTGAGCAGGTCAGTCTGTCTGCAGTTAATGCCCTTGGCTTGCACCGCTGAAACAGCAGACTGTGTGTGTGTGTGTGTGTGTGACTGTGTGCGTGCGTGCGTGCGTTCATTCTCCTAAAATCTCCAGCATCATATTAATTTTATTTTATCGTGACTCCATCTGGCTCTTTTGAATGAGTCGATATTTTTCTTGTGTGTTTTTTTTTTCTTTTCTCCCTTGCAGGTGATTGGTGATAGATAATTATGATAATAATTGTACAGGGAATAGATGATTTTACCCCTGTGGT
>CM054139.1:4085980-4088480 GCA_028751875.1 Rapana venosa | reverse complement strand
CCACCTCAAAGTAGGTCTGTAAGTAGCGTGGCCACCTCAAAATAGACCTGTAAATAGCCTCACCACCTTAAAATAGGCCTGTAAATAGTCTCACCACCTCAATATAGGCCTGTAAATAGTCTCACCACCTCAATATAGACCTGTAAATAGCATCACCACCTCAAAATAGGTCTGTAAATAGCGTCGCCGCCTCAAAGTAGGCCTGTAAATAGCCTCACCACCTCAATATAGACCTGTAAATAGCATCACCACCTCAATATAGACCTGTAAATAGCGTAACCACCGCAAATAGGCCTGTAAATAGCGTCACAACCTCAAAATAGGCCTGTAAATAGCGTCTTCACCTCAAAATAGGCCTGTAAATACCGTCACCACCTCAAAATAGGCCTGAAAATAGCCTCACCACCTCAAAATGGGCCTTACATGGCGTCACAGTTTCAAAGAGGGCCTGTGTAGGTTTGATATCTTGCCTGAGCCTTTCTGCATCAGAGTGAATCAGGGAACCAACACAGTCTGTGACACCTCTCAACTCTCCTTGCCAACAGTGAAAAGCAAACCCCAGTCACTGTGTCATGAGTTACTTCCCTGTACCAGGGCCAGCAGAAGGGAAGGGGGGCTGAGTGTCTGTCTGTCTGTCTGTTGAGGAGGGAAGGGGAAGAAGGGGGTGCAGAGGTGGGGGGAAGGGGGGGGTGCCCATGTTGTGTGTGCTTTTTGGTACTGTGAGCTAGGAAGTGTGTGTGTATATAATAATAATAATAAATAATATAATAAAATATATGGAATTTATATAGCGCTGAATCTTGTAAAAAAACAAAACAAATCGAGGGGCTTGCACTGAAATCATTTACACGCATGGGCTATGCAACACTCCTTAAACATAATGAACAACAGATTTCAAAACCATGCTCGCGCACGGAGGTACGCACGCACGCACATACACACACACCACTCAACACACACACACACACACACTCACACACACACACACACACACACACACTCACCACACACACACACACACACACACTACACACACACACACACTCACACACACACACACACATACACACACGCACGCACACACACACACTCACACACACACTCACACACACAACACACACACAAAAACCACACTCACACTCGCGACCACACTTAGGAGGTGAAGGATGCTGTTGAAAAATTAGAGACAGATATGAGGGGGGGGGGGGGGGGGGGGGTGGTTACGTGTGTGTATGTGTTTGTGTGTGTATGTGAAATTTCAAGTCAACTTTTTATTTCCAGATGATACGTTGTGAGTGTAGTGCGTGTATGCGTGCGTGCGTGCGTGTGTGTGTGTGTGCGCGCGCGCGCGCGTGAGAGAGAGAGACTTTTAGTCATTAATTTTTCAAATGTTATTGTAGAATATCATGCACTATACTTTCAGTCCTGACAGATTTCTCTGCACAAAATTCAGGCTTCTCTCTCTGAGGAAAGCGTGTCACCACAAGACCAGCGCCACCCATTACAAAAGAATTCCTGTCTGCAAGCCTAGGCCTGTTTGTTTCCCTGTGAGAGTGACTTTTTCTACACAATGTTGTCAGGGAGGACTGTCTTGTTGTCGTGGGTTCTATAATGTGTGCTGAACGCGCATGGGACGCATGGCCTGACTTTAACGTCTCATTTGAAAGACTAGCATCCAAACCACCATGGCACTCAAGGTTTAGTGGATGGAGGGAAAAAAATGTGGGCTCAAACGGGGTTCGAACCTTAACTTATAGTTTTCTGGGCCGGTGCGTTACCTCTAGACCACTGATCCACCTTAGCATGCCTGAAAACTCATTCCGTTAACTGGGCTGACAATTATGTTTCCTCATTCATTCAATCATTCATTCATTCATTTCAGTGATTGCACCTGCCAACCCGGAGGTAAAACTTTGCTCTCATTAAACTCCTGACACAGCACGGCGGACAACCACCCCCCCTCCTGGCCCCCCCCCCCCCCCCCCCCCCCCCCCCCTCCCCCCCCCCCCCCCCCCCCCCCCCCCCTCCCCCCCCCCCCCCCCCCCCCCCCCCCCCCCCCCCCCCCCACCCCCCCCCCAGCCCACTACAAAATAGCAGAGGTAGGTGTTCCTACAGCTTATGTTCAAAAGAGCATCCTTTGTTTCAGCACAAGGGGGATCTATTGACCTTGTTGCTGTGTGTCCTTGAACCAGAACCAGCCACAAGGTCACTTAGTGTAACCCCCCCCCCCCCCCCACCCCTTCAGAATTGCACAACTTGGACGTAGGGGGCGAGGTGAGGTGGGGAGGGGGGGGGGGGGGTGTAGAGAAATGACAGAATAGCGCAGTTTTATAGCCTGCAGCGAGCTCACATAGCTTTTCTTCAAACTCTTTCCTTTTTTTTCCTTCTGTTTTTTTTTTCTTTCTTTAATACAGGCACTACTCTACACAAGGAAAAGTCAAACAGAGATTTGCCTGTTCCGTGAAACGTAAACAGCGATTATTTTTATCGGATAACAGGC
>CM054139.1:4068480-4080980 GCA_028751875.1 Rapana venosa | reverse complement strand
GCTTTGGGTCGCTTCCTCAACCTGACCTGTTTGGTGAGAGGGCTGTGTGATATAGGGAGAGAGTTCATTCATGACGTCTATAGCGCTGATAACACCCACTTGGACCCTACTGTGTTAAGGGGGTGTGGGGTAAGGGGATGGGTTGGAGGGGGTGGGGATACCTTTTTATAATCCCTTTTATCTGTGTCTATTGAGACCCAGACATGAAGATAGCCTGTTTTGATTGGTGGGATCAAAGTACATGAATGCAATGGGGACAGATACACCTGTTTGGTGTGTTGACTGTGTTGACTCTTTGCCCTTGCTATGGCTGCAACCCACTTGTAAAAACGTTGCTTGGTTTTTCTGTATTGTTTGTATAATTATAACACCCAAACAAATATACACTACTTGCCACTGCACCAGGTAAAACAAAAAGTTGACAGAGAAAAACAGTCACAATTCATCTGATTTTGCACTAAATCTGTAGATTTGAATCTTGATGTTTTTATATTAATTATTGGAACATTCATCAAACACTGTACCCTCCCGATTTCTGTGTCACCCACCAGCCTTCTGATCACAACAGAGACATATCGAGAGCAATCCTGTGATCAGATCAACTATTGAGGGCAATCCTGTGATAGGTTCAACTATTGAGAGCAATCCTGTGATAGGTTCAACTATTGAGAGCAATCCTGTGATCAATTTTCAACTATTGATAGCAATCCTGTGATCAGTTCAATTATTGATAACAATCCTGTGATCAATTTTCAACTATTGATAGCAATCCTCTGATCAATTTTCAACTATTGAGAGCAATCCTGTGATCACTTCAGCTATTGATAGCAATCCTGTGAGCAGATAAACTATTGAGAGCAATCCTGTGAGCAGATAAACTATTGAGAGCAATCCTGTGATCAGATCAACTATTGAGAGCAGTCCTGTGATCACTTCAACTGTTGATAGCAATCCTCTGATCGCTTCCACTGTTGGGGTGGGAATGGCCAAGTGGTTAGAATGTTGCACTTGTGCTCTGACGGCCCAGGATCTGGGATCGAGCCACCACCTGTTCGAGCCTGTCCAGCCTGTTCAGCCTGTTCCAACCTGTTCAGCCTGTTCAGCCTGTTCCAACCTGTTCCAGCCTGTTCAGCCTGTTCCAGCCTGTTCAGCCTGTTCAGCCTGTTCCAGCCTGTTCCAGCCTGTTCAGCCTGTTCCAGCCTGTTCAGCCTGTTCAGCCTGTTCCAGCCTGTTCAGCCTGTTCAGCCTGTTCAGCCTGTTCAGCCTGTTTCAGCCTGTTCCAACCTGTTCCAGCCTGTTCAGCCTGTTCCAACCTGTTCCAGCCTGTTCGAAGGGACCTTTCCCCTTGGAGTTAGCATCATCACTAACTCCACTCTCCCGACAGTTCCTTCAATGAAATCATAAACTGAGGTCCCATGTGCAGAGTGCGCGCAGAATATCCTGCACATTCGTTTAACCCCGTTTTGCCTTTTGGTAGAGTAGGCCATTTGTGCAGGTAAGAATGAATAACAACAAAGTGTAGGGGGGGGGGGGGAACCTGCATGCATACAGGTGCTGGGTTTAGACATCATCCCCAAAGTCGGAATGCGGCTACCTTAAAGGTGGGCAAAAACAGTGGCATACGCAAACATCTAACCATTGGTGAACGTCGATGTTCTAGCCAAGGAACATTAAAAAACAATATTGGAGAAATGTCAACGACCTCAGCACAACAACATGACATTAGTCTATATTATTATTTCCTCCACTCTGAAAGTATATTTTCATGTCTGAAAATACTTTAAAACGAACACAATTTTTTTTTCTTCTTTTAACCAAGATTAAGCAGCATCCAGCGTGGTTACCACTTGGATGGGTGACCTTTTTCGCGCCTTGGCTTCAGTATAGTCCCCCAGTTCACCCAGCTGTAAATGAGTACCTGCCCTCTTTAGGGTCAGGGAAGGTAAAGCAGCGAGGGAGAGGAGATGGGCACCGCCCTCAATATGCTGGCCCCTAGAGAAGTGAGGTCTCTGACACTTCGCTCCTCTACGACCTTACAGGTTATGCGACACCTTTCTTTTTATTATTGAAAATACTGATTCATCACCAGACTAAAGCTGGAGTGTGGCCTTCAGGGGGCAAGAGGGCAGGGGGGAAGGATGGGGGAAGGGGGGTTGACAAAGGTAAAACAACCAACCGGACTGTTGCTGGATGAAAGGTGGTTAGAATGGCCACCATGTAGCTTATGTTTCTGAGTCAGAGTGACAGCTATATGATGACATCTCTAATTATCCTGTGTGCCTGCCTGCCTGCCTGTAGGCCGTGCCTAGCTTAAACGTGGTGTAGGCCATTGTCAGTGCTGTGTCTGTTTTATGGGTTTTATGCCTGTGTGTGTGTGTGTCGTTGAAAGTTGTGTGAGTCATGTAGTGTTCCTGTCACACTGTCCTTTTCCAGGAGATTTATCCTTTTTTCAGACATTACAAGGTGGCTGTAAAGCAGTTTGGAAATGGTAGTTTCTAGCCACACTGAATAACTGCCATACATAATGTTCCATGTCATAATTCTTCTGCTTTGGTGTATGTTTCTTTCCTTATACAGTCAGGGTTCTTTGGTGTGTTTTTTCCTAGATCCTTTGTTTGCAGATTTTTGCCATGGGTAGCTCTGTTAAAACAGTCTGTTCTTTTAAAAGGTAAAGGGTTAATAGGTAAAAGTGCTCTTATAACCTATGTAGTCGTTGGGGAGCGAGGTGTCAGAAACCTCAGCTTCTCCAGGGGCCAGCATATTGAGGACGGCGCCCATCTCCTTTCCCTCGCTGCTTTACCTTCCCTGACCTTAAAGAGGGCAGGTACCTATTTACAGCTGGGTGAACTTGGGGACTGTACTGAAGTCAAGGCACACAAAAGGCCACCCATCCAATGGTAACCACGCTCAATGCTGCTGAACCTTAGCTGGGGGAAAGCGAGGGAGGTCGTAGAGGCGTGAGAGACTTCACTTCTCCAGGGGCTAGCATATTGAGGGCGGCGCCCATCTCCTCTCCCTCACTACTTTACCTTCCCTGACCCTAAAGAGGGCAGGTACCCATTTACAGCTGGGTGAACTGGGGGACTATACTGAAGCCTTTAGCTCCAACAGAACTACAATGTTCTACAGTATTGCCGTACAATGCATCTTCAGCTTAAGTCCATATAGGACTGCTGTATTATACAGTAATGCCTGCCACACACTGGGTCTGCAGCTTAAGTACATTTAGGTCAATACTGGGCTGTGAGCCTTCAACTTTTGAAACCTCTGTACAAAGTGTTGTACACAATTGTCGGTTAGTGGACCACACTACCATTGTCGTTATTCCAAATAGCAAGCTTGTGTTCTGCTTTGGACGTTATCAGCTCGCTATGAAGTGTGTTATTTTGTCAACATACCTGGCAGGGAAGTAATACCTGTCCACAACACCAGTTAGAGAGAATGTGAACTGTAGAAAATGAGACACAAGAAGAAAATGAGGCAGATAGAGATCTCAGGTTTCGGTTTTTATAGAAAACATTCCCCGAAGTCGGAATGCCGTTACCTTAATGACTGGTTAAAGACAGTTGCACCCGCAAGAATCTCACCATTGGTGAATCTAGGGGTCCTAGCTGAGGAACGAATAAAAAACCATAGTAAAGAAGTGCTAAGAGCAGAATCTTACATACAGGTTACACCGAAAAGTCTTTACAGTCAGAGAAAGAGAAAAAAATGAACTGGTGACAATATGAACAAGAATCCGGAGAACACTATTCCATAATCATAAAAGACCACTGCTATTGTTCAGCTTCCATGGCCTATCTAATCTATAACTATGGAGAACACTATTCCATGTAAAGGACTACTGCTATTGTTCAGCTTCCATGGCCTATCTAATCTATAACTATGGAGAACACTATTCCATGTAAAGGACTACTGCTATTGTTCAGCTTCCATGGCCTATCTAATCTATAACTATGGAGAACACTATTCCATGTAAAGGACTACTGCTATTGTTCAGCTTTCATGGCCTATCTAATATATGACTATGGAGAACATTGCTCCATGTAAAGGACTACTGCTATTGTTCAGCTTTCATGGCATGGCATGTCTGATGTATGACTGTGGAGAACACTGTTCCATATAAATGACCAAGACAGAGAATGTAACATCGACTTTTAATGTTGTAGTCTTTGTTATCATGCCTGCGTAATGTGCTTCTAGCGTTATTTATTTTTTTAATGTAAAACACAATAAAATAAAAAAGGTTATTATTATCTTCACCATCACCCCTTCTTCTTCTTTACATTCTTCTTCTTCTTTTTCTGCACAGTATTATTAATATCATCATATGTCATCATCGCATATTTAGCATCATTATCATCATACAATACTGTCAGTAGTAGTAGTAGTAGTAGTAGTAGTAGTAGTAGTAGTAGTAGTAGTAGTAGAAGGAGGAGGAGGAGCAGCAGCAGCAGCAGCAAACAGCAGCAGGAGTAGTATTAACTACCAATGCTTTTTTCATCCTCCTTTGCCTATCTAATCAAGGACTTCTGAACTTCTCCAAGGACTTCTTAAGGAGTTGCTGAGGATTGGTGGGTTGAAGCTATTTTCTTTGTTCAGGCAGGGTGTGGTGGTGTGTGGTGATGGGCCAGTTGTACCTGATACACAGCACATCCTCCCTGCAGGTAAAGGTAGGAAAGAAAGAAATAGGCCTAACTATCACAGCCTGGAGTTGTCTACTGCTGCTACTACTTCTACTGCTGCTGCTGCTGCTGCTGCTGCTGCTGACTACTACTACTACTACTACTACTACTACTACTACACTACTACTACTCTATTACTCTCTACTCTATCTTCTTCTTTTCCATTCATTTCGAGGATAATGGAATAAGCATTCGTGTGTTTTTTTCACATCCAATCCCCGCGTGCATGCAGTGTCGTAAATGTTGTCATCCGTTCCCTCCGACACGCAATGGCCTACTCTTCCAAAAAGCGGAACGGGTTTTAACGTGTGCGCAAGATGTTCTGCGTGTGTTGGCACACGGGACTTCAGTTCATAGTCTCATCCGAAGGACTTTTGGGGTAGAGTGGAGTCTGCACTGATGTTAACTCCAGAGAAAAAATCCTCTTGAATGAAAACCTTGGGCAGCAGCTGTGCATACACACACACACACACACACACACACAACCTGACCCCACCTTCAGCCCCAGTGCAACAGAGGCAAAAGTCAGGCGACAAAACAAAGGCATTACATTACTTCCACTCCAGCCTGGCTACACTCCGGCTTTAAATGTTGCCGCTTTTCCTTCTATTTCCCTATAATGGTACTCGTGCATTCATACGCAAGTACTAAGACAACCACAGAAATTCAAAACAATTTTTGTGTGTGTAAAAGACTAGCCTCTGACTCAAAACTTAAATAATTTTGCACAAATTTGGTAGGTTTGATTTTCTTCTTCTTCAGTCCTTTGTCGTCTGCTAGCTTCCTTACCGCAATATGCATGCGCGGGGTCAACACTGTAAGGAACACAAGCAATCCTCATTTGATGATTATTTCCAATTTTTCTGTGATTACCTGTATTGCTCTATGCCTCAATCCCCCCTAAAACAAGTTAACAATACATTATTTTTATCTCTTAAAAAAATCTGTGAAATCCAGAACTCTTCAAACTAGCATACATACAACCACTCCGGAAGCAATCTGAGTGTATCCTTCCTGCAGTTGTGTGCTTCAGTCTCGTGTATCACTTACTGCGTCGTGTGCCTCTTGCAAATAGGACTGTGCTGGTGCACGTGTGTGGCTAATCCTGAGTCAAAAATGGTTTTGTTGTGTGCTGGGTGTGGTGTGGTGTGGTGTGGTGCGTGTGGTGTGGTGTGGTGGTGTGGTGTGGTGTGGTGTAGTGTGGTGCGGTGTGGTGTGGTGTGGTTGTGGGTGTGGTGTGGTGTGGTGCGGTGTGGTTGTGTGGTGTGGTGTGGTGTGGTGTGGTGTGGTGCGGTGTGGTGTGGTGTGGTGTGGTTGCTGTGTGGTGTGGTGTGTGTGGTGTGGGTGGTGTGGTGCTGGGTGTGGTGTGTGCGTGCGGTGTGTGTGGCGGAAGAATACAGTGACTTAAGGGCTGGCAACTCTCATTCAGACTGGAAGTATAATTATTTAGCTGTGCCTGAGGTCTCACACGTCGCCCCACGCGCTTGAAAGCAGGCAACCACCACCACCACCACCACCACCCCCCCTCGTCCTCCCCCCCACCTCTCCATCCATCCCCCTCCTCTCCCACCATCTCCTTCCTTTGTGTATGAGCGTGCGCCCGCACGACACACACACGTGCACACACACAGAAAAACAAATGACACATTCTTTTATTTTGAGGATAATGAATAAGCACCCATGTGAGAGGAAAGAGAGAGAGAGAGAGACAATGATAATGACAAATTATTTTATTTCGAGGATAATGAATAAGCACCCATGTGCTTTTTTCATCCAGTCCCTGCCCTTAGGGATATAGGATAATAAAGTAAAAGAGAAGAGAGAGAGAAGAGAGAGAGAGAGAGAGAGAGAGAGAGAGAGAGAGAGAGAGAGAGAGAGAGAGAGGCTTTGTTTTTGATTTTTGCGTTTTGGTTTTGTTTGTCAGTTTGTTTTTCTAGAGTGAACTCTGCTCCTTTCAGTCTGTACCCTCTGCAAAGAGTGTCGCCACTGGCCTGGTGCCACTGTCATAATTATTATCCCCCATGTGCTGCCGCCATTTGAGACAGGAATTGTTTGTGTTTTTTGGTGGTTGTTTTTTGTTGTTTTTTTTTTGGGGGGCTGGCATTGTCACTGAGAGGGTTTTAGTGTTCAGCCTTGAGGTGCAGTTGAAGCATTGTGACATGCAGCAGACAGACACAGATATCAGGATCCGTTACAAGCAGAATCTACAGTCGTTATGTTGCGGCATTGTACGTGATAGTGTACTATGGGTAGACATTGTCTGCGTTATCTGTCTGTCTATCTCTCTAGACTGCAGGGGTGACAAGACTGCAGGGGTGACAAGACTGCAGGGGTGACAATAGACAAGACTGCAGGGGTGACAATAGACAAGACTGCAGGGCTGACAAGAGACAAGACCGCAGGGGTGACAAGAGACAAGACTGCAGGGGTGACAAGAGACAAGACCGCAGGGGTGACAAGAGACAAGACTGCAGGGGTGACAAGACTGCAGGGGTGACAAGAGACAAGACTGCAGGGGTGACAAGACTGCAGGGGTGACAAGAGACAAGACCGCAGGGGTGACAAGAGACAAGACTGCAGGGGTGACAAGAGACAAGACTGCAGGGGTGACAATAGACAAGACTGCAGGGGTGACAAGAGACAAGACTGCAGGGGTGACAAGACTGCAGGGGTGACAAGAGACAAGACTGCAGGGGTGACAAGAGACAAGACTGCAGGGGTGACAAGACTGCAGGGGTGACAAGAGACAAGACTGCAGGGGTGACAATAGACAAGACCGCAGGGGTGACAAGAGACAAGACCGCAGGGGTGACAAGAGACAAGACCGCAGGGGTGACAAGAGACAAGACCGCAGGGGTGACAATAGACAAGACTGCAGGGGTGACAAGACTGCAGGGGTGACAAGAGACAAGACTGCAAGGGTGACAAGACTGCAGGGGTGACAAGACTGCAGGGCTGACAAGAGACAAGACTGCAGGGCTGACAAGAGACAAGACTGCAGGGGTGACAAGAGACAAGACTGCAGGGGTGACAAGAGACAAGACTGCAGGGGTGACAAGAGACAAGACCGCAGGGGTGACAAGAGACAAGACCGCAGGGGTGACAAGAGACAAGACCGCAGGGGTGACAATAGACAAGACTGCAGGGGTGACAAGACTGCAGGGGTGACAAGAGACAAGACTGCAGGGGTGACAAGAGACAAGACTGCAGGGCTGACAAGAGACAAGAGACAAGACTGCAGGGGTGACAAGAGACAAGAGACAAGACTGCAGGGGTGACAAGAGACAAGAGACAAGACTGCAGGGGTGACAAGAGACAAGAGACAAGACTGCAGGGGTGACAAGACTGCAGGGCTGACAAGAGACAAGACTGCAGGGCTGACAAGAGACAAGAGACAAGACTGCAGGGGTGACAAGACTGCAGGGGTGACAATAGACAAGACTGCAGGGGTGACAAGACTGCAGGGGTGACAATAGACAAGACTGCAGGGGTGACAAGACTGCAGGGGTGACAATAGACAAGACTGCAGGGGTGACAAGACTGCAGGGGTGACAATAGACAAGACTGCAGGGCTGACAAGACTGCAGGGGTGACAATAGACAAAACTGCAGGGGTGACAAGAGACAAGACTGTTCGTGGGGAACATCTGTTCCCACATCATCAGTCATCTGTTCCCACCTGCACACAATGGCCTACTCTTACGAAAAGCAGAACAGGATTTAACGTGTGCGCAAGATGTTCCGCATGCGTTCGCGCATGGGGCCTCGCCTCGAGTTTATAGTCTCATCCGAAGTGCTGTCTACTCTAGCGTGTGTATACACACACAGTTCTGTAGACATTAAGAGCTCGTAAGTAAAACCGCCAACTGGAGACTAACAGAAAACAAGGTACTAACTCCCCCCCTCCCTCCTCCATCCCCCCAACCCCCCCCCCTCCCCCCCCCCCCCCCCCCCCCCACCCCCCCACCACGCCTTCCTCCTCACAACTTACCTCCTTTCTGCCCTCTGATTTTCCTGCTCATTTCGCGCAGTGGAAAGTAGGAGTGACACTATCAGACCACTCCACGCCACGCCATGCCATGCCATGCCATGATGACAGACACAACAACAATTCATAATTATGTTATATGAGTCAGCGTGTTTGCTAAGGATCTCGACTGCAGGTAAGTTACTAGACTGCTTAAGCCCTTCAGAGTGTAAAGCACGTTTCCCTTTCAGTGAAATACGAAAGGTAAAGGTGTCCCATAACCTAGACCTCACTTCTCCAGGGGCCAGCATATTGAGGGCGGCGCCCATCTCCTCTCCCTCGCTGCTTTACCTTCCCTGACCCTAAAGAGGGCAGGTACCCATTTACAGCTGGGTGAACTGGGGGGACTGTACTGAAGCCAAGGCGCGCAAACGGTCACTCATCCAAGTGGTAACCAACCTCGATGCTCCTTAACCTTAGCTGGGGGTAAAGCGAGTGCTCTGACCACTGAGCTATCCCGTCCCCCTAAATCAATACATTATTAATTTTGTGGTGACTGTTTCAGCAACACACATCATTTGTTGCACAGTAGTAGGGGTAGATATGTATTAAGAAGAGGCTCAGTGGTGTGCTTGTGATCATGAACAAAAGATATTTTTGTGTTGTTGTTGGTGGTGGTGGTGGTTGGGATGTGTGTGTGTGTGGGGGGGGGGGGGGGGGGGGTGATGTGTGTGTGGGGGGGGGGGGGAGGTAGGGGGGGGGGAGGGGCTGCGTGTGTGTGCTCTCACAGGTGTGTGTTGTCTTTTAGAAGTGGTTTGTTCTTGTTTGTTGGTTGGTTTTATCGCTTTTGTTCTTGTTGTTGTTGTTGTTGTAGTTGCTGCTGCTTCTGTTGTTGTTGTTGCTGCTGCTGCTGTTGTTGTTGTTGTGTTGTTTTGCTTTGCTATAAACTTAGCTTCGTAATCATCACTACAAACATCCCACTCAAAATACCTGAAACTATTTAAGTTTAAAGTTTCTCTCTTTTAAGAACAAAAAAAAATATACGTCATGAAGAGAGATGGGGCCACACTAGGCTCAACTTGCCCAAGAGACACACTGCCCTGAAAACCTCACTGCAGTGCAGTTCCCAAACTGACTCCTCAAGGAGTTATGGGAGAAGTCAAGTCAAGTCAAGTCACAGAAAAGTCATTTTAGAAACCTGACTTACCTAGACACAAACGTCTCTTCATCCACACAGTGGTGTCCTCAGAAAGTAAACTAAAACTCGATTTTTTTATTTAAGTGTAGATAATACTTTTGCGATTCCTACAATGTAGAAACGGGCTATACCTACTTTAAAAACACACAGTATTATTTTGGTGTACACGCTTAATGACATGTCATGAGCGATGACACAACAAAGACCTGACTGAATCAGTGACTGGTATGTTTTGTTGATATATTTTCTGTATCAGTTCTCTGAGGATTCCTACATCAAACAATATTATTCAAAGACAACAGCAGAACAGACAACTTGGCAAGCTGGGATTGAACAGGCGAATACTGACCATTAATTTTGGTGAAAAATAGTGGCAGAGGAGGAGAATTTGGAGGAATTTTTATTTCACATTAAGGAGGAAAGGGAGTGGCGCTATACTGTGGCGACATGCCAGGAAAAAAACACACAGAAAAACCTATTGTAACACACACACACACACACACACACACATATATATATATATATATATATATATATATATTATATATATCTTAGTTGCTCCAAGCATTGTAATCCAGCTTTACTATTGCTTTTTTCCGTTTTCTTTACGTTTTTCTATTTGCCTATGAAAATAATTTAATAATTTTAGAATTGTTTCCTTGTCCTCTGTTCTAGTGTGTATTGATTTGCCTACGAAAATAATTTTGCTTCATTGATTATGGGTAATCTTTTGCCAACTAGAGCAGTTGGCTGTATTTTCAGTCTACACCATTCACCATCTATAATGCTCTCCCCTTCACATAACGCGTTATTATCTCCCATATAAGTATTTGTTATTAGTGTATGTTTTTTGTCTCCCTTTTCGATTTTTTTTTTTTTGCGGGGAGAGGGACAGAAAATGTCTGTACTTTTACTCTCAATTCCTTCTATTCATTATATATCAAATCAAATTTAAATTCTTTATTATTTTAAAACAGAAAGACACGCAGGTTACGCTCAAAGGTTTAAAAGATAACAGAATAAAACAGCAAACTTTAACTTCATGTCACAACGTGTACAATCTTTAAAATACAACTTTTCCCCCAAAAAACACAAACTGACCAGTTTCGAATAAGCTGTGAACCCCAAGACTCAGCACCTTTGCAGAAAGAAAGATCTCCCCCTACACACCACATCAGCCACTGTCTAATCCTCTGCAGGTCTTCAAGGGGAACGGGAGGCAGGGGGCTCTCTTTGAAGTGCTCTAGGAGACCCAGTTAGTGCCTGGGCATGCCAGCCTCTCCAGGCAACGAGGTCAGCAGCGAGGCACTCCAGGTCACCTGGAGGTATTGCCTGTCTGGGCTGTCCAAAGCTTTTGCATGGCAGGGAAGGTAGATCATTCTGGAGTGATCTTGTATACTGTCAACTGTCAGCTTAAGTCCAGTTTTCGTAGAGAGGCCTACCCCCATTAAACACTTGACATGTTGATTTGTTTTATCTTTTATTTCGAGGATATTGGAAGAAGCGCTCTTGTGGTTTTTTACGTTCAGTCCCTGTGTGTATGCGATTTTTGTAAATTTTGTCATCCGTTCCTACCGGCGCACTGTGGTCTACTCTTCCTAAAGGCGAAACGGGTTTTAACGAAGCGTAAGATGTTCTGCGTGTGTTCACACACCAGACGTAGGTTTGATAGTTTCACTTAACACCGAAGTCGGAATGCAGCTACCTTCATGGTGGGCAAAAAGGGTCGCATACGCCAAATCTCTCCATTGGGGAACCTAGGAGAAACGAAACCAAATTTTCATCTGAAGGACTTTCAGGGAAGTGGAGACAGTATGGTGCTGATGTTAGGAGACAGTATGTTACTGATGTTGACTGCAGAGGAACATCTTTAGGAGACAGTATGGTACTGATGTTAACTCCAGGGGGAAAGTCTGTAGGAGACAATATGGTGCTGATGCTAACTCCAGGGGAACATCTTTAGGAGACAGTATGGTGCTGATGTTAGGAGACAGTATGGTGCTGATGTTAGGAGACAGACAGTATGGTGCTGATGTTAGGAGACAGTATGGTGCTGATGTTAGAGACAGTATGGTACTGATGTTAGGAGACAGTATGGTGCTGATGTTAGGAGACAGTATGGTGCTGATGTTAGGAGACAGTATGGTGCTGATGTTAGGAGACAGTATGGTGCTGATGTTAGGAGACAGTATGGTGCTGATGTTAGGAGATAGTATGGTGCTGATGTTAGGAGACAGTATGGTGCTGATGTTAGGAGACAGTATGGTACTGATTTAGGAGCAGTATGGTGCTGATGTTAGGAGACAGTATGGTGCTGATGTTAGGAGACAGTATGGTGCTGATGTTAGGAGACAGTATGGTGCTGATGTTAGGAGACAGTATGGTGCTGATGTTAGGAGACAGTATGGTGCTGATGTTAGGAGACAGTATGGTGCTGATGTTAGAGATAGTATGGTGCTGATGTTAGGAGACAGTATGGTGCTGATGTTAGGAGACAGTATGGTGCTGATGTTAGGAGACAGTATGGTGCTGATGTTAGGAGACAGTATGGTACTGATGTTAGAGACAGTATGGTGCTGATGTTAGGAGACAGTATGGTGCTGATGTTAGGAGACAGTATGGTGCTGATGTTGACTCCAGGGGAAAAGTCT
>CM054139.1:4028480-4060980 GCA_028751875.1 Rapana venosa | reverse complement strand
TGAAATAAACACGAAAAACGTACATCGACACTTATTGTAAAGCACAGCAGTAATAAACATCATGACATGGAATCCTGTTTATGGCATACATTTCTACATACAACAATGACATAAAACAGAGAGAGAGAGAGAGAGAGAGAGAGAGAGAGAGAGAGAGAGAGAGCTAGCTCAGGATTTTAATTGTAAAGCCACCAGCATCTATAATTATGGTGTACATTCAAAAGAGAGAATTAATTTCAGCTTCAATGTTGACACAAAAGGGCATTTTTGATATTTGTCATTATCTCTGTTGTTTACGTTTAAATTACCAATTCCAGGTTGAAATTTTAACAAGAGCTTGCCTGAATTGACCCATTGTGATAGCGGTAAGATATTCTTCAGGCTGTAAGGGTGATTAGAATGACTGATATGTTTCCCATCTATCGTTTTCAATCAGTTTTGCATGCCAGTCTTGATGAAAACACTGTCATGTGTTGTTGATGTTTTAATTTCTTTTTAGAAAAGCCTGTTTGCCCCCCCCCCCCTCACCCATCCCCCCCCCCCTCCACACACACACACACACACTACCATTTACCCACAGTTCAGAGAAACCCCAAAGATCAATTTTTCATTTATTATTTATTTATCTATCTATCTATTCGTTCTCTTATTTCGAGGATAATTGAATATGTGCTCCTTTACATCCAGTCCCTGTGTGTATGCAGTTTTGAAAATTTCCCTTCCCACCGGCACACAATGGCCTACTCTTCCGAAAAGCGGAACGGGTTTTATCGTGAGCGCAAGATGTTCTGCGTGCGTTGGCACACGGGACCTCGGCTTATAGTCTCATCCCAAGGACTTTTGGGGAGAGTGGAGTCGGCCCTGATGTTAATTCCAGAGGAAAAATCCTCTTGAACGAGATTCGAACCCGGGTCAGCAGATCATGAGGCACCACTCTAGCCACCAAGACATCTGCAGTACACAAAATGACCAGTTAATAATACCTAAACATCCTAGGTATGTTTTTAGGTTTTGTTTACAGTCATCAAATAAACCTGTTCTGGAAATATGCAAAGCAGCATATTTTGAAGTCTTCTTCTTCTTCTTCTTTGCAATTCTTCTTCTTTGCAATTCTTCTTCTTCTTCTTCTTCTTTGCAATTCTTCTTATTCTTCTTCTTCTTTGCAATTCTTCTTCTTCTTCTTCTTCTTCTTGTTCTTGTTCTTCTTCTTCTTCTTCTTCTTCTTCTTCTTGTTCTTCTTGTTCTTCGTGTTCTTCTTCTTCTTCTTCTTCCTCTTCTTCTTCTTCTTCTTTGCAATTCTTCTTCTTCTTCTTCTTCCTCTTCTTCCTCTTCTTCTCCTCCTCCTCCTCCTCCTCCTTCTTCTTCTTCTTCTTCTTCTTCACTGAACACTCAGACAGCACCCATTGTTGTCTGTCATATGAGCGAAAGTGCCTTGTGCTGCCGTTAAGCACCTGACAAGTCAGGCCCAGCACATCCGACTTCAGGGTGACTTTGAAGTCTACACCCTTATGTTACAGGCCTTAGGGATCTGTCAATATACACAAGACGGCAGCGTCCTATTTCCCCCTAGTTATATAATCATTGGAGTGTCAGTGTCAACATGAGAGAGAGAGAGACAGACAGAGAAAGAGAGAGAGAGAGAGAGAGAGACAGACTTATGTAGCACAGCAGCAGACAATGCCCCGTAACAGTTCTCTCCCCTTTTTTCTGACCCAGTCCTTAGGACCAAAGTAGGTCACGCTGACCTTGCTCTAAAGCCAGGCCTGAAGCCACAGAGGTGCCACGCGCTAGGTGCCTGACTGTAGCCACAAGTATGTCGCCACCTCAAGAGCTTAGTCCTAGCCAGGCATTGACTATGCTGCTGTAACCAATCCTCTAGACACACACGCTTCTGGGGTGACACTGATGACATATAGGCTAACAGTGGTCTACACACACAGTCCCTGTGTGTGGTCTAGAGTGGTTACAGGAAAAGTCCATGTACCTTTGAGTAGACCCGTGGTCTAGAGATAACGCAACTGTCTAGAAAGCGAGAAGTTTTGGGGTTCGATTCCCGTTTGTGTACTAAACTGCCCCTCCCCCATCTACTAGACCTTGAGTTGTGGTCTGGGTAGTAGTCTTTCAGGTGAGACGAGAAACCGAGGTCCCGTGTGTTATTTATTTATTTATTTATTCTTTTATTTCAAGGATAATGGAATAAGCACTCATGTGCTTTTTCACATCCAGTTCCCATGTGTGTGTACAGTTTTGTAAATGTTGTCATCCATTCCCACCGGCACACAATGACCTCTTCCGAAAAGCGGAACGTGTGTGCAAGATGTTCTGCTTGCGTTGGCACAGGGGACCTCGGTTTATAGTCTCATCCGAAGGACTAGTGCATGTAAAACCTCCCACGGCAACAAGAGACTTGCCCCTGCTAACAGTTTGTTGAAATTGTCACTTCTGTATGTGTTATGTATTTCTTTGAAGAAGGGTAACTCTGTGTTTTGAAAACACTCCAGTGGACTTGGAAGAATGACTGAAATGCCAATAGTTGGTTACCAGCTGTTACGTAATTCTTTGACCAACGAACTCTTTGTTTTGAAAACACTCCAGTGGACGTAGAACGCTGACTGAAATGCCAAGAGTTGGTTCCTATCTCTCGTGAATCACATCCAAACAGAGCGCAAGATGACTCAGGAATCAAGTTGGATTTCTTTTATTCTACTGAACCTATCAAAACAATAAATATTCATTTCCAGTACGAAAAATCCAAAACAACAATAAAAGAAAACTCCTTTCCACAATCACCGTGGATCAACAGCCAAAACTCTGTGACTACACTCACTGAATAAGAGCTCCATCAGCTAATGTCTTCCACATTCTTCATAGCTCTCCTTCTATTCCTTCAAATTCTCTCCCCTTCTTCAGTTGATCTCCCCTTGCCTCCCATGCTCGCTTTCCTTCCTCCTCATCTTTCTTCCTCGGACTCTCCTCCCTGCAGCCCCATATATATATATATATGTGTGTGGTGTGTGTGTGTGTCTATATATCTATATCTATCTATATAATAGTAGGGGGGGAGGAGGGGGCGGGAGGGGGGGGGGGCTTCTACGAGCTGCTAGAAACACTTGGAAGGTTCCAGAAACTTAAGGAACTCTCTAGAACATTGTGGAAACTACACAAACATCTCCAGTTACACTAAATCATTGAAGTTTCCAGAACTTCTTAGAATACTCTAAACCATTCCGGAAAGTCCTAGAACTTCATAGGATATCGTAAAACATTCCAGAAACTTTATTCATGAGCAAACAAACATAGGCAAGCTAGAGGTAATGCAATTTCTTAACAAAACTATTATCTCATCATCAATGCATGCGTCATTAAGCAAAGAATGTCATTCATAGCAGTCTAAGTAATCTTCTCACTTGGAATTCTGAATCTGTCTGTAACATTATGGAACCAATACACAAGCAGACAGGAAAACTACAATCAAAATCGCGCTCCCTGGAGAGAGAGAGAGAGAGAGAGGGGGGGAGAGAGAGACACAGAGAGAGAGACAGAGAGAGAGGGAGAGACAGACAGACAGACAGACAGACAGAGACACAGAGAGAAAGAGAGAGAGGGGGGGGGGGGAGACAGAGTGATTAAGAATTTCATACAGAGAAATCCACTCTTGCTGAAAGTAGTATACACGACAAGGCAAGACAAGACAAGACAAGGCAAGGCAAGGCAAGGCAAAGCAAGGCAAGGAAGGACAGGACAGGCAGGACAGGACAAGACATACAAGACAAGACAAGGCAAGGACAGGACAGGACAGGACAAGACGTACAAGACAAGACAAGGCAAGGACAGGACAGGACAGGACAAGACATACAAGACAAGACAAGACAAGGCAAGGACAGGACAGGACAGGACAGGACAAGACATACAAGACAAGACAAGGAAGGACAGGACAGGACAGGACAAGACATACAAGACAAGACAAGGCAAGGAAAGACAGGACAGGACAGGACAAGACAAGACAAGGCAAGGACAGGACAGGACAGGACAGGACAGGACAGGACAAGACATACAAGACAAGACAAGGCAAGGCAGGACAGGACAGGACAGGACATACAAGACAAGACAAGGCAAGACAGGACAGGACAGGACAGGACAAGACATACAAGACAAGACAAGGCAGGACAGGACAGGACAGGACAGGACAGGACAAGACATACAAGGCAAGACAAGGCAAGGCAGGACAGGACAGGACAGGACAGGACAGGACAGGACAAGACATACAAGACAAGACAAGGCAAGGACAGGACAGGACAGGACAAGACATACAAGACAAGACAAGGCAAGGCAAGGACAGGACAGGACAGGACAAGACATACAAGACAAGACAAGGCAAGGAAAGACAGGACAGGACAGGACAAGACATACAAGACAAGACAAGGCAAGGCAGGACAGGACAGGACAAGACATACAAGACAAGACAAGGCAAGACAGGACAGGACAGGACAGGACAGGACAAGACAAGACAAGACAAGGAAGGACAGGACAGGACAAGACATACAAGACAAGACAAGGCAAGGAAGGACAGGACAGGACAGGACAAGACATACAAGACAAGATGAGGCAAGGCAACACAAAGCAAGAAGAAAAAACAGACATGCTTCAAACTGCAAGCTCAAAAGCCAGATTATTCTTATCATATTCGAATAATGATATAAATTGGCAGTGGTATGGCCGCTAAGTTTTCGGATTAGGTCAAAAGCGGAGATCCTTGGTCGACTAGGCATTTAGTGCATGCAGTAGACCCCAGGGCAACAGAAGAGTTATTCCAGGCCAGATTTCCAGAGAGAAATAACGCCTGGGTAAGTATGATCTGAGGTGAGCAATCACCGAGTTGGTGCCATTCTGTGTGGCAACACGTTTTTGCTGCAGAAAGCAAAAATATATTTTAAAAAAAGAAGATATTCTTTGTCATGATACAATACAATACACTGTCATACACTGCAATGCGATACAATACAATGCAATACAATACAATACACTGCAATACAATACAATGCAATATACTGCAAAACAATACAATACAATGCACTGCAATACAATGCAATACAAAACGACACAATACCACACAGTACAGCATATACAACACAATACAATGCAACACCATGTAATGCAATGCAATTCAACTCAAAACCGTGACAAAATACAACAGGAGACAATAGGACCCTATTCACTCCACTACAACACAACACAATTGTATCACACTGCCACATGTTAGGACAATTGAATGCCATAAAAAAAAATCTACGTTGTAATGTTCTCAGATGTTCTCCAGCATTTGCTGGAGTGTGTATTGTGAAGACACATCAGTGACCTTTCAAAATAACGACCATTGTAACAATCTTTTTATCATTATCTTTTTAAAATGTTTTTCAGCATTGACAAACTTGCAAATGAAAGCTACATTTTCTTCTTTGTTTGAAGTTGGACACACACACACACACACACACACACACACACACACACGCGCGCGCGCCTGCACACACATGCACGCACATACACACACAAACCACACACTTTTGGGAAGAGTAGGCCATTGTGTGCCGGTAGGAACGGGTGACAAAATTGCATACACACAGGGACTGGATGTAAAAAAGCACATGAGTGCTTATTCCATTATCCTCAGAATAAGAAAAAAAATTAAATAAAAAAACAACACACACACACACACCTCTGTATGTGTGCGTTTTATTTATTTATTTTATTCTTTTATATCGAGGATAATGTAAAAAGCACTCATGTGCTTTTTTACATCCAGTCCCCGTGTGCATGCAGTTTTGTCAATTTTGTCACCCATTCCCACGGCACACAATGGCCTACTCTTACAAAAAGCAGAACAGGATTTAACATGTGCGCAAGATGTTGTGCGTGCGTTCGCACACAGGACCTTGGTTCATAGTCTCATCCGAAGCACTTTTGGGGAGAGTGGAATCGGCACTGATGTTAACTCCAGGGGAAAATATCCCCCTGAACGGGAATCGAACCTGGGTCATCAGATTGCGAGCGCAATGTTCTAACCACCAGGCTATCCCGTCCCGTGTGTGTGTGTTGTGTGTGTGGGCGCTGGTTTGGGGGGATGTACGTGTAAACACCATGAACACTGGTGTCCTGCTTAGACATAACCCTCAAGTCAGAATATGGCTGCCTTAATAACGGACAAAAACGATCGCATCAGCAAAAAATCTCACCAGGCGTGAACAACCTCTATGGGAAATTCTAGCTGAGGAATGAGGAAAACCTGACTGAAATGGAACAAAAGGCAGACTGGTGGGACAATGACAGGGCTTTGGTCTGCTAAATATAGCCTAATGCTTTACACACAAGACTGAATTTCATGAAAGCTGAGGGGGGCTTTGTTGCATTGTCCAGTACAGTGGTGTTGAAGCCAGTGTCCACGAGGACAGAGCTGTGATAGGCCTAGGTCAGCCCACTGGTTTAGTCTGACTGACATTAATGGCTTCAAAACAGTGATTAATAACAGCAGTTCTCTTGAATAATGGACGGGGACGTGTGTGTGTTTTCAAAAATGTCTTGATGTGTGTGTGTGTGTGTGTGTGTAGTCAAGTCAAGTCAAGTCAAGTCAAGTCAGATGTTTATTTCCAGATGGTACATTGAATAAGCAATGCATTTGCTTTTTTTTCATCAAACCATCTATCTAGGAACAAAACACAACTGGATCAATAATATTATCTAACTACATTATTACCATAACCAATAAAAATAATACAACTAACTCCAAAAGAAAAATAGAAACAGAGAGGAAAAAGAAGAAGAAAGAAAACACACACACACACACACACACACACACAGACCAAAACCCTGTGTGTGTGTGTGTGTTCAAGAACATCTTGGTTTGAGAGACTCAGTTATCAGTAGGTTTATATTTTGTTCCCTTGTTTGAACATTTAAGAGGTGTGTGTGTGTGTGTGTGTGTGTGTGTGTGCGCGTGCTCAAGAACGTCTTGATTTGAGAGACTAGTCATTACTAGGTTTTTACTGTGTTTGCTTGTTTGGCTAAAGTGAACGCTTATGATATGTGTGTGTGTGTGTTGAAAATTCAGAGAGGAAATGGTCTTGATCTTGTAATTTGTGTACTCTCTCTCTCTCTCTCTCTCTCTCTCCTCTCTCTCTCTCTCTCTCTCTCATTATCCTCGATATATAAAAAAAAAAGTCAAAAAGTCATAGTATTGGTTTCAGTGTCTCAATCAGTCCCATTGTTTCTGTCTCTATCTGTCTGTCTGTTTCTGTATGTGTCTCTCTGTCTTTCACTACAGTGTACTTGCTGGCTGTCTGTGTCTCTTTCCGTTGCCAGACTGAGGAGTGACCATGTTGTGTTTTCCAAATATTATTGTAAGTGAATCATATTCGACACTACCCCCCCCCCCCCCCCTCTCTCTCTCTCTCTCTCGCGCGCGCGCGTGTGTGTGTGTGTGTGGAGACTGGAACACTGAGAAATCAGAGCACTGCGTGTGGTGACAGAGTATGAGACAGGCTAAGGGTCACCCCCTCCTCTGTCTAAAATGACTCAGTGTGGTCAGTGCTCACTGGAAGCTGTTACACAGACTGTAGGCCGAGAAGTGATTCAGTGGACCCATGTGTGCCCAACATCATTCTCACTTGGGGTAGGGCTTCCGGGTCTTTAATTGACTGTTTCGAAACTCTTACGAAGACAATGCCTTAGCTCATTTATATGACCCCCCCCTCCCCCCCCCCCCCCCCACCCAACAACAACAACCCAAAAAAAATCCCCAAACAACAACCAAAAGCACCCCCCATAAAAAACCGAAAAACCAAAAGTTAAAAACAACAAAAGACTCCCACATACACAAAAACACCAGGATTTTGTTGCAGTATGTAGGAATAATTATTTTTTTAGAGGTGAATGACTGTTTAGGGGTCCATCTCACACACACACACACACATACACACACATGAGCCTAATGGGCTCTCACATCACAAAGGGCACACAAGCCACATAAATCATAGGCAAGTCCCATTGTTATCTTGTTATAGTAACTTTCGAAACAATCATGATGCGAGCACGGTGTTGGCATGAAGGTGATAAACACCAGAATTAACCAGGCCATCCCAACTAGGTCATTGTCAGTGAGAGGAGGCCCTTTCCACATTCACTTGGGGGTAGGCTACACAACAACGTAGCAGGCTGAACATGTGAAAGCCTCGTGCAGACGACAACAGTTGATTGGCTAAGCCATGACTCCAGCCGCCACACCTCCTTTCCGATTGGTTGGCACGCTTCTCTCACGTGAACAGTATGGCGATGGTAGCCTTGATCTCATTGAGAAAAAGTATTTTCTAGCCTACTGGCAAGCTGATCATGCTGTCACTTTCGGGAGCGAGACGGGGCAGTCGAGAAATCGTGAGTGGGGAGCTACTTCAAGTGAAATGATTGACTGAAGTTTGTTTCTATAAGCTGTAACACAAGAAGTGAGTACTCGATCGCCATACCGGCATCTCTCTCTCTCTCTCTCTCTCTCTCTCTCTCTCCAGTCATGGTTCATCCCAAGATCTCAATAATCATGTATCACGCAGCTTGAAATGTTTCGTAACAAATGAATAAAAGCAGCATATCAGATTGGTGAGAAATCGTGGTTTAGTGACGATGGTGATGATACAGAATGTAGTTGAAATTAAAAACATGGTTTCCCACGTAGAATATGATGTAATACTAATGATAGGCCAGCCCACAACAGTAGCTGTAGGTTAGTAGGTAACTATCACAGTATCTGTTGTGTGTCTTCTGGAAGCGTTGGCTAGACTGGTTATTGTAGAAGACATTATGATGACGAACATTGTCTCAGGACGAACATATTTAGATAACAAATAAATGAATGGTAATTCTGTTTTATGGTAATGCTGTAAATTGACAACAGCCTGTTGGTAATTAAACCACAGGTCATAATGCTGAATTAAAAAAACAACAGAAAATGGTGGGGGGGGGGGGGGGGGGGGGGGGGGATGCAGAGAATTAAAAGACAAAACTGTAATGTGTGCTGGGATGGAATTGCAGGGTGGTTAGAACATCAGACTTAAACCCAGAGGACTGTTTTCAGTCTCACTTGAACGGTTTATGAATTAATGACTTTCACATTAGGAACAGAACATTGCCTTTGCCACCAACACAATTCCTCTGTGCACATGAAATTTATAATATCATTATTAAGATGTTCTGGATGAACTAAGGTTCAGTATCACACTCACATTTTGTTACCATAAGAAAAAACACATCAACCATTTGGTGAAGAGTAAGCCAGCTAGGGCCATTGGCATGAAGAACTTGAGCATGTCATTGGGTCAGCATGCAGTCTGCATTCTCAGGACAGGGAGACTTCACTTGGTCATCATGCCCAAGACCTGTTGCCTGATAGGCCTATGTTCTGTGCAGTGCCTCTCTGACTTCTCAGGAAGTCATAGTAGAAGTCAAATCTTCATTAGTGTGTGTGTATTTGTGTTAATGACCATTCAGTAGGCAGTGTCGCTGAAACATTTTTACTGTTTTCAGATATGTTTAAAACATGGAAGAAAATTACCATTGTCATCATCATTATGAATATGTTTGTTATTATTATGTTGTTAAGTGTTATCAGTATTATTAATATTATGACATAATTGACTTTGCATGTTGTGTGTGTGTTTGTTCAAATGTATGCAAGTGATATTGTGTTGTATTAGAACTGTTTGTTGCACACACACACACACACACCACACACTATGGGTGCACTGCACACACACACACACACACACACACAGACAATGACAAATTGTTTTATTTCAAGGATAATGAATAAGCACCCGTGTGCTTTTTTACATCCAGTCCCCGCCCTTAGGGATATATATGATAATAAAATAAAATAAAGCCCATAGCAATACACTTACACAGTATAAGGAAACACAGTATAAGGAAACAATATCTACACAAAAGGGAGAGAGAGGGGGGGGGGGGGTGGCAGGTAGTTCTATAGGAAATGGGAGTGGCAAGAGATATGCCCAGTCAGGATAATTGCAGGGGTACCACTTCAGTAAGCCCTATGGCTATAGGCTAGGCCTAGGCTACCTACTTCCTCTTCATGTTGTAGGCCTAGGCCCCATGCCGTCTTTAGCCTATCTACAAAGGCTGTCTGCCGAGAGAGTGTTTGCGTGCAAATCGACCTTGAACTTGACTGTGAAAGAAATTAGCACACGTGATTGACAGAGCTATTGTCGTGAACTGTTGAACACGGTGGTTCATTCTGATTATTCAGCGGCTTTGTGAAAGAAGTTTACGGGACGGTTGATAATCAGAACACACGGTGTCCGGCGTTTGGATAGAACTGCGCAGCAGTAGCTTAAATGACCTTTTTGACTGCTACTGGGTCATGCACAACCTCTGACCTATTCCCCTGCCGCGCGCAGGTTAGGCCTATCGTCAAAGGGAGGCAAGCCATGGACTGAACACTGTCCAGGAGAAGTCACATCTTTCAGAATGAATCAGCGATTCAAATAGCTAAGATTGATAACCGGCAGTCCTCATATCTGTTCAGAGTGGATTACTGTAGGGTGGAAAGTGATAGGAGCGGTGGTCGCCGTGTTGATTAGCGCTGAGTGGAGTGAAAACGAGTTGACAAGTGTTGTGTGTGTGTTAGCACGGCCTTCAACTTGGCAAGGGTTATCCTATTGCACTGTAGGCTCAATGATCAGCCGACAGCAGGAAGGTAAACAGTGTTGTGTTCAGTGATCGTTGTGGCGGAGGAGGGGTGGTGAAATTTCATGTCATCGTGTGTCTGATTGTAGTGGTGGCGACTGCACATGGTAAGCTAAGATACAGGCATGTTCAGAAATGGATGGAAAAGGAGCCAAATGTTATGATCGATGTGTCAGCTCACGAGCCCCATGTAAATATTATGGGCGTGTACCTTATGCCATTCTGGTCAAATTGATCAGAAGGTTAGGGCATACAATCAATGATCATCATGTTTGTGCATACATGTGTGGACAATGATGTTGAGGATGATAATAGTGATCATAATGAATCATTAAGGATGCTGATAATAAAAAGACTGACAATAAATAATAATACTTTTAGTATACTATAATCTATATACTATATAGTCTATACTACTACTACTGGCTTGACATTTCACCCCCTGTTCCCCCCCCCCCCCCCCCCCCTTCCACTTTTCATTGCCCCAACATTTATATTCTGAAATACATAGCCTGCATTTTACGTGTAACTAATCTGTAACAATGCACTCATAATACACAATAACATGTACTTTATGACATCCACCACATTCATAATACCCACCACACAAAACACACTCGCGTGCACACACACACACACAAACATACACAACCCAATGCAATGCAACATAATGCAACACAACAAACACAACACACACACGCACACACACATACAACACACACACACCACACCACAACACACAGTGGCCACACCACCCCCCCCCCCCCCCCCCCCCCCCCCCCCCCCCCCCCCCCCCCCCCCCCCCCCCCCCCCCCCCCCCCCCCCCCCCCCCCCACCCACCACCACACCACCCCACACCGCCAACCACACCACCACACACACCACACCCACACAACCCCACCACCACCCACCACACCACACCACACACCACACCACACAACACACCAACCACACCACACGCGCACACACACCACCACACACACACCACACCACACACAACCACCACACACACACAAACACCAACACACATACTCACAACCAACACATGACAACCGCACGCTGCGCACGCACATCCCTAACACATAAACCAGCACGACTACAACACTGAAGTTCACTGTGACACAGTGGACGGAACTGTTGTCAGGCAGCCTCGCCTTAGATGACTGAAGATTAGCTGATGTCATTCAGCTGGCACTGATTTGCATGGTGAAATTCAGACATCTGTCTGTGTCTTCTTCTAGCTGTCTGATGTCTAAGCTCTTGTATTCACTGTATGTGTTTTTCAGGCTGTGTGCATTTCAGGTCTGTGTGTATTTCAGGCTGTGAGTGTTTCAGTGTGGATTCAGGCTGGTGTTTTGGTAAGTTGTGTAATGATTTCAGGCTGTGTGTGTTTTAAGCTGTGTGTAATTTTAAGGCTTGTGTGTATCACTGATGTGTTTGTTTCAGGCTGTGTATTTCAAGGTTGTGTGTGTATTTCAGGCTGTGTGTGTATTTCATTTTCAGGCTGTGTGTATTTTAAAGCTTTGCATATTTCAGGCTGTATGTATTGTATTTCATTTTCAGGCTGTGTGTCAACTTCAGACTTGGTGTATTTCAGGCTGGGTGTGTTTCAGTGGTGTGTATTTCAGGCTGTGTGTGTGTTTCAGGATATGAAGTGTGGGCGGTGTGTAAATTGTAATATTCAGGCTGTGTGTATTTTAGGCTGTGTGTATTTTAAGGCTGTGTGTGTACTTCAGGCCATGTGTTTTTCAGGCTGTGTGCATTTCAGGCTGTGGTTTTCAGGCTGTGAAATGTGGGCTGTGGTTTCAGGCTGTCTACTTTCAGGCTGTTGGTGTTTTTTTCAGGCTGTGTGTATATTAAAGGGTGTGTAATAAACTATTTCTTCAGGGTGTGAAATGTGGGTGCTGTGTGTAATTTAAATGTGTGAAATGTGGGCTGTGTATAACATTTAAATGTGTGAAATGTTGGCAGTATATGACAGGATGTGAAATGTGGGCTGTGTAATTTTAGGAATGTTGATCTCTATCATATATTTATTAGAAATTTTCTTTCTGTAGAATTTTGCCAGGCATAGCCTGTGCTGCTATGACCTAGAGCTTTCTTATTATAACATACAGTTCGTAGAGCTCTAGGCAAATGAACTAGCACAGTTATTGTAAACAAGCCAGCAGGAAAAAGAAAGTCAGAACCCGTGTTCAATCTGGGCACTGCACCCCCTTCAGCCATATTTCTGGCAGTAGTGCTAGACTCCAGCCTGTGTCCTTCAGCTGTACAGCACACTGCACCAGATGGTGTGTATGTCTGCCACCCCTGCGTGCATGCACACAGACAGTATCACTGCTTTCAGGGTTTTACTGGCATGAGACCAAACTCTGCCAGCAAAGCTTGTATACATGCACATTTATATATATATGTATGATACTTGCCTGCAATCTCTCTCCAAAAATAAATTGTATGATAGCACTGTGCTTTACAGCAGGATTCAGGTTTTTGGAGAGAGGAAAAAAATAGGTAACAAATTGTTAGCAACATAAAGAACTTACCCCCCCCCCCCTTTTTTTTTTTCAAATTAAAAGCCACACTTTTGGTACTCTGTTGCTCATACTTGAGTCATGTGTAACTATTGTGTGGATGTGCGGTGTAAAAAAAAAAAAGGTGATAAAAAAAAAGAAGTTATTTCATGGGTAATGTAATGTTTTGGGGGCTATCATATCTATTCTGTTTAAGCTGGTAATCTTACTTCACTTGAAAGACTTTTTTAATACTGTGTGTTTTGTATGGCGGTTGACAGTTCAATAATATACTTTTGTCATTTCAGTCTGTTCAGGGAAAGAAAGGATTAATGTACAGACTTCAGGGATTGGGCTACATGTGTAGTCAGAAAGCCCAAACTAAAACCTCACTATGTAGTTCACATGTCTTGCTCTTTGTTCATTTGCTTCTTGTTTGTGTGGGTGTTTTGATTTGCTGAATTGAATCTTGTGAGGATGACACATTGAATTTAACAATTAATGAAACTGTGATTTATCAAGCTTGTAAAAATTTCACACCCATCGGCTTACACTTCTCACAAGAGTTGGTGTATTACAGATTTGAGTATATATAGTTAGTACTGAACTGACACCCTACAGTCAAACAGTTCAGTGATACAACACTTAACTGACAACTGATTGCCTATAGTCAACTGACTGCCTATACTGGCTATAGGCAACTGACTGCCTATACTGGCTATAGGCACCTGACTACCTATGTACTACAGTCAACAGTAGTGGTGATGATGATAACACTGAACTGACTGCCTTCAGTCAACTGACTGCTTAATACTGTAGGTATACTAGTGATGATGACATGTGTGGTGGTGATGATGATGACATGTGTGGTGGTGATGATGATGACATGTTTCCTGGTGATGATATGTGTGGTGGTGATGATGACATGTTTCCTGGTGATGATGACATGTTTGGTGGTGATGATGATGATGACATGTGTGGTGGTGATGATGACATGTTTCCTGGTGATGATGACATGTTTGGTGGTGATGATGATGATGACATGTGGTGTGGCTGTGGCAGACTGTCCAATGTTGGATGTGGCCTGCACTCACTGCCCCTCAGCGACCATGACCTCGGTGGACTGGACGCCCTACCTGCTGGCCAGCAGCCCCCCCAGCTCCAGCCTGGAGTTCCACAGCTACTCCTTCGCCTCCAGCGGCTACCAGCACTACCCCCCGCTCTCCACCTTCCCCTCGCCCGACACGCCCGCCGACAGGGAACAAGGGACGTCAGTGGTGTCGTCGTCGTCGTCGCGGCGGCGCGGGCAGCGGCCGTTGAAGCCGATCATCGTGCGGGCGGACAGCGACGGGGAACAGTCGTCGGGGAACACGTCGGAGGGGGAGGGTTCCAGTCCCAGCAGCCCCTGCTCCCCCGGGCGCGTTCGCAAGCACGTGTCGTTTGCCGACTGCTGCGGCAAGGCGCTGGCGGAGGTGCGCATCATGTCGGAGCCCTCGGACCACCCCCCCAACCTCAACCCCGAGATCTTGGCGTCCTTGACCCAAGGGGCGCAGGCCAAGGTCACGGGCAAGCCGCCCTTGCGGCTGACCTTTCCGCAGCCGGCCTCGGATTACCTGGCCTTCAGAGACCGGATCGAGCAGAACATGGTGAGTCTGGAGAACGTGCTGCTGAAGGACTACAGTGTGGCGGGCACCATCAAGGTGAAGAACATCGCCTTTGAGAAGAGCGTCTTTGTGCGCATCACCACCAGCTCGTGGGAGCGGCACCAGGACGTGGGGGCGCTGTACGCGCCTCGCCCCGGGGACCTCCCAGGCCGCCCCTCCTGCCACGACACCTTCACCTTCCAGTTCGATGTGCCCCCCAAGTCCGACACGTCCAAGCGGGTGGAGTTTGCCGTCTGCTTCGACAGCGGGGCCCGGCAGTTCTGGGACAACAACGGGGGAGCCAACTACGGCATTGTGTGGGAGACTTTCGAGGAGCCGGCGGTGGTGGTGGCGCCGCCGGTGGTTGCCTCCCCTGTGGGGGCTGTGCAGAAGAACGGTTCTCTGGTCTTCGGCCCCTCCTCCTCACGGACTTTGCCTGTTGGCATCACGTGGACACCTCCACGCCGTATTACTGACCTGTTGTCGTTTCGTTGTGACGTTCTGAAGTGGGGGACAGGTCTGGTCTCTGTTGTAAAATCTGAAGCCTTTTTTTTGGGATTGCTCTTTCAGCCCCCCCCCCTATGGGGGGATGCGTCTTTGTCTCCCCCTCTTCCTCCTTTCCTACACTGCAGTCAGTCAGTCTAGAAGCGCCGTGCTGATGGATAGCTGCAGTGGTGCAGCCCCTGTCGCTCCTGTGACCGTCCACAGGCGGCTCTATGTAGTGGCAGCACACTTCAGGTCAGGCATTGTAGCTGCAGCAGGTGTGTGTGTGTGCGTGCGTGCATGCGTCACACACACAGAATCACACTGAGGTAGAAAACAACAATGCGCATACAGTCGACAAGACGGACTGACTCACACACACACGCCACAGTTCTGATCCACAGGAGCAGGGCTGTGTGGTAGTGTGAACACGAATCAAAGCCACGCAGAACATGAGCTCTTCTGCAAGAACAGAGCAGAAGTGCTCGGCGCGACCCAAAGTATAAGCAAGAACGGCATGTTGGCTATTCTCACTACAGAGTGAGAGTGGTTGCTTTGCTCCCCAGCATCCCCAAAGTCGGAATGCGGTTACCCTAGTGGTAGGTTCAAAACGGCCGCATATACGCAAAATCTCACCTTGGTGAACCTTGGAGCTCTAGCCAAGGAACGAGAAATAAAACCCCAAACCCTCTGCCTGACAAGCATATAGCAGCTTGTTCATCTTTGGACACATCTGTGTATGGGTATAATGGGTGTGGAGAGTCAGGGCTTCAGTCTGTTCAGTGCTCACTGTTCTTGCGGTACGCTGTCCCTGGTAGTGGGGTCAACTGCCGTACAAGAACAGAGCTCTGGTCAGTAGAGCACTGGTCAGAGCAGTGATGGACACTAACTAAGTATGATGGCACACAGCAACACAACACAGCACAGAACAATGCAGTACACGGGCAAAACAGTTTCTCACACACACACACACACACACACACACACCACACACACACACACACACACACACAGTTTTCACTCTGGGACAGGATAGTGATTCATGCAGTCGTGTGAGTGGAGTATGTTTTGGTGGTGTTTCTTTTTTTTTCTCTCACACTTCTGTATACATGTATATATGTATGTATATGTATGTATAATACATGTGTCAACTTTTGTACAGTTGGTGGTCGAATCAAGGATGTGGGTGTGGGTGTTCAATTTTCCTCATAGTGATCTGTGATACGTATTATATGTTTTTTGTTGTTGTCTCCTGTCCTGTGAGTTTTTTGGAATGTGTTGTCGTTTTTTTGACTCCCCAGTTCTGATGACTTTGTTATGTGTTTCAAACAATTGACAATACTAGTGGTTGTTATCCCTCCCCCTATCTCCTCTCCACCCCCACCCCCCCAAAATAAAATACAAAAAAGAAACCAAGCCCTTCACAACCCCCCCCCCCCCTTTAAAATAAAAAAGAAACGAACAAAAAAATGACACTGTGCCAGTTTGGAATGGCAGATATATATCTGAAGCTGACGTGACATGTATTATGTAAATGTAGAGAACTGAAAGTCGCGGAATATCTGGATTCAAAACTGGTCATGTCATGCACGAGTCGGCTACTCAACTAGACTTTATTTATTATTAACACAATGATTTAAATAAAGACGTGTTGAGTAACTGAAACGAACAGAAAAATGAACAAGCCTTTGTGGCGGTAACATGATGAACAAACAACCCCCCCCCCCAAAAAAAAAAAAAGAACAAAAGGAAGAAGAAATGTATGTTTATATATCTTGTTTGTCAAAGGATGGAAAGGGTGTCATTTTAGGCCTGTCTCGGAAATCGGAATGCGGTTGCCTTAATAGTGAGGGGGAATAAAACGGTTGTGTATGCGAAAATCTCACCATTGGTGAACCTCGGAGCTCTAGCTGAGGAATGAACCCCCCCCTCCCAAAATTTTGACCTGGTACTTCAGGTCATTTAAAAAAACCCAACTTTAAACAGGAATCTATACAAATGCAAATTTGGGTTGGATAAGCTAGAGCATCAAATGCATGAATGGTCGGCAGTTAAGATGTGGGTTTGAGTCTGGTGTTTTCTGTGCAAATGGATTTTTTCTCCTGGAGGTAATTTTAAATTTGATTCTGTTCCTCTGAAAAATCCTTTGGATGAAACTTACTTTGGTTTGACTAATGGTCCAAGGTTCACCGATGGTGAAATTTCGCGTATGCGACCTTTTTGGCCCACTATGAAGGTAGCCCCTTTTCTAACTTTTGGGATGTGATGAAACTAGAAATAGTGTTGGATAGATGGAGGTTGTGTGTGTGAATTTGTGCAGAGTGTCTTGGCACACGTTGTGGAAGTGTAGGCCGGCATGGATGATGAGTATACCCAGCATGCACTGTGTGATCTGCAGAGGGATGGGCTCCATCATTTTAACTTGCTCAAAGTACCACTGAAAGTTTTGTTTTCAGTGCTCATTGTCCCAGTGACTCCCCAGAAAGTTAAGAAGGAAGTTAAATCGGTTCGCAATTTTGTGCGCACATGTATGTGAACTTGTCTTCTTCTGGTGGTGGTGGTGGTGGTATGTGGTGTGATGACGTACTGTGAAAGTGAAGGGGTGGGGGGAGAAAAATGTAGTTGTGTCCTTTTGTTTTTGTGAGTAGACATTGTATAGAATTCAGCACATGTGGTCTACCCTTCCCACACTTCTGTTTTCATTTTTATTTTCTAGAGATATTTATGCTACCCTAGCGCTGTGCTGTCTTACCTCCCCTGCCCTCTCTCTGAACCCAGCACTGCCATGATCTGATCTTGTGAAGGAGTCGTGTATCAGTTCACGCCAACTTCTTCACTTGAAGTTTTCATTGCTCTCTTTGTTTGTTTCGTTTGTCGCTCTGTTGACTTACAAACAGGTCATTCGTCAACCGGGGAGAAAATATTATAATATCAGAAGAATTTATAACTCCTTCATTAAAATATATATTTATATATATATTTCTTGAAATTGAGTAGAAAGAAACAGATTTTGATTTTACATTTATATAAATTTTGCCCCCAAAAGATGACCTGAACAAAAAATCTCAGGTTTTGCCAGTTTGTTACTGGTTTACTTACTTGTCAACAAAACGGACAAATTTGGAATCGCGCCACACTTGTGTTGATGTTCTCTGGCTTGTCTAATGTCACTGATAGTGAAGAGACGTAAAATTTGAAGAAGGAACGAACAAAAATCGTCTGGTGGATGTCAGTGATGGCACTGTTTATCTCCAGGTGAAGTCGGATGCGCTGGGCCTGATTTGTCAGGCGCTTATCGGCAGCGCATTGCATTTTCGCTCATATGACAGACAACAGTAGTTGCTGTCTGAGCGTTTGAGGACGAAGAAGAGGAAGATCTTCAGGCAGAGAGATGTGTGCAGGTCAGAGTTGACAAAAAGGGAATCCATTTTCCCTACAGTATTTCTTTCGTTCTTTCTTTTTTGGGTGTGGGAGGGGGGGAAGTTAAAAGATGTCTGCCTTGTATCATCATGCCTGAGAACCGTGAGTTGTTCAACTGTGTATGTATGTGTGTAAGGAGAATCGTGTATACGTTACTGATGTATACATGTGTGTGTTCAGGGTCAACTCAGGAATGGCGTCTCCCTGAAGTTGATGGTCGTTCTTGCCAGTATTGAAGTTTGTCCTCAACAGCCAGCTAGACTCCAGATGCGGTGGATATTATGAACAAGAAAAGAGTTGCTTTAGTGTTATGTAAAGAAATGTTGCTGTAACGTATAAAGGAAAAGTTGCTGGATTTTATATCAAGCAGTTAAGATATACCTATGATATTTTGTGAAACTCTCCCTTATGCCCCACCCCTGCCCCAGCTTTAAAAAAAAAAGAAAAAGAAAAATGCACCGGACAAAAGCAACCCACCCCCCCACCCCCACCCCCCTCACCCCCCGACAAAAAACACACTCACACCAAAAAAAACCAACCCCTCAAAAACCCCAACCAAGGAAACAAATGATAAGAATACTCCCCTCCTCCAACCCCCTCCTCAAATAAAAAACACAAAAAACAATACCCCCACCCCCCCCCCCCAAAAAAAAAAAGAAAAAAAAATGTAGAAAAGAAACCAAAAATAGAAAAAAACAAAAAGTGAACGTTCGCATGTACGTGAAAGTGACTTTGTGGTTGTCACGCCCTGATTAAAGCTTGCTGGAGAAGACTTGAGGTAACAGCAGTTGAAACCAGTCAGCAGACAGACAGTCAGTCAGTCAGTCAGTCAGTCAGTCAGTCACACCCATGGACTGTGCACAAAGGGCATGGTTGCTGTTTGTTTTCCCCCTGTCTTCCTCTGTACTGTGGTAGACAACTCGGCTACACCACAGAGCAACTTGTTCCCTTAACTCACCCAAGGCCTGGAATTCCCTTCCCTCCACAGAGGTAGTCTCTGCATAGACCTGAGGGCCTTTGGTTTTCAAGCGACCCAGACCATCTTCGTCAACAGACATCACATGGTGGATCGGTGGTCTAGAGGTAACGCGCCTGTCTAGAAAGCGAAAAGTCCGGGTCGGAACTGTGTGGTGGTTCGATCCCCGTTTGGGCCCGAAACTTTTCCCCCATCCATTAGATCATGAGTGGTGGTCTGGGTGCTAATCTATCGGATGAGGCGATAAACTGAGGTCCCGTGTGTTACATATAATTATTTAGCGCACGTAAAAGAACCTACAGCAACAAGAGAGTTGTCCCTGGCAAAAATCTGTAGAAGAAAGCTGCTCTGATAGGGAAAGAAATACAGTTGCAAACAGGAAAAGAAAAAAAGGGTGACGCTGCTCTTGTGGCGATGCGCTCTTCCCAGAGAGAGCAGCCTGAATTTCATGCAGAGAAATCTGCCGTGACAAAGTGGAATGAATAAATAATGAATAAGTAAGTAAGTAAATAAATAAGTAAATAAATAAATAACTACAATCACACCTCACTGGTGTTCCTTCCTCCCTTTATGACTGTCGGTGCCAAGCCATAGGTCTCCTTGAGTGAAAAGCTTCCAAGAAGGGATGAGTGAGAGCTCAGGAGCTGCACTGAGAGCTGTGTGTATAGATCTTTCTGTGGGGCTTTCAATTTCAAAGGAGTTCTCTTAGCTACGCCCCTCTCCCTCCTTCCCCTCCCAACCTTTGTCATTTTGCGTTCTTGAAGATAAATTGTGTTGTTATCTCCCCTCTGTGTGTGTGTGTTCTGTGTGTGTGTTTGTGTGTGTGTGTTTTGTGTGTGTGTGTGTTGTGTGTGGTAACGTGAACATACTGTGTTATTATCTCCTGTGTTGTGTGTGTGTTGTGTTGTGTTGTAATATGAACCTGTATTCATGACGATGTTGTTTAAGTGTAGTGAGCAGTGTTGTGTGTGTGTTTGGTGTTGGACGTTGTCTGTCGCATTATTATTATTGTTTTTATTATTACTGTTATTTTGTTACGGTTCTTCTCCCGTCTCCCCCAGTTGTCAATATTGTGCTGTAGCGATCGATATTTCTCTTCTCCTCAATTGTCCCTGAGGTTGGTTTAACTGGGGTGTGTGATATGGTCAGTGACCTCCCTGATGCCAGTATCTTTGTCTGAGGGAAAAATGCAGATGTTGTGTTGTGCTTTTGTGGTTTGTTTCTGTTGTAAGAGAAGACAGCTGGTGGTGACTGCATTTGTTTGACACTGTATGTACTCAAGTGCAGGCTATACCTCTCTGGGTTTTGGTCCAATCTTGATGAAGGCAGGTATTGTTGACTTAAAACACATACTGCACACATATATATTGGATAATGCTGTATATGAGAAAATGCTGTGTGCATTGACATGTAGGACACAGGCCAGTGCGCACAGGTATGCACATACACATGCCAATTTACATATGTACATTTATCCTAAACAAAAAGAAAAGTATATGTCTTGTTCTGAATATTTGGTGAAAAGTGATGATGGATTACTTAACACTTGTGTGAATGATATAACGAAAGACTTTAGTTTTGAAAAACAAGAAGTCTCTGTTCATGTGGGGTTTTGTTTTAAAGATAAAGTTTGTATTCTGACAAAGCATCAGTTATTCATTTTTGGGGGGGGCAATTTCGTTGGGTTTTTGTACATATATGCTCATGAGTTTTGTGATTACAGAAAAGAAAAAAAATCACTGAAAGCTTTTTGTCGTGATGAGTATTGTGGATAAACTTTATTACAGTGAGCGATACTGAAATTTAGTGAAGATATTTCCTGAGTCTTTCATATCAATAATTTGGATTATATTTTTTGGGGGGACTGTGTACATAATATATATATAAATATGATATTATGAATAATGTAATACTAAAAAAAAAAAAAAAAAAGTGTGTGCAGCAACTTGTACAGAACAGAACGTATCGCATGTAGCGGCTAAGTGTGCAGCGTTGTGTGTAACGTGTGCTCCAAGTGTAAGTGTCAAGTGTATCTGTGGAGCCGTTGTACATAGTGACAGTTCTGATGCAGCTTATGCATATTGTATGTACCCAGGCAAGCAGCAACTAGTTGTACAGGCGGACACTGCAGTCTGCACACGAGGTGTGTGAGGGGATGGAGGCGTGGGATGTAACTGTCACCAGTGCAATGTGATGCGATGCGATGTGATGTGGATGTTTGTGGTTATGGATTGTGACATGTATGCATTATCGGCAGGATGGTCCCATCAGGTATTATATTATATATTGACGACATTGTTGACGATGTTGTGTGCTCGCCCGGTGTGTTTATGCGCACGCACAGACATGACTGCAAGAAGAAGCGATCATACGCATGCACACACACACACCCACATGCACTTTCCCCCCATCATCATCATAACAACTGATTCCTGTACCTCTACCTTTGTGCGCTTATGACTAAAAGCATGCGCGCGCACACACACACACACACACACACACACACACACTTACACTCACTCTCTATCTCTCACTCACTCTCTCTCATAAATTATACATATATACACATGCACACATATATGCAATTGCATGCACACTCAAAACACACACAACACACACACTACTGGCCCCCCCTCCCTCCTCTTCCCCCCTCCCCCTCCTCTTCCCCCCCTCCCCTCCTTCTTCCTCCCCCCTCACCCTCACATGATCTGTGCCGGTGCCATAGCGATGATGGGGTGAGTGGTCAGGGTGTTAGTCTTGCTGTGAAAACTGGTGGAAATTCATCTGAAATAAATGGTCATGAATATGAACGATTTGCTTTTGGAGTAGGTGTGTACGTATGTGTGTGTTGTGTGTGTGTGTGTGTTGTATATGTGTGTGTAGTGTGTGTGTGTGTTGTGTGTATGTGTGTATGTGTGTGTATGTGGTGTGTATGTGTGGTGTATGTGTTGTTGTGTATGTGTGTGTGTGAATATGTGATGTGCATATGTTTTTCATGGATGTTGTGGGAGTGCATGCATGCAATGCATGCATGCGTGTGTGTGTGTGTATGTGTGTGATACAGTGTTGTATGGTACAGCATTGTTGTAATGTTATGTTTTGCATTGTATAATGAAGACGTACAGTGACAGACCCCCCAGCAAGACATGGAGGCTGCTGTCTGTGGGGAAAGCATGTCACCACCAGTTATTACCACCAGCAGTCGTTCTCTAACTTCCCTCTCACACCACTCCATTGGTCCCCTTACTGATGGCCAACCGTTTGCTAACACACACACACACACACAAACAACACACTACACACACACACCACACACACACACACACACACACAAACACACACACACACTTGCACATGTTAAAACCTGTTCTGCTTTTTGCAAGAGTAGGTCATTGTGTGCTGGTGAAAACATGACAAAATTTACAAAACCGATTGTACACAGGGACTGATTGGAAGAAAGCACACGAGTGTTTATTCCATTACTCGAAAAAAAGGTAAATGACAAAAATAGTACACACACCACACACAAATGTTATTCCAACTATCCTTGAAATAAAAAAAAAAAATAAGTACAATATACGAAGATAAAACACACACACACACCATGCGTACGCTCGCCGCGCGCGCGACACACACACACACACACACACACACACACTCATCAATAAATGTTTTCCTTCTCAAGAGATGTTGTTCTGCGTTTTGCAATGCAAGGGAAGCAACCATCTCCTCCCTCGCTTTGACGCCATGAGGAAGACGCTCAGTAAGAATAATCATTATATCGAGATTCGTGTTATGTATGATCCCAGAAAATAACTAGATGATGATGATGATGATGATGATGATGATAATGATGATGATGATGATGATGATGAGGATAATAATAATAATAACAACAACAACAACAACAACAATAATAATAGTAGTAGCAGTAATAATAATAATCATCATCATCATCATCAACAACATCCCGTTTGGGCCCAAAACTTTTCCCCCATCCATTAGACCATGAGTGGTGGTCTGGGCGCTAGTCTTTTGGATGAGACGATAAACCCAGGTCCCGTGTGTTACACATAATTATTCAGCGCACGTAAAAGAACCCACGGCAACAAGAGAGTTGTCCCTGACAAAATTCTGAGAAAAAAGTCACTCTGATAGGGAAACAAAAACATCTGCAGACCAAAAAAAAATTCGGTGGCGTTGTCCTTGTGGCGACACGCTCTCCCCGGGGAGAGCAGCCTGAACTTCACGCAGAGAAATCTGCCGTGACTTAAAGTGGTATGAATAAATAAATAAATAAATAAATAAGTAAATAACAACACCAATAACAATAATGCTAACAATAGTGGTCAGATTCAGGGCAGGAATCGCTGAGTACATGAAAGTGCTCAGTGGACGGGACAGCCTGGTGGTGAGAGTGATGTATTCGTGATCTGCAGACCCAGGTTCGAATCCCGTTCAAGATTATTTTTCCTCTGGAGTTAACATCAGTGCAGACTCCACTCTCCCCAAAAGTCTTACGGATGAGACTATAAACCGAGGCCCCGTGTGCGAACGCACGCAGAACATCTTGCGCACACGTTAAAAACCTGTTCCACTTTTCGGAAGAGTAGGCCATTGTGTGCCGGTGGGAAGGGATGGCAAAACTGCATACACACGGGGACAGGATGTAAAAGAAAGCACATGAGTGCTGATTCCATTATCCTGGAAATAAAAGAATACAAGAAAATAATAGAAAAATAAATAGTTTAGCCTCATCTTGTAGCTGTAGTGACAAGTTGGCCATCTGTTTCACAGTCATTCATTCACCTTTAAACAAACACAGCCTCCAGTCTGCTATTAGTGTACATATAATATATGTATTTGACGAGAGAATAAAGACAAATATATTGTGGTGGGCTAGGAATGAATCATTCCTCTCTTTTAATCGGCCACATACGCACTATACTCTGCAGGAGACATGTCAGCGCAGTTTACAAGTAAAGGGAGGTAAACAAGTTCGCTTCGCCCTCTTTGAAGATATTTTCTTTTGCTTCCCTTGGTCCATTGTCCTCTTTTTCTCGTCTTTCTTCCAATACTGCGACCCCCCCTCCCCCCCCCCCCTCTTCTTTTTAGAGAGAAAAAAATGTTAAAAAGCTATTTATTGATGTGTGTTTTTTTTTAAAGCTACCCCAGCTTCTCTATACTGCCTCTCCATCAATATTCCCCTCCTTACCCTAAAAAGAAGGTGGACAGAACAGCCTGGTGGTCAGTGATGTATTCGTGATCCCCTGACCCAGGTTCGAATCCCGTTCAAGATTATTTTTCCTCTGGAGTTAACATCAGTGCAGACTCCACTCTCCCCAAAAGTCCTTCGGATGAGAATATAAACCGATGTCCCGTGTGCGAACACACGCAGAACATCTTGCGCACACGTTAAAAACCTGTTCCACTTTTCGGAAGAGTAGGCTATTGTGTACCGGTGGGAAGGGATGACAAAATTGATAAAATTGCATACACACGGGGACTGGAGGTAAAAAAAAGCACACAAGTGCTTGTTCCATTATCCTCGAAATGAAAGAATTAAAAAGAATAAAGTGCAGCCCCATCTGGTAGCTGTAGTGACAAGTTGGCATCTGTTTCACAGTCATTCATTCACCTTTAAACAAACACAGCCTCCAGTCTGCTATTAGTGTATATATAATATATGTATTTGACGAGAGAATAAAGACAAATATATTGTGGTGGGCTAAGAATAAATTATTCCTCTCTTTTAATCGCCAACAAACTATACTTCACAGTATGTCACCGCAGTTTAACCAGTAAAGATAACAATTCGCTGTGCGCCTCTTGAAGACATTATTCTTTTCTTCCTTGCCATGTCGCTTTCTATCTTCTCACATACTGCTCCCCCTACCCCTTCCTCTCTTTTAGAGAGAAAAAGATGTAAAAAGCCATTACATTTTAAAAAACAACTCCCCTCTCTATACTTCCTCTCCATCATTGTCCCTCCTTCCCCTAAAGGTGACTTTGCCCCTTGGCTTCAGTACAGTTCCCCAAGTTCACCCCAGCTGTAAATGTCCTGCCTCTTTAGGGTCAGGGAAGAAAAGCAAGGAGAGGAAGCGCCGCCTCATATGCTGGCTCCTAGAGAAGTGAAGTCTCTGACGCCTCGCTCCCCTACGAACTTATAGGTTATGGGACTCCTTTACCTTTTTACCTACCCTAAAAAGAAGGTGGACGGAACAGCCTGGTGGTCAGTGATGTATTCGTGATCCGCTGACCCAGGTTCGAATCCCGTTCAAGATTATTTTTCCTCTGGAGTTAACATCAGTGCAGACTCCACTCTTCCCAAAAGTCCTTCGGATGAGAATATAAACCGATGTCCCGTGTGTGAACACACGCAGAACATCTTGCCCACACTTTAAAAACCTGTTCCACTTTTCGGAAGAGTAGGCTATTGTGTACCGGTGGGAAGGGATGACAAAACTGATAAAATTGCATACACACGGGGACTGGAGGTAAAAAAAGCACACAAGTGCTTGTTCCATTATCCTCGAAATGAAAGAATTAAAAAGAATAAAGTGCAGCCCCATCTTGTAGCTGTAGTGGCAAGTTGGCGTCTGTTTCACAGTCATTCATTCACCTTCACACAAACACAGCCTCCAGTCTGCTATTAGTGTATATAAATTATGTATTTGACGAGAGAATAAAGACAAATATTATGTGGTGGGCTAAGAATGAATTATTCCTCTCTTTTAATCGCCACACAGCACTATACTCTGCACGAGGTATGTCACCGCAGTTTACAAGTCTTCTTCAAGTGTCGGTCTGGTCCTGCAGACATCGACGATCATGGCTCTCCATTCTTCCCTGTTCTCGGTCCCTCTCATGAGCTCATCGTTGGTGCCCTCTTTATTCCCCATAAAGAGGGTTTACAAGTAAAGGGAAGTAAACAAGTTCGCTTCGCCCTCTTTGAAGAAATTTTCTTTTGCTTCCCTTGGTCCGTTGTCTGGCTTTTTCTCGTCTTTCTTCCAATACTTCCTCTCTCTCTCTCTCTCTCTCTCTCTCTCTCTCTCTCTCTCTCTCTCTCTCTCTCTCTCTCTTCTTTTTAGAGAGAAGGAGGTAAAGGTAAAGGAGTCCCATAACCTATAAGGTCGTAGGGGAGCGAGGCGTCAGAGACCTCACTTCTCTAGGGCCAGCATATTGAGGGCGGCGCCCATCTCCTCTCCCTCGCTGCTTTACCTTCCCTGACCCTAAAGAGGGCAGGTACCCATTTACAGCTGGGTGAACTGTACTGAAGCCAAGGCGCGCAAACGGTCACCCATCCAACTGGTAACCACGCTCGACGCTGCTTAACTTGGCTGGGGGAAAGCAAGTGCTCCGACCACTGAGCTATCCCGTCCCGTTAGAGAGAAACAAATGTTAAAAAGCCATTTATTGCTTTTTAAAGCTACCCCAGCCTCTCTATACTACCTCTCTATCAATATTCCCCTCCCTACCCTAAAAAGAATGGGGAGGGGATAGTCTGGTGGTCAGTGGTGTATTCGTGATCTGCTGACCCGGTTTCGAATCTCGTTCAAGAGGATTTTTCCTCTGGAGTTAACATCCGTGCAGACTCAACTCCCCCTAAAAGTCCTTCGGATGAGACTATAAACCGAGGTCCCGTGTGCAAACGCACGCAAAACACCTTGCGCACACGTTAAAACCCGTTCTGCTTTTAGGAAGAGAAGGCCATTGTGTGCCGGTAGGAACGGATGACAACATTTACCAAACTGCATACACATGGGAACTGGATGCAAAAAAAGCACACGAGAGCTTAATCCATTATCCTCGAAATAATTATAATAAATAAAATAAAGAAAGAACAAAAGAGAGGAGTGTGGAGTGTTCTCTTTTTGTCTGTTGTTGTTGTTCCTTTATATCAGTTTTTGTGTACCTTCTCTTCAAGTGTCTGTAGGTCAGAGGGGACCTGGGTAACTCACTGCTGAAGCACTTCAGTGTAGCATGGGCGGTAAGGGAGGCAACTGGCCGTGAGCCCGTCACCAGGCTGTTCTGAAACCTTGACAGAATATTCAGTATCTGATCTGGCATCTTCTTCTTTCTTCTTCTTCTTCCTTCTCCTCTCTTCTATCTTCTTCTTCTTCTTTTTCATCTTCTTCTGATCATCATCATCATCTCACATCATCTCATCATCACTATCTCATTCTCTTCTTCTTCTCTCTCCTCCATCATCATCATCATCATCATCATCATCATCATCATCACCACCACACCACCCACCATCACCATCATCACTACACCATCATCACCATCATCATCATCATCACCACCACACCATCATCATCATATCACCACCACCACATCATCACACCACACCATACATCACCACCACATCACCACCACCACCACCATCATCATCACCACCATTACCACCCACCACCACCACCATCACCACACCACCATACCACCATCCACCACACCACCATCATCACCACCATTACCACCACCACCACCATCATCATCACCACATACCACCACCACCACCACCACCACCACCACCACCACCACCACCACCATACCACCACCACCACCACATCATCACCACCATTACCACCACCACCACCACCATCATCACCACCTTACCACCACCACCACCATCATCACCACCACCACCACCACCACCACACACCACCGCCACCACCACCACCACCACCACCACCACCATCACCACCACCACCACCACTACCACTTCCACCATCATCATCATCATCGTCATCATTCCCTTTTACTCCCTTCACCCCTCTCAATCTCCTGGGTGTCAGGGGACATCGGACAGAGGACTTGTTTGCCTATCTTCTCCACCTGTGTGAGTTGGTTGAGTGCCAACGCCTAGGTCTCTTCACATGTCCTTCCTGTTCATTCTGCAACAGCGTCCATCCTCTCTTTCTTCCTTCTTTTTTCCTTTCCTCCTTCAGTTCCCCGGAACTGACTGTTATCGACGTCATTGGATTTCATCATGACGTCATATCACAAGATTTTTTTGGGGGGTCTTTATTGACGTCTGCAGATCACTGAACACACGCACACGCGCGCGCGCGCACACACACAAAAAACACACACACACTACACTACACTACACTGCGCTGCGCCACACACACACACACACACACACACACACACACACACACACACACACACACACACACACACACACACACCACAACACATACACTACACTTCACTGCGCTGCGACACGCACACACACACACACACACACACACACACACACACACACACACACACACACAAACTACACTCACTACACTACACTACACTGCGCTGCGCTCACCACCACACACACACACCACACACACACACACACACAACACACACAACACACCTCACACACTACACTACACTGCGCTGCGCTACACGCCACACACACACACACACACACAACACACACACAACCACACACAACACACACCACAACACACACAACACACACAAACACACACACAAACACACACACAACACACAACACACACACAAAAACACACACACACACCCACACACCACACACAACCACACACACACACACACACACACAGTCCAAGCCAGATCGACGTGAACCTTTATTTTTCACTTCGGACAAAAAAAACAGACACAGACAACAATGTCATGACATCATAATTATTATGATATTGTCAGTCCACACTGGTGAGAAACAGGCTACTGTTCGTTCTTGTCGGTAAACATGGTTCTGAAAACTCGCTGTCATTAATTGTCAATGTAACATACGCCTTACTCATCACATCAGAATGTGCTTTATTCATCGATGGAAAATACGCCTTAATTATCAACGAAAACGACAATATGATTTTAAAATTAAAACAGGCCTTAAATATCAAATCAAAACAAATATATATCATCAAAATTAAAACAGGCCTTAAATATCAAATAAAAACACATATTTAATCTAAAAATTAAAACAGGCCTTAAATATCAAATCAAAACAAATACTTATTATTTAAAATTGAAACAGGCCTTAATTATCAAATAAAAACACACGATTATTTATCATCAAATTAAAACAGGCCTTGATAATCAAGCTAAAACGCAGCTTAATTAACTGCAATCAAAAACACGCCTGGGTCATCAAATCTAAACAAGCCAGAAGTGGTTACTGCGACGTATTGATCCAGATCCAGATCCAGAATTAAATAAAAAGAACACCGCCTTGATTCTCAGCCTTAGAATTCCTTTTGCCTTCTTGGAGTTCTGCTCCATACTGCTGTGGACATTCGCAAACGAAAAACCAACCAACCAGCCAATTAAAATACGCCCCCCCCCCCTCCATTTCGACCCCCCCCCCCCCAAAAAAAAAAAAAACACACAACAAAACACAAACAAAAAACAAACCCAACAAACCACAAAGAATGCACAGAAGCGAATCAACCAATAACCAAAAAGCAAGACAGTAAAAAAAAAAAAAAAAGCAAACACCAAAAAACCCGAAACAAACAATCCCCACCCCCTCCTCGCCTACACACAAAACACACAGACAGACACAGACAGACACAGACAGACAACACAACACACACACACACACACACACCCGATTCACTATTCAAGATTTAATTTCTTTCACCATTTTTGGGGTATGGAAGATTACAAACAAATTGAACAGGAGAATAAACCTAACAGCAATACACCCAAACATAATATCGATACTAACAGGAATTGAAAAACAGTTCATTGAGTACATCGCAAAATGATAAGCAAACAGTATTAAAGACTCAAGACTATTTTTTAAGTAATCACGTTTCTTTAAAAGACACAACCTACACTTGTGAAAGACAATTGAATTTTCAAGAAATACCTGCGAATCTTATGAATTTTGAGAGCGACAGGAGAACTTTTCGAGATTTGCATTTCATTAGCCTACAAAATTTATAACTGGACATGGGTTGAAGAAAATGTCGGGGAATAAAATCGTGTCGTAAATGTTTGAAGTGGGGACATTCCAAGATAAAATGAAATTCGTCCCCTAAAACAGACATATTGCACTTTGAACATATTCTTTCTTCCCTTGGTATATTATGGAAACGTCCAGCCTCAATAGGAAGCTTGTGACACCACACACACACACACACACACACACACACACACACACACACACGCACACACACACACACACACACACAACACAAAAACAACCCAATAAACAAAACAAACACAAAACTCAAAACCAAAAGTCAAAAAACACACACAAAAAGGAGCAAATAACATGACCCCCCCACCCCCCCCACATCCCCCCTTACAACTAACAATGCACACCAGCCCAGACCACAATAAAAGAGCTTAAGTGAGAAGCCCATAAAAGCTTTGAATCAATGCTAAGATTGAGTTAGCCCCCCCCCCAAAAAAACAACAACAAAAAAACAACAACAACCCAACAACAGCAACAACAGCAAAAACAACAAACCTAAAACAAAACAAAACCCAAACCAATAACAAAAAGCAAAAACTGTCAGCAACACGGCCCCAAACACATGATTTCTTCCACTGGAAAACACAGACTCGAAGATGAGGAGGTGAAACAAAAAGTCACAGCTTTCTGTCTTAGCACGATCTCTACTTTTTGACAATCATAATTATGAACAAATATTTACAAAAAACAACAACGACAACAACAACAAACATTAAAAAAGAAAGAAAAGAAAAGAAAGAGAAAGAGAGAGAGAGAGAGAGAGAGAGAGAGAGAGAGAGAGAGAGAGAGAGAGGAGAGAGAGAGAGAGAGAGAGAGAGTAGAGAAACAACACGTGTCTCACTTCATGCCTTTCACAGAAAGACTTTCATGAACAGTCTGATCCCCGTTTGAACCCCCCCCCCCCCTCCCTCCCCCAACCTTCCACAAGACCTTGAGTGGTGGTCTGGGCGCTAGTCCTTTGGACGAGACGATAAACCAAGCTTCCTTTCAGTGCATGTAAAAGAACCCACGGCAACATTTGAGTTGTCCATGGCAAAATTTGTGTAGACAAAAAGCCGCTCTCACAGGGAACGAAAGACATGCAGACAGGCCAAACAAAACCAATAACAAAAACTAAACCCAACCAAACAACCGAAAAAAATGGGTGGCGCTGCTCTTGTGGCGACGCGCTCTCCCAAGAAGTGCAGCCTGAATTTCAGGCAGAGAAATCTGTCGTAACTTAACGTAACATACAACACAATACAATACAATACAATACGATACAATACAATACAATACAGTACAATACAATACAATACAATACAATACAATACAATACAATACAATACACACCAGCATTTCATAGTTTTATAACACAGAACACTGATAAATAATCAAAACAAATTAGTGTGACAATCAAAGATGCTAACATTCAAAGTTACACACAAAAAAATACATCTGACATATTTTTCAAAGTATTGATCAACAACAAATTATATTATGTCAAAAAGAAAGAAACAAACAAATCGAGGGACTGCTTTTTCCCCAAATGCACACCCCCAGTGTGTTCTAACTGCGTCAACAATAGTTTGTGACCGTCAGACACATCATGATATAAGGGTTTCGCCCGTACATATCTGTACACACTGCACTGGAGTTTTGAAGAACACGTCTGCAGTAACACACAGAACCAACCATGGCCAATTATTAAGCAGTCAAGCATCTAGCCAACCAGTTAGTCATCCAACTGCGTAATAATTCATTATGCACCGTC